>CM073589.1:46950333-47550333 GCA_037074715.1 Magnolia kwangsiensis | reverse complement strand
TAATTTGTGGGTTTTTTCCCCCTTCTTAATCCTTGGTGGTTCCCCTTTTTCTTTTTCTTTTTCTTCTCTCCTTCTTTCTCCTCTTCTTCCCCTTAAATCTATGAGTTTTATTCTTCTAATCTTTCTCATGGTGTTTCCCTTCCTTCCTAATCTTCTTTTCGTTCTTTCCTCTTTTATTTCCTTTTTCCTTCCCTTCACAACAACTACTTATTAACTCTTTTCCCTTATCCTACGTTCTTCTTTTTTATTCTTTTTAAATTTTTATTTTTAGAGTAGTAAGGCCTTTTTCTCATTGAATTGTGATTCGTGAGGGGGTGGCTTGCAACTGGAATTTTTAGGGTTTAAAATTATGTTGTTGGATTTGAAGCTTCATTGTTGATTGGCTAAAGTTTTTGCCTTTTTGGTGATCCAGTTCATGTGTTGCTTGATTTGAAGCTTCTTTAAGGTGCGGTTAAAGCCCTTGTTGATTTTTCTGTTGTCCGGTTGGAGGTATTTGACTAGATTGTCTCTTGCTATGGGACATGTGCTTGCCTCTTCTCCACCTCCTTCAATGACTTAGCAACTTCTTTGTTTTAGGCTCTCCTTGCCAAGATGTGTAGTGTGAGCAGCATTTATTCAAGGAAATTGGCCTGACTCGTTTATGTACTGGGTAGTTGGCTGGATCTATTTATGCACCGGATAGTTGGTTCGGGTTTGTTTGGACTGGTGATTGCCCTAGCCTTGGCTCAGACTTATGATTGTACTGGGTTTATTTGCTTTGAGCTGTTGGCTCAGACTCGTTTATATTTGACAGTTGGTCCATTCTTATTTATTCTGGATGGTTGTCTGAACTTATGATTGTGTTGGGCAATTGGCCCAACCATAGTTGAGCTAGATAGTTGATTCATACTCATTTATATTGAACTAGGGGTGCACATTGAACCGATAGAATCGTGAAACCGGACCGAAACCGACCAAATGGTCTGGTTTGGTCCCTTTCTAGGGTGCACCGATTCCGGTTCTGGTTCTAAAAATCAAAGAACCGATTACATCTGTTCGGTTCTCAGTTTGGGGGTATGTAGAATCGAACCGAACTGAACCATGAATCGATCCACAGGTCCAAACCGCGAAACCGAACTTGGAACCAAACTATTTAAATAAATAAATAAATAATACCCTAAGTCCCTGCTGCGGCTACCCATCTCTCTCGCCGGTCCTCTGTCTCTCTTTCTAGCCGCTTTTCCTCAATCTCTCTCTGCTGCTCTCTCTCTCTCGCAATTGGGCTGGATTATTAAAAGCCCAAAACCGTGGAACCGATCCAGAACCAAACCGATTTTAACGGTTCGGTTCCGGTTAGGGTTCTAAGGTGCTAACGGCCCGGTTCCAGTTCCGGTTCCGGTTCCGAAAATCCTAGAACCGTTAAGATCGGTTTGGTTCCAGTTTAACCCCAGAACTAGACCGAACCGACCCGTGTGCACCCCTATATTGAACAATTAGTCCATTCTTATCTGTTTTGGATAGTTGTTCAGACTTATGATTGTGTTGGACAATTAATTTAGCCCTGGTTGAGCTGGATAGTTGATCCAGACTCATTTATGCCGGATGGTTATTCTAGTGGCTCACATCACTGAAGTTTCAAAAGTACCTCTTCACGTGAAGATATTGGTGGTTTCATCACCCTTACTTCTCATCCCCTCATTTGCCTCTCATCATAGCTAGTGCTACTCATCTGCACAGTCGTGTTTCTTATTTTATTTTCTACTTTTGCAAAATCTTTTATATGCCTCTCCAAACTCAAGTCCCTCTTCTCAAAGCACCTTGAGTGGGGTGTTAGAGAAGAATTTCATTCTTTCTTAGGTTTGATTATGTTAGAGAAGAATTTCTTTCCTTTTTTAGGTTTTGATTATGTTAACTCTAGTTCCAAGTTGGGCCTCATTAGGATGCTCCAACTTAAGGGGAAGTGTTGAAAGGTTGATAATTGAATACGTTCTTCTTTTTAATAAAATTTGGCTCATCTCTCTCCAAAAAAAAAAAAAAAAAGAAAAGAAAAAAATTACATTTCCTCATAAAGGTTAGACTATTTTTGTATTGCATTTTCACTAGAGCCAAGTGGGAAAGGTTCCTCAATTTGTTGTAATGTTGTCGGGTGATACTTTCTTCAGTCAATTTGTTCTTCTTGGCGTGGCACGTGGGAGGTGGCAACATAAAAGGAGATCATTGTGGAGGATTTCCCTTCTTACAGGTTTGTAGTCTCTTTGGGATGAGCACAAGAATAGATGCTTCCAGATTAGGCATTCCTGTCCTGATTCAGAAAGGCTAAATTCGATGTGGTGGCTTGGGCCCAGTCTCTCAAGCAATTCACCTATTGTTCTCTAGTCTTTTTACTCCTTTTGGTCCTCGTAGTTGTACCTAACAAGGTGTTGATTCCTCATCTTTGTTTGTTTTCTTTTTTAATAAAATTTGGTGTAACCTCTCTAAACAAAATAATTTCAAAGACAAAAGTCGGTCACGTGGGCCCCACGCAGTGGTACCAGTATCACTCAGGTAGCCCCATTATGAAATGTGTTTGGATGTAACACTTACCAGCGTGGGCTTCGATAGCCCCATTTAAAAAACCCCATTGCTGCTGTTATTGTGGATGGCAGGAGATGGATGTGTTCCCAACTCTGCCTATGTTATTTGGACAGAAGCGGCCCAATTTACGAACCAAAAGCAATGAGGAATTGCTTTTCTTTTTCTCTTTTCTTGAGTTTAAGGGCATGTTTTTTGTGGTGTATATTTTGTGATCTCTTTGTTCATCCTCTTCAAGTTTTCCATAATTGCTGGTTCTTTCCAATAGATTTAAGGACAATGTCAAAGAGGTTGGAATCGGAGATGTACTACGTTACATTTGAGATGTTTGTTGCGGATGTCAGGAGAATGTTTGCAAACGCACGCACCTACAACTCTCCGGACACCATCTATTATAAATGTTCAACCAGGTGAGCATTGCCACTCCATTCCTCACATTTTTATTTTGCTTTTCTTTCAAGCGATGATCCTGTGTTCAGCACATATACTGAATGGTGGTGATGGGTGAGTTTCTCCACCTGCTTGAGCTATGTAGCATCTCATTGGTTGACTCATCACCTTCCCAGCAGTGATAGGACCCTCTATCACCATCATCTGATCATGATCAAATTGGTGAATGGTGTGCACGAACACAACATTCAGTGTAGACTCCACACACCTTGGATCATTCCTTTCTTGTTTTAACCAGCCTAACTTTTCGCTTGGATCATTCATTTCTTGTTTTAACCATCCTAACTTTTGGCTTCTTGGACACTTAGGCTTGAAAATTTCTTCTCGAACAAAGTCCATTCACATATCCAAGCTGCTAATAAAGTTCAGCAGTAATGTACGTACTAATCTATCCTAACCATGTTCTTAGGAGCAGCTCATCCTCAGCAGATTTGTATTTTGTATCTTGTAATTTCAATTACAAATAATTTATTCTGTGTTACATGTGATACGAATTCTGTGCATTGGACATAGGTCTTTATGGTAATTCTATCTGAAGAAACTGATCACATACACAGGCAAGGTACCACAACTTGTGTCTTTCCCACTAACATACCACTTCTTTACTAGTACATCAGTACCATGAAAACAGTAGACCCACTATGAAGATCACGTGGGATAAAAATCTGGTTGTTCTGCTCTTCGGGTGGGCGTCACCATTGGAATTAATGGACAAGCTTCGGTTTGACTGCCCGGCCCACCTAGTGAGGGGATTAGCCCTTTTTTTTTTTGGGAAAAGAAAAGGCGATCTTCATTGTGGAGCCTACCATTTCCATGGTACTGATATCCTAAAAGCGGCATGTTGGCAGTAAAGAAGGTACATTACTACAAGTGTGGTCCTGTTTGCTTGTATGTGATCATTTCTTTTTTATACAACTCAAAAAGCACGAATTGGCGTCTATTAGGGCTGTCAACAGGCCAGGCCTGGGGTTGGCCTCAGCCTGGATTTTGAACTTTTTGGCCCGGGCCTATTCAATTTTTTTATTTTGGCAGGCCCGAGCATGGCCCATCGACAGCCCAAGCATATATATACCAATGCAAACATCACCAGACATGGGTGCCCTGCTTTGCTTTATGGCACTTTTTTGTACTTGAAATGATGTTTTATTGGATTTTAACAAATTTAAAACTCCATTATGTTGAGCACTTGCACTCAAGTGATGGATAGAAGCACCAGCTGTTGAATGCATGGTTGCATGTCTCATTACAGAGCTAAAGATCATGCTGCTATTATTTGTTACCATAATGACAAATCTTATTCACACCTTACTATTTTACGAACTAGCATTGCGATATTTTAAATTTTCTGAGATTTTGAAATATCATTTAGTTTTTTTTTTTTTCTCTTGTGATATTTTCAAAATCTGCGTATTGGTCACTGTTTGTAACTATTCCCAAGACGTTGCAATGGTGAAAAATCAAGTGATTGTACTTGTGCGCACAGGAATTCTCAATCACCTGTTCTGAACAGAGAATGTTCTATCGTGCGTGATGTTGTACCCAACACATGTGGCGCCCCATGTGCTGGTGTTGCAAAATTTAGGACTTTCTTCCGGTGGATTCCATGGATGCACTCATCTGGTGGGCCACATGTACAAAGAAAATGATAATCGAGGAGATATTAGTCCATCCAATGTTGTCACACCTGATCACCGTTGTGGCCTTATTTTTAGGCTTGCTATACATTCATTGGGAGGTCTTTCTGCTGGATGTCCCAGATTTCACACACCTGTGCTGTGTTGGCAAAAATGTGGGACACTTGTGTTTGCACATCTGCCAATGGCATTCCTCTTTTCGGTGGAACAAACTAAAAAGAAAAAAGAAAAGAAAAAAAAAAAAAGCTTCCTAATCAATCAAGGCCTGTTTTCTACACATGAAAAGATTTTAAGTCCAACAGAATCAGCATATGTTTTATCCAAAAAGGACCCGGAAGAAGTGTAAACTCATTTAAAAAGGCACCTTTCCCAATTTATTTCTTTTCATTTCCTGAAACAAACTGAATGAATTGATCTTAATCAGATTAGTCAGAACCAGCTCCATGCAAACAGACCCTTGTGGAGCATAAACTTCTGTCATGTTTTACCTCAAATCTCTAATGGTGATATGAAGACTTGAATCTTTGGAGATCAATTTCATTGTAGGGTGATGATCTTTGCTTAGATGCAGACTAGGTCCTTAATTTCATCGTCTCAAAAGCAAATAATCACCCTCCATCATTGTACCCCGCACAATGCCCACCAATTTTGACTGATGCTCAGTGTAGATGTTTGATTACGAAAAAGATATCAAGCATCTTTTGAGGCTATGCCACAAGTTGGCTGCCGTCTCTACTAAATTGATCTCGTTGTGGACCCTACAAGTGGTAAATAGAGATTCCCATATGACAATTATTTCTCTCCGATTGGAATGCCTGAAAATAGATGAGAAATGATCCCCTAGGTAATACAATAATAATAATAATAATAAATAAAATAAAAAATAAAAAATAAAGCTGGAGTTCTAGTTTCTTGCATGGCCCCATATCCTGTTGTTATGTTTTTTTTAAAAAATCAGATGGGGCTGCAGACTTGCACGCCAAATGTTTTCATGGTTTTCCCCCAGCCAGATCATTCTTCAGAATAGCCACATGAAAGGGCCATCTGTAGCCCATGTTCATGATTCACACCTGCTAATCCTCGTGCAATCCAGCTAGCAATTCTGGAATGCTGCATTCAGCGAAAAATAAAAGCTTCAAAAAGCTAGAATGGAATCCCTAATTGGCCAAGTGGGTAAGCAAATCCTAAAGAAGCGTGCACCACAAACTGTAATAACACGACAAAAATCAAGTTTTGGGAGTAAACTTTGCATGTGCCTTGCAGCCAACCAGTGATTTGGTGACCTTTCATGGTCCAAGCGGCCAACCAGTAATAGGAACTGTTGATACGGTGGAGTCAAGGTAAAGGTCAAGATCTTATTAGAAAATTCTGACCATCTAGTTTGAGTATCACCAGGGGAATGCAGGCTGTTTGTTGCTCTCCTCTCCAGATCAACAGCCCCAATCATTACAATGTTTTCCTCGTGTACGTACCATGAGGAAACCGCATAGGACTAGCTGCAAAATAGTTTTGTACAAATATGTTTTATACAATGAAGTCACAGCAACACCAGCCTGAGATACAACCTGAGCTGCACACGTATTTTATGTGAAAAGCCGTAATAGATTCAGGTGCTGGAGCATGGAAGCATATGTCTCAAAATGTTTGCAAGTACAAATGGCAATGGAGAGAGAGCAGCCCCCAAAGCATGAACGGGACACCCCGTTAGAAGAACCGTGGAACTTAAGGATTCAACTCCAAATAAGTTTCCTTAAAAGTACAAAATAAATAGCCCCTTGATCATCATGAAAACCCATTAAACAATTTACACCTTTGGGACAAGAATTTGGCAGATCAAGCCCGATCTTGGAGCCCATAACTGAACGTTATAGTTGAGAATATGCGTGAGATACACCCTCAAGACAGAAGCAGATTCCTTACACTATATATTCTGTAATTTCCACTAGAAAGATGAAAATTTATACTTGGTTCTGTTTACTGCTGCTCTCCACTGCATTAGAGGTTTCTGGGTCCCACGCACCATCCCACTGCACAGGCCCACAAGGATTTGGTCCCCCACAAATCCGCTTCTGCAGATGTTCCAAGCTGGCCACCCGCTGCATGGAAGCTGTTTGGCCCATCTTGCCTGCAGTGTTGTGTATGTCTTCGACCATGGGACCAGGGGGGATGTCAGTTGCACCCGTGTTCATTCTCTGGTCGTGTGTGGGTTGGAAGAAGTGATTTGGGTTTTCTTGTACAGAGACAGCAGCATTTTGGACAGTCTCAGATGGGCTGCCAGAGAATGGCATGCTGATGGATGATATGTCAGGCATGGTTTGAAACAGGGTATTCACCCCTGTCACTCTCTTAACTGTATCTTCAGCCATCTTTACCTGAAATAGTCATATAAATGTAAAACTGCCTAGAAAGGGATACTGTTTTGGAAAATAAAGATAACCATAAATACAACATGCACATTAATATAGATACAACAGGGATATCATATAGGCAGATATATCCTAGAACAGAGCCACTTGATTACTCCAAAAAGCAAGCAATAAATCCTCCCATAAAAACAACTGAAACATTTCTTTTAACCATTCCTTTGACATGTCTGAATCACCATTGGTGAATATCACAGGGATCACAGTTACACTCGTTATTATATAGAATACACTGCTACAAAGATAAACAAAATAAATTCAACGATGGTTGCCAAGTTTTGGTACAAGCAAAGGGACAGGGATGGGGTGCAGCATGGGGATGATGGGTTAAATAATTAATTATTTTAAAATTTAAAAAAAAAAAAAAAATTAAAAAAAAAAAAAAAAAAAAAAAAAAAGAAGAAGAGGAAAAGCTTTAGGAACCATATATTTTGATAAATGATAGATTTGATTCGCGATATAAAAAAGAAAGCAATGGCGATATAGGATAAGTAATGAGTTATCCACAACCAGTCTCTCTCGTCACTCCATCTCCAGCCAAAGGGTTAGAATCTCATTCACCCTTCCCAATACATTGTAAAAGGAAACACTCGCAAGTGTAAATGAAGCTTCAGCTTCCTAATAACCAAGGGGAGCCGCTCGAGGCCCCACCTGTGAAGAAAGAACTTGTTTAATAATATAAGAATGCCGTTGCAACTTGTTGAGAAGATGAATTCATTGGAGTCTTTGATCCCTGTATGGTATGGAGATGCCAAAGATGCTCCTCTTGTCATTCTCAACAACTCCTTAATGTAGGCCAAGGTGGTCTGAACCTATGCAAATGGAAGCCCAATTGATTACTGTTTCTCCATTCCATGGTGCCCCCCGTTTTCATGATACAAAAGTACAGATCTGATTAAAGGTTTTGCCTTCACTCTTTTAATGAATTCTTCCGTTGCTTTAAAATAAATAAATAAATAATAATTTTTAAAAAAAAGATCTGATTGAAGGTTAAACAATCTCGGAGTGAATGTAAATGTTCCATTTAAAAGCTTTATTTATTTAGCTTTCCAATAAGCCCAAGATCATGTGATTCTGCCACTGATAAGGTTATGACCAGGGTTTTTTTTTTTTTTTTTTTTCCTGTTTTCATTTTTCTTTTATTTAAAAAAGAGCTATGGTGAATCGATGCTATGACTAGAATATGGTCAAGGTAAATTGCAATAGCACGAATATAAGAGAGATGGTGATGAGACAACAAATTGGGTCCACAAGTGCAGTGGGTCCATCAACAGACTAATTCTATCCTACCTCATCCCGCCACTCAGCCATCTCAACATCCTCATTTCAGCTATGCACATCCTATGGAAGAACTCTAGTTTATCTTCCCCTCTATTTTAAAGTGGATGGATGAGATATGAGTATTCCACCTCTATTCAAGATTTTAACATTTTTTTACTCTTTTAATGTTTAGATTAACTCTCTTCCATGTGGGGCTAATAAAATCTAGTGTACCAATAAAAAAATATGGAAACTAAGATTTAAGTTTCTCTGTAGTTTATAACTAAACATTTCACAAGCTTCCCACTTTATTTCTATTACTAACTTTCTAATTGTATGTTTGGTAACTATTTTGTTCAACTTTGGATTTGTCATCATCATTAAGACTATCATAAACATCATTTCTTTCTTTCTTTCTTTCTCTTCTCATTGGTATTTCTCTGTAGTTAATAACTAAACGTTTCACAAGCTTCCCACTTTATTTCTTTTACTAACTTTCTAATTGTATGTTTGGTAACTATTTTGTTCAACTTTGGATTTGTCATCATCATTAAGACTATCATAAACATCATTTCTTTCTTTCTTTTCTCATTGGTAAAATAGTTTTATTAAAAGCCTCTGACGGGGAAAGGTATACAACATAGGGTTGCTAAGAAGCAAAGATTCCACAATTTCCTCTTTTGCCTTTGAAAAGGCACCCCTTTCCAAGCCAAGAGGAAAGAAGATGCACGTTCTCCCAGTTTGATGTCAAGTGGGTTTGCAGGCCTCAGTCACAAATATCCTTTCTCGTCTTCAGAATTTATTAATTAAAATGTACCTAAAAAGTCTATCTGAACAATACCACGAGAACAAGGGTACTCACATCTGAAACACGTGTCTCATACCCCAGGGTACCTGAGCACTCATAGAAGGCAACCCAAGAAAACAACCATACCCAATCCTAAAATGTAACTGAAAGCTAGCGTACTAAATTTGGCTATGGGTAGGTATGGCCTATGCCTGTGAAGGGTTTTAGGGTAAAGCATTATACCCCGGTAGCTATAATTTAGACCAGCATGCTTAGGACAAAAAACAAATGGGTTACCTTTGCTCTCAAAGTTTCAACATCTGCTTTTAGAATCCTATTGTCCACAGCAGCTCCATTGTACTTCTGACTTGTGTCTGTGAGACGTTTCAGTAATGAGGAGTTCTCAACTCTCAGTTGTGAAACCTATGACATCCCGTTTCAAGAAATTCTTCAGAAATATACAGCGACAGTTGAATAAATAAATCAAGCACATACAGAACAAAAACTGAATAGCCAAACCTGTGCCTCAAGCTCACTCAAATGTGCTTGTTTCCTTCTTCTAGAGCGTCTAGCAGACTCTCTATTTGAGAGCATCCTGGGCGACATTAAATAGATCAATTGAAAGGTTTCTAAAAAAATAATAAAAATAATAAAAAATAGCACTGTAATCATATCTAAGAAATGTACAAGATCACGTCCACAGATGTGACTATGGTATGGAAAGAATCCAAGAGAACACAATAAGGATCCTTGTGTAAATCCTGAGGACCAATAAGTTGCTCCCAAAATATTCATTTTTTTAATCTGCCAAAATACTCATTGGTTCACCTATGTGAAAATAAGGGAAAATAGACGAATAAAAGTCATAAGGATCTGCCTGATCAACATGCAAAGATGCTGGATCGATAATATACACCAAGAAGCAAGCAGATGTTGTAGATGCATGCACATGCATACAGCGCGTACATGTACAAAGCCACACATGCACATGCATACATGTTTATGTACAAGTGCATGTATATACAACACACGCATATATAAAGCGTGTATTTATATCTTCATTATACTCGGTGCATAGATCACGTTACGCTCACAGGTGGAGTTTGGAGTCTAGCAAACCTCACAATAAGTCAAAGAGACAGTTTCCCATAATTTATCAAAAGCATTAGTAGAATTTTGTGATGATCAATGAGACTGCAGTTACGAGACTTCCATGTTATGGTCTTCAGTCTTATTCCTATCTGCTCAGATAACGAGATGCCCACTTAAATCCGTAACACAGCGATGGACATGATTTCAATTATGCTGGTAACGGGCCTAGCCAATAATCCACCAGTGACAAAATGCTTCCTCTTGCAAATGGTTGTTCTGCTAAAAATAGAACATATTCTGCAATAGATGTCATATGACAAGCTAGGAACAACAGCAACTTTGTGCAAGTGAAGCGGAAACAATCGTGCATTGAAAGTGGAATTATTACTTGAGAAATAGAGAAAAAAGACCTCAAAAACCTGGCATCAGCCAAACTTCCATTTTCTTAGAAGGCCTAACAGGAGCAAACAATGACAGGTTCAAGATATCGTTCCATAAATGTAAGTTCCTCAGCCTCCCCGAGCAGAGCATGCATTGAGCTCCTAAATAACCCAAAACAATAAGCAGCGAAAACATTAGAAACCATTATTACCTCCTTACACGCTTTGCATCAGTAGGATCCATATTATCAGTTGCTTCCATGTCTACTTCAAGATCATCATCATCTGATTGTTCTCTGGATGACCCACTGGTAGCTGGCCTAACTTGAACAACTGAATTGTTTGGCATAACCGGTAAGGTGGGAATGCCAATTGGTCCACCAACAAGCTTTTCTTGCATCCTGGGTAAACCATATCCAGGTCCTGTGTGGGTTGCTAAAAGATTCAGGTGATAGATTTATTATTCTTCATATTTGCAACACAATTTTATAACAAAACCTAACTTAAATTATGAGAACTAATAGCTGTTAAAAAGGGATAAGATAACAACAATTCAATGCATCAGTGAAAGAAAAGGTGAAAAAAGATGCAAGTTGTTATTTGATATAATGGCACATAAGCAAGCATGCGAGCATAACAAAAAAGTAATGGAAATGTGATATACACTGAAGGATATGATGATGATATAGTGATTAGGGGTGCAACTCGGGTGGGTCAGGTTGAGGGTCAACCCAAGCCCAACCCAACCTCAAGACGATGCAACTCGCAACCCAACCCAAATTTCAACCAGGGGCACCCAACCCGAATTCCTTTATACTCAACCCTAAACTGACCCAATCTGATATGACCTAGCCGAACAGTACCCAACCAGGGCCTGACTCAATTTCAAATCAGATTGGAGTTTTCCAAACCTAACCCAACAAGAGGACCCTAACAACCCGACCCAACCTGACCCAAACTTAGGTTGGGTTAGTTGGATTCAGTTAAATTGCTCTTTTTTTAACCTTTATTCTTAGTCTTTGCCTATTTTTTCTATTATTTTAGGTTGTGTTTGGTTGCACTAAATGTCATTAAATTTCAGTATCAAGCATACTAACTTGGTGCAAAATATCATAAAATTTTATGATATTTGGCGCAACCAAGCACAACATTAATTAAAAATCTAGAAACACCATGTAACTTAAGCCTCACACTTCATAGCAAGGTATTCCGTGTATGGGGGTCATAAAACTCACCACCATTAGCAATATGGGTATCAAACGTAATGGCCAATACGGAGGCGTTTTTTTTAAATGCCCGAAATTTTCTAGAAAAATATTTAGAAAATTCAGAATACTGTAAAAATTCCAAATATGTATTCATTTTTTAAAAAAAAATTTGAACATGTTCATGATATCATAACGGTCGACTCTTTGCTGAGAGTATTGTATCTGGTCGTCTAGTGAATTTATAAACATGGTTATGTGTCTCTAATATTTACACATCACAATCAAGCATTAGAACTAGAATTGGCCACTTTTTTTATTTATTTTTTATTTTTTTGAAAAAATGGCCCTCGGAGATTTTATTTGCCCAGATTGCTTCAATCTATGGTTTTAATCCTAAAAACTATAATAAAAGTGGTTGAAATTTGCTATAGAATAATTGATGAAAGTTCTTGGAATACAAAAAGTGAAAAAAAAAATGAGGAGAAATTCGGATTTAAATAGAAAAATAAAAAATAAAAAAATTGTCGGTTTTCGACTGTTACAGAGGTAACTATCATTAAGCCTTGTAACGGCCATAACAACCAATACAATCTCAAAAAACCAACTGCCCCATTTCACCCCTATATCGCGTAACGGTCACAATCGTTACTTATATGTATCGGCCTTTACAGTCATATCGTAACAGATACGGAACACCTTGCTTCAGAGGGTGAACGCTATGCTACGTGCTAATCACTATTTAAAACACTAATATCAACCAATATCATCCATGTCATCAATGGATAACATCCACATTAGTTTTTCAGGGCACAACCCCAACAAGGCAAACGGGAATAATTCTGGTTTCCACTAATCAAATTTGGTTTCCTCAATAATCAAATATAAAAATGATATTAAACTTATGAGCCATATTATGAAACTATGGGAGAGAGTGATTGAGCAAAGATTAAGGCATGAGACAAATGTATAAAAATTGGTTTAGTTTCATGCCTGGGAGGTCTACCACTGAAGTTATTTTCCTACTTAGACAATTGATGGAGAGAGATAGTGATAGGAGGAAGAATCTCTGCATGGTCTTTATTGACTTAAAGAAAGCATATGATGGAACCCTTAGAGAGTCAATCTGATGGGTGTTAGAAAAAATGGAGTTTCAACAGGAGAATATTGGTGTGCTTAAGGATATGTATGAGGGAGTGGTAACAAATGTGCAGACACCAGTGGAGAGATAAGCGAGTTCCCAATTACTGTAGGCTTGCACCAGGGGTTGGCTTTGGGCACATACCTTTATGCATTTGTTATGGGCAAGTTAACGAGGTATTTGTCAGAAGAGATCCCATGGTGTATATTGTTTGCAGATGGCATAGTTTTGATTGACAAGAATACAAAGCTAATTTTATGAGGGGATGCTTTAGAATCTAAAGGATTTAAAATTAGTTTTACTAAAACATGGAGTGCAATTTTAGTAACAATGGGAGTGAAAACGAAGAATTAGTTAAGATTGTTGACCAAGAAGTTTCCCAAAATGACCATTTTCTATATATTGGGTCAATAATTCATAAGAGTGGAATGATTGAGAAGGATGTTGCCCATAGAATTCAAGCTGAGTGGAAGTAATGGAGATGTGCCTATGGAATTTATGTGATCGTCATGTACAACTCAAACTGAAAGGGAAATTTCCTAGTTATAAGAACAACCATGCTTTATGGGACAAAATGTTGGGCAGTTAAGGAACAACATATTCATAAGATGTGTAACTGCAAATGAGGATGTTGAGATGTATGAGTGGCAAGACAAGGAATGATAGAATTAGAAATGAATGCATTTGAGGGAACTTGAGAGTAGCACCAATAGGTAATAAGATGAAGGAAAGTGGACTTTAGATGATTTGGCCATGTGCAACAGAGACCAAGAACTGCGCCGATTAGGAGTGAGTTGGTACAAGTTGAAGGCTCTAAAAGGTAAAGGGGAAGGCCCAAAAGGACACGAAAGTTAGTAAGAAAAGACTTGATCTATGGTCTAACCGAATGTCTGGCCTCGATAGAGTGGTTGGTGGAACAGGATTCATGTGTACAAAAAGAGTACATGTTGACACCAATTAATTGAGATAAGGCTTAGATGATGATGATAATGATGACGACGACAAATGTGTACAAAAAGAGTACATGTTGGCACTCAGCAGGTACGGAAAACTCTTTTTCTTTTTCTTTTTTTTTGAAAGATAGCAAAATTTATTTAAATGCCCACCTAACGAAAACTCTTAAACATATGAAAGTCCAAAACATAACTTTACCAGGAGCTTGAGACCCCAACTGTGGTGTATCTGAAATGTGTGATCCACTATCCACTGAAGGAGCAGATTCTTGAGGTTTTACACCAGACACCTGTTAACATGGGTTGAAAGTATTTGAGAAAGAAGCAGATTCAAGTGCAGCACATGCTCCTAATACATAACAACATCAGATATGGTTTTGAGGAATTACGGGTCGTCCTAATCAATAACAGATACAAAGCTTGTCAATGCACAGGACATACATGCAGGGCACATGGTTCTGTGCTCCAAACCATTGATTGTTGAATCCCACCACAGATGGACGATCCTCTGGAAGTTTCCCAAGATTGGAAGATCCTAACCCTTCTATACTTGGCCTTTTCCCATAAAATGTGAATCATTGTTGCATTATTCACTCAACCATATAACCAAATCATCCAACCTGGAAGGTCCCAGGTATCCTCCATCTACGCTGGGACCCATCCGATGGTTTTGCATTGGCCCCACAAGTACAGAATCCTACACATGATGATTGGGACCCTAGAATACCTCCCTGCAAAGCGCCTCGCAGAGGCTTCTCACAGGAGCAAGATGCCATTAATGCAGCACACAAGTACAAGATCCAGGCTATCCATCGGGCAGACCCAGCAGTCAACGTGCCCCGGCTGGAGAACCACACAGCGACCAGCCATCAGACAGGCGAATGTGGACCTCACGTCAAATTCTCCAACCATCCATTTAGGGCACCTGAAAGAAGCGGGCAGACCGATTTCCAGACCAGAGGACCCAGAACGAACGGCCCAGATCTACATACCCGTGACAAAGCGACAGCAGCACAGGCAAGATCGAGGTGGCGCTTAAGCATCCGCTGGTAATCGTCGGATTCAACAGGGGCATCGTGAGAGGGATCAGACGGCGGTGGGGGTTCCTTGATCTCAACAACCTCGTCATCATCGTCAACGCTTCCTCGAGTAGGAGAAGGAGGAGGAGGAGATTGAATCTGAGAGATAGAAGCTTCTTGGAGGAATCTCTGGAATGCCCATTCCGAAGAGCTCCTATTCATCGTCGCCATCGTATCCTCTTTCTTAGCTCTTCCTCCTCCTGCTGCTGCTGCTTCTGCGATTCTAATGGCTTGGGATGAATGAGGAGGCGACCACAACGATTCGGAAATTCCATCCACTGAAAATACTCTATCCATTCTTTTCTCTTTCTTCTTTCTATTTTCTTCTTTCTTTCTGATTTTGGTTGTATGTTGTGAACGCAGGCGGCAGGTGGGCGACTTTTGTAATGCTGTCATGAGCTAATTCTTCACTCTTTCTGACGCGGATTGGGTAATAACGCCGTCTGTCCCCAGCTCGTCGAGGCTGACACTCTGAGGGGCCCACCGTAATCTATAGGTTTATCCACACCGTCCATCCATTTTTCTATATCATTTTAGTATATAGATTCACAAATCAGGCAGATCCAAGGCTAATATGTACCACACTACAGGCGGGAGCCGTGATATTGATGCACACCGTTGAAACCTTACTAGGGCCCACCGTGATGTTTATATGCCATCCAACGTGTTAATAAGGTCACATGGACCTCGATGAGGGAAAACAAAACATATCGGTTTGATACAGAACTTCTTTTGCTCCCAAGAAGATTTTAGTGGTGGTCCTTCATTCCCCACTGTGTGGTCCAATTTGAGCCTTGGATCTGTCTCGTTTTTGGGTTATACCATTAAATGATATGGAAAACTGGATGGACGGTGTGGATAAGCCCACACATCACGGTGGGACCATCAGAGCCCTAGCCTGTGCAGAGCTTGGGACAGGCAGGGGAGTACCCAATCCGCGTCCGCCCTTGGGAAAAAATGGTGGTGGGCCATTAACGTGCTGACATCCACACCATCCAAATTGTGGGTCACATCGTGGATAGAACACATCTACAAAATCAAATCATAACGTATCCAGCAATTCAAATCATTCATTTGATTTTTATCAAATGGATGCTTATATGGGACTCGGATTGGTTACTCCCCTGCCATTAGCCCCGTGGCTGATGGTCGGTGCTCTGTGGGCCCCACCGTGATGTATGTGTTTCATCCATGCCTTTCATCCATTTTTAAAGATTATTTTATGTTTTGATCCCAAAAATAAGAGGGATATAAATCTCAGGTGGACCACACCACAGGAAAACAATTGTGATTGGATATCCACCATTAAAATCCTCCTAAGGCCCACTGTACTTTTTATTTCACATCGAATCTGTTGATTAGATCCAACAGACCTAAATGAAGAGAAAAAACAAAGATCAGCTTGATCCAAAACTTTTATGGCCCAAAAAGTTTTTAACGGTTGAAGTTCATTCAACATTGCTTCCTGTAATGTAGTCCACTTGAGATTGGGATATACCTAATTTTTGGTCTCATACACTAGACTGATATAGAAAAAATAGATGGACGGCATGGATGGGGGAGTAGCCAATCCGTTTCCGCTTATATGTAAGAGAAATGCTTCCGGGCTTTTATAGGAGGAAATAAGTTATAATGCTCTTACTTGCATCGGCTCATTTGGATAGTCCAATCCATTGATCTGAACCGTCCATTTAATTTCAGTACACATTTTGCGGGCTAACATATAAAGATAATACTGATAGGATGATCTAACCCATTTTTAATTTGGCCTTATTTTCTATAGCCATCCTTCTTTCCAGCCATAGATGAGATAGTTTCCATTGAAGAACGAAAGTAATTCTTTAGAATCATAAGCAATCTAAAACGGTCCCTAACAAATAGACAGATCAAATTGTTGATTGGACCTGTTTTTGGCTAAATGATCTTAGCCGCCCATGTTTAAGGCCATTGATGGAATGATTAATATATGTCATATCAGTGATGTTTTCATAGTATCTCATGAGATGTGGGTCAGATCTGAATAATCAGACCAGATCAATGAATTGGACCGTCTAAATGTCGCAATGCCTAAAAGCACTGGAGCATTTTGATGTAATATAGTGAGTGGACCAAAGGTAAAATCAGACGATTAATATCATATTCTCACTGTAATGTTTGTAATATTTACGTGATGGTCATCCACAGGTGGGTCAGAGATTTGGATGGTAGAGATTTTCGGATGGATGATTAGGATGAACAGTCACCACCATTTTCTAAACAGTGGTCAACTATCATATTTAAAATTCCGTCAGACCGGTGCAGACATGACAGGAAATGCCGACAGCACGTGTTTCAGGCAGCAAATAAAATACCCAACGCTAATCTATGTGAAATCCATACCGTCCATGACGTGATAACCTTTATGTTTACAGTACCTACAACAGATCATCCAGATGTTTGGAGCATGCTGATTTTTGTATCTTCCCTTCATCCTAGTGCACCACACCTGATGAACGGGTTTGATGCTGCCGCACACACGATACCTGTTGTTGGAATCCATCCCCATAGTTTCCTGCAGTGTGGCCCACCTAACCTGTGGATGTAGCTGATTTTTCCCACATTACCTAACATCGAGGAGACATACCTGATAGACGGATTGGATTTCATATTAGGACATGGTGGACCCGGTATCTTACGCGCTACGTAAAAGCAGATGAACCCATGAGGAGCAAGGGCTCAGCTTTCCGAAACCCTTTTGAAGATGGTGGTGACTGGTACTCCTCACATGTGACGGTTATCTAAAGCTATCCGGACCGTCAAAACTGTGGGGAACATTGCGGATGAATCATAGCTCTAAAATCACAGAGATCAAGAAACCTGAACAAATTCAAAGCGAAAATCATATATTTACCATTCTTTTCCATTTGAATCGTTTTTTTTTTTTTTTTTATACATCCACAGTCGGATCATCCAATTGGAAAGTCAAGATCGCAGTCGTGGGGCTGCGGTGTTTTGCTTTATGCGTGAGTAGCCCTGTAATTTTCTTTCCTATTCCTTTTGTTTTGTTTTGTTTTGTTTTTGCTTTCTTTTGTAGCTTTCGGTTCCTTGCTAATAAATTCTCATCTTTTGAAATAAAAATAAAAAATTGCAGTCAACGCCATTTCGGAGTTGGTTCCTTGTGTTTTGTTTTGTTTTTTGCTTTCCTTCCTTCGTCATTAGGCTCCTTGCTAACAAATTCTCATCTTTCGAAAAAATAAAAAGAGTACAGTCAACACAGTTTCGAAGTTGGAAGCTGTGTGACCATGACCTGTTTGGTCAACGAGATTAAATGGTATGAAATTGTATTAGATGGGATTAACACTATTAGTGTATAATGATTGTATATCTAGAAATATCATGGCTTTTGGGCCATCTAATTCCCATGTTTGGGATAAGATTCTTACCTTGTTTGGAAAGACCTTGGTTTTTGGGTCATCTAATCTCTTTGTTTGGAATAAAATTCTTGCCACAGAAAAACTACTAGATTAAGCAAAATCGCATTTGCTGGACTGTGAAATTATAATCAACCAACCAAATTTACAACAGTCACTTCTACATGTATATAACTATAATGTAGTCACTTGTACAAGTATATAACTACAATGTTGCTGCTAAAAAGCATATATGGATGAACATCATGGATAAAACACTCAAATCACTTTGAGGCCCACATGTGTAGTGGATTTGAAAATCCACGGAAATCCCACATGTACCAAATGCAATTCCTACCCATCCCATCCTCCCCAAACACACAGGATGGAATTTGCACGGGACCAAATAGAATTCCATTCCACCACCAAACACCTGAGTATAAAATCAGGCAGATCCAAAAAGCATGTGGGCCATATCATATGAGACAGCAAGGACTGAACGCCTACCATTGGAAGTTTTGTATGGGATTATATTTATGCCTACAGTTTACCTGAGTGATACTAACCGTATGTACGGTTTGGGTGGCATACCAATGTCATGGTCGGCCAAACTTGGATACTCTTCTCTTGTGTGATTGTTCATACACCAGCACTAAGAAATTTGTTCATGTATTTGAAGACTTGGATGGGAAAGGATTGGCTACTCCCCCTGCCACCAGCCCCGTGGCTGGTGGTCGGTGCTCTGTGGGCCCCACCATGATGTATGTGTTCCATCTATTCCATTCATCCATTTTTAAAGATCATTTTAAGCATGATACCAAAATTGAGAGGGATATAAATCTCAGGTCTTAGGTGGACCACACCATAGGAAAACAATAGTGATTGGATATCCACCATTAAAATCCTCCTAAGGCCTACTGCACTGTTTATTTGACATCTAATCTGTTAATTAGGTCATATAGGCACAGATGAAGGGAAAAAAACAAATATCAGCTTAATCCAAAACTTTTATGGCCCCCAAAAAGTTTTTAATGGTCAACGCTCATTTGACACTGTTTCCTGTAATGTGGTCCAATTGAGATTGATATATACCTCAGTTTTGGTCTAATACCATAAAATGATATGGAAAAATAGATGGACGGCATGGATGAAACACATAAATCATGTTGGGCCCACAGAGCACCGACCACCAGCCCTTGGCTGGTGGCAGGGGGAGTAGCCAATCCGCGTCCACCTTGGATGGGGGCAACTAATCTGAGTCCGACGAGTCGTATGGCTCGGATGAGCCAGCAGAACAAGCTATTTTTCACAACCAAAGAAAAAAAGTTCGTCACACAAAACTATCTCAAACTGATTCAATCAAATTGTGGGGCCCACCTTAGATGAACTATAAACCAACAGCACCACCATTACGGTTCCTTACGTGGCCAGACTGGTGGACACATAACCAATGGCCTCTGTTCAGCAAACGAGCGTTTCCAAATTTTACTCGAGCCGAGTCGAGCTCAAGCTTCGAGTCAAGTCAAGTTCGAGTTGAAATGGACTCGGCTGGAACTCAACTCAGGCTTCAGAAATTTAGCTTGACTCTACCCAAGTCAGCCATTCAAGCCGAGACAATCCGAGCTGAGTCAAGCGAGCTTTTCAAGCTAGCTCGACTCGTGTACAGCCCTACTCTCTACAGTGACACGGCTCAGTTGCATTCAATCCTTCATTATGGAATTTTCATTCAGGAACCTCTTTCAAAAAACTAATCTTAAAGGTGGGTTGTATCGGCATGTGAGCATATGAGTCTGCTTAGATGGCCCCACCGTGATGTTTATGCAAAATCCATCTTAACCATCAGTGCATCAACTCATGTTAGGCCAAGGGGCCAAAAATTCAACATTATCGATGATTCAGGCATATCACATGATTGGAAACTTTGTACAGAACAATGTTTTTCTTGGCATGGCCCCTAGCCTAAATTTTGGTGTGAAATCTAATGGTTGGAGTGGATTACCCTGTAAAAATCAAGGCTGGATGTCTCTTCCAACTATTATTTCTTGTGGCCCACAGGTCAGCCTGATTTTTTGTCTTTATCCTAAACTAAGATTAAGCATCTAATGGTGGATTTCACATTCATATTACAGTAAGCACCGCCAAAAATCAAGCCCCAGCTTACCCCTCCAACTGTAAGACGAGATCCCTCAGGAAAAGAAGAGGAATTGTATGGTATGCAGCTTAAGATTTTGATGAGGCCCATCGTGACGTTTATGTAAGATCCACTCTTAACCATTAGATATTTAGTCCATATTAGATGTATGGACAAAAAATCAAGTTGACCTTTGATTTTGGCAGGTGAGAGAGACGTCCACCCTCGACTTTTACTGAGCCCTCCATGATAATTATATGAAATTCACTTAGACATATTTAGGCTTGCGGCCCCAAAATCATAACAATAGATTGAATCACTTGAGCCACACTAATGGAAACAATTTAGCGGGCGAGTGTTGCCATGTACACCATTTTCAATCATGTGGTCCACCTATATCACAAATGGAACCTATACACCATTTTCAATCATGCGGTCCACCTATATCACAAATGGACCCTATACACCAGTTTCAATCATGTGGTCCACCTAAATCACAAATGGGACAATTTTTTTTTTTTGTCCTTGGCCTGACATGGGGTGATGCACCTAGTGGTAAGAGTGCATTTCACATAAACATCACAATGGGGCCCACCTGAGCAACAGCCATGATGGGTGTGTCATGCCATTGCTAACTACATAGATGATTTTCTAGCACATTGATCTTCTGCAGAGGAAACTCGCAACATCTACTAGTTAAAGAATTGAGAACTTGTCCCGAATAATATGGAACGACTAGTAATTACACATGAACAGCTCGATGGTCGAGTTGGTTCAGAGTGCTATATCTTTAGGCATGACCCAACCTAGAGAGCCCTTCGGACAGTCTCGAGTTTCCACAAGGCAGAAGAGAATCATGATGCATGACAGTAGCAACACATGCACAACATGACTTGGGTTGCATAAGCATGAAAGTGCAAAGAAAGTGAAATTCAAATCGAAGAGGGAAGAGATGAGGAAGAGGGCAGCATTTGGAAGCACTACGGAATTCGAAATCCTATCTAGCTGCATCTAAATGTCTAAGAAAAGAACAAAGAAGATCCTTTTCAGAATTTGTGGTGATTTCAACCACTGCAAAATGGCTTGCATGTATGGAAATCTAGACTGTCCAAATCCTGGGGCTGTGGATGGATCATAGCCAGAAAATCACAGTGATTGAATGATTCTGGACAGTTAAAAATATAATGGCCAGCTGTCCAAATTGAATAGGTGAAATCAAATGCCAAGAACATCCAATCATTATTAGCTCGAAGATATGTTCGTCCATAACGGGCCCCACGAATGGATGGTCCGGATTGTCATACAAGTATGCCATGTGTGGTGTGATGAATAATAACCATGAAAGAAAGAAAATTTCCTGGTTATGGTTCTACAAAATCCTCTCTTTAAGGGAGTGTAGCCTTCAAGGATCTGGTAAAGGTTTCAAGATCCTTCAACCCTTCTTCTGTAGACTTCGCTTCACCTAATATCTTCACCATAGCACTTCCAACAATCACTCCATCCGCTCCCCATCCTGATACCTGCAAGATTTGGGGGGGGAAATCAAAACAAATCCTATCACGTAACCAGTGGCTCGGTTTTGGGAGGTTAACAGATACAGATGCAGTGAACTTCATTCCAACTAACCAGTTTCACATGCTCTGGTTTTGATATACCAAAGCCCACGGCTACAGGTTTAGCTGTCACCTGCAAAGAGATGAAGAAATATTTGGTGTTTGTATCTGCAAAGATTCGAAAAATCATCCAAAAAGTTTATAATGTAGCATCAAGCTCGAAGAGACGTGTTGGTTAGTTCATGTCCTTCATAAAGGGAAGACCCGGGAACGAGCAGGACCCTGCTGATGGGTGTTTTGGCGCAGAAACCCGACCAAAAAAAAAAAGGAAGTTCATTACATAAGTTTGTGTTTTCAGTTTGCACGAGTGGGGCCCATAGTTCAGTGATCGTAACTGTTTATAACAAGCCTTGCTGATGGCCCACGCACCAAATTTCCCTCGGAACATCCTAGGTATATAATTTTTTGCCTTCTTTTTGGTTGATGTTAACTGTCATTGTACATTCTTTCTTAACCATATATTCATTGGCCACATGTCGAAGGGTTAGAAGGTTTCCATCTAGAAGATTCTTGGTGCTCAGACCATCCAGTGAGTCTGACAATATCCACAGTTTGGATCACTATGAAAGGCCCGCCAGCGGGCCCATAAATGGAAGTGATGGATGGATCCAATAAGCCTACATGACTTCTAAATTCTAATAATACTGCACCATTGACCGCAGTTGTACAGCTAGAACCTGAAATACTTGTCCCTATCAATGTCACAATGTGTAATACCTTGACAATTAGAGCTGTACAGAAGCAGCAAAAACTCAGTAACTCGCTCAACTTGACTTGAAAAAGCTCGACTCGACTCGGATCGAAGCTGAGTTCAAACCAAGTCGAACTGATTTTTGGAGCTCGAAATGAGTTCGAGCTTGACCCAGCTCGGCTCGAATCAACTCAAATACTACTCGAACTCGGCTCGACTCGGACTCAACTCGGTACAGGGTATATATACCCTTCCCAAAAAAAAAAAAAAACCCTACCCCCCTTTTCAAAACTAACCCGCCCGGCGCCCAACCCTAACCCTCTCTCCCTATTTCCTCCCTCTCTTCCGCCCTCTCTGTCAGTCCGGCGGCCGGTGAAGCTCCTCCATCCTCCCTCTCTCTCTCTCTCTACTCTCTCCCTCATCCTCCCTTACCTACCCGCACAGCCGCACCGACACACACCCTCTCTGTCAGTCCGGCCGGCAAGCGTCTCTCTCTCTCTCTACTCTCCCTCAGACTTCCTTACCCACACAGCCGCCCCTGCAGCCCTGCCAACCACTGCTCGGTCCCCCCTGCCGGCTGCCACTGCTCTGTCAGTCCGGTCGCCCCAAGCCAGTCCGGTAAGTATTTAGATCACTCGAAATTTTTACCGTCCATTTATTTGTTTTGTTCAGTGTGGCCCAGCTGCCAATTGCGTTTAGTAGGGAGCAGATTCCTTGTTGCCTGAAATCAATACTCAGCTCGAAAACTCGAACTCGAAACAGGCTCAAAGACTCGAACTCGAACTCGGCTCGAAATCTTCTCTAACTCGGCTCGAACTCTGCTCTAACTCGGCTCGAACTCGGATGAGTCGAGCACGAACCGCTGTTCCGAGCTCAAAGGCCGAGCTGAGCTGAGCACGAGCTGGGACTCGAGCAGTCTGAGTCGAGCACATGCTGGGCAAAGCTCGGCTCAACTCGTGTACACCTCTATTGATAATCTATGTCTATAAACAGGATGTTGGTTTATGTCATGGTCCAATGTTCACATGTTATTTCATCAGCAAGAGACGTCAGTCATGCTGCTTTTCTGCTTCAAGTCCAAATCTCAACTCGATTTTCACTGCCCAACTACCTAGATGTCAGATCCAGTCAATGCACTTTGTCAGAAATTATTCTAGCTCCACTCAAAAGCAATTTTTCCTTTCAGGACTAGTAGTTTTTGTGTCCACTTATGTAAAATTCAACACCACCACCCCCCCCCCCCCCGGTCGAGCTTGGAGACTGTAATCAAGGTTCTATGTCATTTTGAGAAGGTAGTTGCATCACCCCATAGATTTCAAGATGGGTGGAAGAAATGGAGATTTTCCTTGAGTTTTATGCAATTGTTGTATACCACTCAAACTAAAAGGAAATTTTTATAGGATAGCTATAAGACCAGCCATGCTTCATGGGATGGAATGTCGGGAAGTTAAGGAACAATTTGTTTCAAAGGATGAGTATAACTGAAATGAGGAACAAATGTCAGGCAGTTAAGGAACAATATGTTTCATAAATGCAACCAACTCTGTGGATCATTTCCCTATGATTTGGTTTGAGTCGTTGTTCTTCTTTTGGTTTTGTATTTGTTTATTTCAGCTTTGGCCTTTGCGATTAAATTTTTTTTTCTCCAATGTTCAAAAAGAAAAAACTGAAATGAGGATGTTGAGATGGATGAGTGGCAAGACGAGGAAGGATAGAATTAGACATGAATGAATCCAAGGGAACTTAGTAGCACCGATAGGTAATAGGAACAAGGAAAGAGACTTAAATTTACAACAGAGACCAAGAACCAGCAGTTAGGAGTTGGTACAAGTTGAAGGCTCTAAAAGGGTAAGAAGAAAAGTCAAAAAAACGTGGATGGAGGTAGTAAGGAAACGCTTGATGACCTATCGTCCAACCAAAGGCGTGGCCCTTGATAGAATGGAATGGCGGAACATGATTCATGTAGCCGACCCCAATTAATTGGGATAAGGCTTAGACGACGACGATGATGATGATGGTGCATGGCATCGCCATATTCCAACTTGGAGTTGTTATAAACAACTTTATTGAAAATCAAAATTTCTTTACTTATCACAGATTCTAAAATAAACCTCATAAAACTTGGAAAAATGCAGTGCCTTTTACCTCAAAGAAAAACCTCTTTTATAGACCCTAAAATCCTTATGAATCTTTAATTACAGTTTTCCAACTATTAGATTTATTTGATACTAGATAGCAGCATTAACTCTATCTACAAAGATGTGGCATAATGTGATGGTAATGTGATGGCCTAAAACTGTAGAAATAAATCTAGAAAATCATCCCCAAAATCTTCAGAGAGTCTTCAAAATCCTGCACCCACAATCATCAAAATCAACAACTGTAATCTTCCAAGAATGTAAAGGTAGTCTCTGAAATTCAGCCCCCAAAACTGGCATCAAACATCACATGCTGGGCCTTGGGCCTGCATCACTAAACATCACCGTCATCCTCATCAATATGATAGAGTTTTGAGGTCTTCGGTAGTTTGCAAATCATATGCAAAGACAATGGGACAATCCGATCCAAATGCTGTTAGAGCATTATATTTTATTCTGTTCCTAGTTGCATTGGGAAACTTGGACAATTCAATCCATTGATCAAGATTATCAGTTAGGTCCAGCGCATATTTCATGGTTACCATCAAGGTGTCCCGTATCGGTATCGGTTGGCGTAACGGTACCCTCCGAAACCGATACGGATACGGGGGCGTAACGGCGATACGGGGGCGTAACGGCCTGTAACGGCGTATATATTTTTTTTTTGCCAAAAAATATGAAAAAATATGGATTAAATCCGGAATATTCTAAGCATTCCAAATATGCATTCAGTTATAAATTGGAACATGTTTATGGTGGTGTAACGGTCCACTCTTTGGTGAGAAGTTGTATCGGACTGTCTGATTATTTTTTTAACCAGATAACTTTAATTTGACTACAAAATTCATATATTTAATTTTCTAAATATGTAATTTATATACTTAACAACTTGATATCATTTCTCCCAATAGTTCTTTTAAAAAAATGAAATTAAATTCAGGGAGATGACGTTGTCAATTTGAGGCTGACTTGAAGGACCAATCTATTTTCCAAATCAGCCTCAAATTCATGCCATTTATTGTCATTTTCTCACTTATAAATTGGTGGACATTTATTGAATAGTGAATTATAAAAAAAATAAAATCAAAAGACCCTATTTTAAAAAATAAAAGTCCACAAATTAACAATTAAAACTATTCGAACAATTTGATTTTGGCATTGTGAGTTAGCAATTGCAGTCCATAATTTAAATGCCAAATTTTAAGTTAATATATGTCTTGTGTACAATTTTTTAAGGCTTGATTTAGGAGGGACTCGAATTGTAAAGTGCAGCACACGTGTCAAAGTTTTTTGGGCCCCACCCGTGATGAATGTGTTATATCCACACTGTCCATCCATTTTGCCAAATACTTTTAGTGCATGAGCTCAAAAATGAGGCACATCCAAAGCTCAGGTGGACTGTACCATAAGAAACAATAATAATTAAATGTACACCATTAAAAATTTATTGGGGGCTAGAAAAGTTTTAGATCAAGCTGACATGTGTGTTTTCCCTTCATCCACGTTAATGTGACCCAATTAATAGGTTAGATTGAAAATAAACATTACAGTGGACCGTAAGAAATTTTTAATGGTGAGCATTCTATAACCACTATTTCTTATGGTGTGGTCTACCTGAGATTTGGATATTATTAATTTTTTGGATCATGATCTAAAATGACGTGTCAAAAATGGATGGACAATATGGATAAAATATATACATCATGATGGGCCCCACTCGAGTCTGATCAGGATAGAAAATAAACGTTACCGTGCGCCCTGAATCGTTTAACCGTGAAAATCATTATCTCTGCTGCTATTTTTGGTGTGGTCCACATGATCTCTGGATATAATTCATATTTTGGGCAGTGCTCTAAAATGATATCTGAAAATAGATGAACGGTGCAGATGTAATAAATACATCACTGTGGAGCCCATATAACTTTGATCTCCTTGAACCGTTCGTACAACTCGGAGCTCGAGGAGTGTCAGCGCTCGGCATCGCGTGACACGTAGCTACAGCAGCTAGCTACTGTAAATTAAAAAAAAAAAAAAAATGGAGAGAGAGGGAAACTGAAAAGGAAAAAAGAGGGAAAGGGAAAAGAAGAGAAAAGAAAACAGAGGGAAAGGGGAAAGAAGAGATTGAGAGAGAGAGAGTGAGAGAGAGAGAAGAAGAAGAAGAAGAATTAGAAGAAGAGGCCGCGGCCGCGGCCGCAGCCGCAGCAGGGCACAGCCGCAGCCACAGCAGGCCGCAGCCGCAGCCACAGCCGCCGCCGCCGCCGCAGCCGCAGCCGCCCGAGGAGAAGAAGAAGAAGAAGAAGAAGAAGAAGAAGAAAGAGAAGAAGAAGAAAAGAAAGGAAAAAAGGTAAGTATTTTTTATTTTTTGTTTTTTTTTTTTTTTAGGGCCCGTAACAGCCGTTACGGGTCCGTAACGGCCGTTATGGCCCGTAACGGCCCCGTAACGGCCGTTACGGTCACAGAAATCTGTAACGGCCGTTTCGACCCCGTATCGCGTAACGGGTCCCACCGTTACCGTTACGTATCGGCCGTTACGGCCGATACGTAACCGATTTGGGATACCCTGGTTACCATGCAAACATCACACCGATTTGACAAATATTAACCATTTGATCAATGGTATTTAATATTGATGGTCAAGATTGTTTACACAAAAATGTCCAATCAGCAATTTTGATATCTATTCTTTACAGCCCATCATGGACTGCTTACGATTCAAAAGAATTCACTTTTTTTAGGCATTTGCAAGGTGTAACAATCAAATCCATGACTTGGGGAAAAAAATGGCTGTAGAAAATAAGGCCAAATCGAGGGTGGTCTATGAATTGTGGTCTGGACTTAATGGACAGTTCAGATTGATTGATTGAGCTGTCTAAGGTTTCCAATGCAACTAAGAGCACTATAACATATAGTGCTCTGAGAGCGCTGGAGCATTTCTCATAACATATATACTACAATTTTACAACTACTGGAGAGAGAGAGAGAGAGAGAGAGAGAGAGAGAGAGAGAGTAATAGTATCACAACTCAAAAGACTTGGATCAGCAGAATTGGACAACTTGATGAGAATGTTGAGAACTACCACTTCTCATCCAATTACTGTATCCGTCATATCCACCGGTACCCAATACCTATCAGACAATATGCTACAGGTCAGCCAATATTTTGACCATGCTCTGCATCACCCACCGTTAGGCCCCACTTGTCCAAATTAAGGCTCAAAGATACTACATATATCCTAACTCGAAGGTCATGTAATCTTCTTCAAAATATTTGTCAAATATGGTGTATAATCAAGGCCTTTAGGCCAATAGAAACATACATTATCTTCACAAGTAAATGATATAGAAACTAATTAGATGGATAGAGTAGGACAAACCTCTTTAATTTCCTGGAGAAGAGACTGAACTTTTCCACTTACGGATGCACGGGCACCAGTAACTCCAGTTGAGCTCACCTAATCAAGCAAATATGTAATCATTATTATAAGGACAAAACAAATACTCCTGGGCAGCAGATGCAAAAGCAATTGAAGATAGTGAATGAAGGATAAGAAAGCACCATCAAAATCATCCAAATATAGAAGAGAAGCTTGAAGGATATTCAGGTGATGAGGATTGATAGTCTGCTTCTTGGAAAATGTCAGACCCAGGTTCTTCATCACAATGAACATGCCCTGGCCTCGCAATCTAATATTTCAATCCATGGTTCAAATGAAAGTTAGGAAGAGAAATGCAGCAACATTCTGCATTCGGCTGAAAAATGCCAAAGATTACATGGCTAGAACCTTCAAATCTCAGATATCTCTTGGCATTCCATCTGTGACGTGCCCCACCAAATCAACAGTTTGGGCCAAGGATGTATGTCCTCAACTTGAGGATTGCATAACTCTGCTATTTACAATATGCAAGAGATGCTATTATGGTGCTTGCATCATAGATGTTTTATGCAGCTCCCTCCTCATGGTACGCATGGCAAATTTGCTGTATCGGGACTGCTGACCTGGTGAGCCACCACATGGATAGGTCATTTCCCAAAACAAACAAACTGGACTTTGGTCACCATCCAATCAGTGGCCAACAAAAGTAGCAAGCTCAAAACGGAGTAACATCTACATTCAACTGGCAAAACTCCAAGTGGCCGTGAGAGTTCTTCAGTCACTGGAATTTTGGCATCCCATCCTTGTGGCGACCCACCATATGTACCATTTTGATCGAGAAATATGGCTTCCACCACCAATTGTTCCATGTGCAAGTTGCATTAGAAATATAATGAAAGAAACAGAAAAGTATTTGACTTAACATGGATGAGATAGAAGAAAAGACGAGGAGAAGAAGGGATTTTTGCACAAACCACACAATTCAAAGAGGTTGATTTTGTAGGGTTATCTCCATTAGTAAGAGAATATTTTCCCCCTAAACTCAAACCTATTTTTTAATTCCAGTCCATAATAGCCATATGCCATCTACAAAGACAGAAGAAAATTTCTATATTTAAGTTCAGAAAAGTCTCAATTACTACAGATATGGACCTATATATTTCTTCCTCTTTTTCTCTTATGTTTTTCTCTTTCTTATTTAATGTATCTTAAAGATCCCTCAAGAGTCATGGCACAAATCTCAAAAAAAAAAGAAAAAAAAAAAAAAAAAAGAGAGACTAGTAATAACTTAACATCTCATTAAAGATCCCTCAAGACACTAATCTACTAAAATGGAAAACTACTAATGACTAATATCTTAACTGAAGAAAAGAGACTAGTTTATAGGGAGTCATGGCACATAAGACTAATCTACTAAAAAAAGAGACTAGTTTATAGGGAGTCATGGCACATAAGACTCCCTATAAACTATTGCTAAGACAACCAAGGAGACCTAACTTTGGACTCCTACAAAATCCCCCAATATCTTAACTGAAGAAACGCTATAAAGAACCAAACTACAACCGCACATAGGATGCATTTCTCCTTTAAAATCTCTAAACACAACCCCGCGTGTAGGGCCCACCAAGCGGGTTGTATGACCCGCAGATTGGCTTCTCGAGGTCCACATGTCCATCACACGATTCTTGTAATCGCTTCCACTTGCATCATTAAAACTCTAAAACAACCAACCATTTTTAATTGAGCAGTTTGTACAAAAATCTGTTTGTCTCACTTCTTTTTCATATTTTGCCAATTCTACATCAAATTGAATTATGAGCAAATCCATCAATAGGCTCGTTTGAGATCCACAGCAAACCAAGACAGGAATGTCCTGGAGGAAGTGGTTAGAGACAAGATTTATAGGAGCTATTCAGGAGGATCTTGAATAGACTGGATTAGGAGAGCAACCTTGTACATGGAAAGGTAGCATTCCACAGAATCTCATGGTTCCAATTGCGATTCATTCGATCATCCCTATGATAAGAGAGGCAACTGATTTGGTAAATTGTGGCTACAGCTATGGTACAAAAGTGCTTGATTAGGTGGCTCATTTAGAGGGAAAGAAAAAAAAAAATTTAATGGAAGGAGATTATGGACAAGAAGAAGATTAAGCTCATCACGACCCAATTACAAGGTCAAGTGCTTTTGTGGTCAACCCAACTCCAGAAGACCTGCAAGTGCATTGTGAAAAAATTGGGAGGCTTCGAAGAAAATGAAAGGGGTGGTGTGACCAAAAGTTTTTGCCCTTGAATTACGAACAAGAGCTCTATAAGAAGTTCCATCACTTTTGCCAAAAAGATACGACTGCCAAAACTTAAATGTAGCTTGGCTGCTTCTGCAGCCTCATGATCCAGAATGACCTCAGTGAATCTGCAGAGCAATTGATAACAAGGTACCTTAGTGGGTTGAATTACAAGATCCAACAGAAGATTTTGATGACGAGGGTTTATTCTGCGGATGAGGCTTGACAACTTGCATGGAAAGCGAAAGAACACAAAAAGAAGGATGCAAGTGGCAGAAAATAGGGATGAGTGTCTTTCACATCTAGACCAACCAAACCTTAGATAAAGGGGGGGAGTAAGGGGAAAGGGAAGTGAATCAAAAGCCACATTCTGGTGTGATAGGGATCAATGAGGTGCTACAAATGTTTTGAATTTGGTCATCACTACTTTTGAGTGTCCTAAAAGGACATTAAAGAAACAATGTTCAATTGGCAGGGAATAAAAAAGATGATGAATGCAATAGAGGAAAGTCAAATGGAGGTAGTGATAGAGGGACGGTTATGGAGGAATCCATCCATATACAAAGAAGGAATACCAAATCTTGATGTGCAACACATATTGTTGTCTCCAAAATCTTCAAAGGAAGAGGATTGGAGAAGTATCAATCCCTTCATGACAATTTGTAGGGCAAAAGGGAGAGTGCAAGTTGGTGATCAACAAAGGCAGTTGTGGGAATTACATATCAGAGATGGTGTTGGAAATTGAAGATAGATTTTGAGAGGCTTGTTAACCTCACTGAGTATGCATAGCTTCAAAATTTGGAATGAAATCAAGGTAACACACTATTGTTTGATGCCTTTTTCATCAAGGATGAGAGTTTTGGTGTGGTGCAGTGCAAATAGATGTATGTGAGCTACTACTTGGAAGGTAAGACCATTACCATTCAAAATCTTATGATGTGTGGAGAAGAAAACGCTTACCCACTTAGAGCAATGGAAAGAAATTCATGTTACATCCCAAGCCAATCTACAACATGAATCAGATATCAGAGCTAGCCATGAAGTGAGACAAAGATAAACTGTTGAGGTCAATTGCTACTATTCCCCTAATAATATCAAGAATTCGGTTGGGTCAATTTCCTTCCAACCTGTGGGTATGTTGTAGTTGTGTTTCGAGATTTTTAAGGAGATATGGATCTCATATGTGGTTGTAGTTGGTTCTTTGGAATCTTTCTTTAGTATAGATTTCAAGGGATATTGCTAGGAGTCCGAAGTTGAAAGGCCTCCTTGGTTCTCTTTAGTACTAGATTTCACTTAGGCATTTAATAATGGTTGATTACAACCTATATATATATATATATATATATATCAGCTCCGTAACAACCATTACAGGGCCATAATGGCAATCACAAGCCATTCTTTCCGCAACGCCCATAACAAGCCCCATAATGCGTGATAGTTCCATTATGTAACCATTTCTAATACCTTGGATTTCAGTTATAGAGATCCTTATGTGTCATTAAGCCATTAGTAATTTTTCATTTTAGAAGATTTCTATCTTGAGGGATCTTCAATGAAATATTTATTTTCTTATTTTGGGAGATTAGTGTCTTCAGGGATTTCCAATAAGATATGCTAAATAAGAAAGAAATAAACATAAGAGAAAAAAAGGATGGGAGAAATTTAGATCCATATGTCATATTTGGGATTTTTATTTCTTAACTCGGAATATAAAGCTTTTATGTATGTATTTGTAGAAAACATATGACTATAATATTTTATTTTTATTTTTATTTTTATTTTTTTTGTGGTGGTGGTGGTGTGTGTGTGTGGGGGGGGGGGGGGGGGGGGTGGAATTGAGTTCAAGGAGAAATATTGAAATGCATGGTTTGTGCAAAAATCCAGTATTCTGTTCTTTCGTTCTATCACATCCATCCTATTAGGGCTGTCAACAAGCCGGGCTTGGGGTTGGCTTCGGCCATTTGAACTGTTCAGGCCGGGTCTTATGGGCTAGGCCTATTCAAAATGTTGGTTTTGCCTAGTCTGAGCCTGGCCCATTGACAGCCCCCTGCATCCTATGTCAGCATTTCTCTAATATGTGAAGTTATTATCTTATCATGCCCAAGCATGTAAAGTAGAAGAGAAATTTGTCAGCATCCAATTACATGTGAATTTTGAAAGCACACAGCTTCATTATCATTCAGATAAATTCAGTTCATTTAAGTGAGTTCCTATTTGATGTCTTCAACTATAGTAAAGACTGCCTTGGCATCACAAGTAACCAGGGGCCAGATCAAAGTCAGCCCGACCTGACAGATTATTAATTGAGCCTAATTTCATACCTGAAAACAGCCCGTTTAGTAAACCGGCATGTTCTCAGGGCCGGGCCTTCATAGAAATTTTGTAAAACCCTGGGCTTGGGTCGGAGCTGTTCATTATTTAGGCTTCAAAATCAGGCCCATACCTAACCCGCGGGCCTCTATTACAAGCCCAAGTCTAATCCATATCCAGCCCAAACCCCAAACCCGATGGCCAGTCTGGCCCATTGCCAACCCTACTTGGCAACTACATTGTGTGTGCGTGTTTAATTCTCCCAAGGAATTAAAAGTGCTTTGATTGTCTGCATAAGGACTCACTGGGCACACCTTGCCATCTATTTCTTAGGGGTGCATTCAGATGTACTATCCAATAGAATTGCAATTATTGTTCTAATAAAGTGGACATGACCAAATTGTACTTACTTTCCCTAGCATTTGTACTTACCTTCCCTAGCATTGATACTGAGGATTGGGTGGCTCCTTTTTTTTTTCAATTTTTTGAATGGTAACTAAGTTTTATCAAAGAAAATAGAACTACATTTAACAAGAGGACTGAAGAGCATATGCCAAGTGACCCTTTTGCTTATGTATTCAACAACAGTCACAGTGGCTGTAATGACCACCGTCACTATCATTACGATACGGGCCGTCATACAGCCAAATTGAAAAAAGAAGAAGAAGACGAGAGTAAATGGCTGTTACAGGGCTGTAACGGACTGTTATGGGTCCGTAACACATAACAGTACCCACCCTTCTATTAAGTAACAACAGCTACATAACTGTTTTTGGATACAATGCTTGCAACTCCTTTTTTGCAAGGGAATTGGCTATTTTGTTTGGCCCATCAGAACATTGGAAGATAGTCTTATAAAGCAAAATTCCACGGTCCCATGTCACTGGAATCCAGACTTGATGGCATTGCAAAGATTGCTTCCCATGACAAGATTTTCTTGAAAAGAGGCATTGAATATGTGTAACCCTTCTTGTGCACCAAATTGCCATTACATTATTTTCAGGCTGGGCTTGAAAAGAAAGTAACATCATTTTAATTTGCTCATTTCTGCTTCTTTTTACTCCACAACTTAATTCACTTGTGCATCCAAACAAAGACTTGAGATTCTGGCAATTTGTCCTTATATCTAGCTATGATAGATTGCAATCATAAGCCATCAAATGGTTGTCAAAGTACTAACAGGTTCGAAATGCACCTCTAGAGTGACAATGACATGGACTTTCAAGTACATGACTAACCACGCAATTGATATGATTGTTTTGCTTGAACAGGAAGCAACTTCGTGAAAATGGATGGACATGAAATGACTCTCAATGAGATAGAAGACCAATGCACAATAGCCTAGCTATAAAAAAGGTGTATGTACACCTTGATCAAGGATATTAGGCACTTCATTTGCACATGGGGAGCATAGTGGTCCATACAGACCATTGATCTGATTGATGCACACCATAGATGGACCATGCCCCAAAAAAAAACTCCATGCTGAAATATCTTGCCCGGTCAATCTGAAACTTTCCAGTTAAATGTGGACTTCTGATCTATCCTTTTTCTACAGTGTCTTTACTGACAACCAATGGAAGAGTTAGGCTTGTGTTGTCGTGGATATTTATTGGCCATGGTCCATCCACTGCGCAGGCTGTACAATCAACAGTATGGATTACAAAACCATGAGTCCGGCTTGTACAAAACCCAAGGAAAGTATGCATACCCACAGGTCAAAAGCAGAAGCACCGACATTGTGCTATGTAAATGGAAATGTTGCGAGAAAGGTAAAGATCTTGGTATGAACTCCATAAAAAGTTTTCAGCATGAAAATCAATCAATTATTGCCCAACTGAGGTTAATCTCGGAACTGCAGTTACCTTAGGGCAATCCAAACCCCACAAATTCATCCAAGAGACCACTGAAACCTACAGTTCAACCAAGGAAGGGAGAGTGTGACAGCTTAACTGACTGAGAAAAGGAACTTACAAGGTATATGAATCCTTCGGAAGCTTCAACAATGGCTTTCATTCGATGCGTTGGAGTGGTGGGTGTTGTGAGCAGCACCTTCATTGACGCAGAAAAATAATTTTAATAGTTGTATCATAATATAAATCAATGCAGAAAATTAATAAAACTTAGAAAAAAGGAAGAATAAATAAAACAAAATCACTTGCATGTAATTCAACTTCATTAGTGGAAAGTTTAACTATCTCACAAGATTTTAATCCACTTATATTAAGGGCCTGTTTGTTTCACCAATTACCACGGTAAAGTAAAAGAAATGTGCAATGATTACAAATTACTTTACACGTCTCCTGACAACACCTATATTTGATTGTCGACTCCTGTGCTTGGATTATCGCCTGTAAAATCATAACAATGGCATTTTTACATCTATATCAAATCATCACTAACACACAATGAAGTCAATGTTTGGATTCGAGATTTTCACCGTAATGCCATAAAAAAGTACAAAGATACGAATTCCTTTACCTGTCTCCTGACTGACGATTCCTATGTTTGGTTTGGTGGTAGTAAAATCATAATGATGACACATTTCCTTTACAAAGCCACGGTAATTGGTAAAACAAATGAGCCCTAAGAGTTATCCTAAGCCTATAAGCACCTCTACATGGTTGGCATATATGTAGAGCATCCAAGCCATGCCTCAAGTGGGCCATTTTGTGTAGATGACCTGATCCACATAGCAGGTGGGCCACACATGTATGCCGAATATGGACCTTGGCACTTACCATTAAACCATCTACTGCTTTCATAGGCATGTGGCCCATCCGATGAGCTGACCCACGAAATTTTTGGGTTGGGCTATCTACAAGGTGGGGCCCACTTGCCTTCCTAGAAAAGGTGGGGCCCACTTTATCCATATCCCGAATGCCCCACACACAACAAGTAAAGTTGCGTGTGGGCTCATATTAAGGCCAACAATGAGACAAGAATTATAGTGGTATTGCTAGTTAAACAATGAGACAACATATAACACATCAAAACTACCTTTGATCGAAATTCCTTTCAACCTAATACTTAAAGCCAATCATGAAAGTGCACATGCCTAGCTTGCTCAACGATAGTGATGACCTCAAGTTAAAGCAGTTCGGCAAACCTATAAGTTAATATACAAGGGAAAACACATCCAACCTAACATCACTTTCAGTTACACTCATTACAAAAATGTTACAAAATATCACCCTGAATTCTACGTAAAGGCCCATTTTCCTATCGCCATTCACCCATGTAATTAATGAAATTCATGGCTTTCACGTAAACTAAATGAATCCTCATGTGATGATCTCCAAACGGATGAAAGAGAAGATTGAGTTTGGTACTTACCATCATGCATCTTGGACAAGAAATCAATGGTCCATATTGATCCATGATTCAGCCAGACATAAGGTGGAAGATTAAGGCTAGAAGAGCCAGCCCGAGAACACCTGCAATCTGTAGATGCGCTTTTACAATTGAACTGATTGCCTCTATTAGAAGTGTATATTCTCTAAATACTAAAATGTGCACACGTTCTGTGTCTTCCATGTATATGTGCGTGTATACTTATCCATAGGTTTCCCTTTTGGATAAAACCGTGTGATCGGTCTCTTTCCATATGATAGGTGCACAACAGCCTTTTCTTTAATTTGGTTAGCTAACCACCCTTACAAATTTGCCACATAAAACACCTTTTGTATTCTAGAACACTTGCAAGTGCACTCACATACTCACACAAGTTTACAAGCACATACACACAGTGTTCGAGTTGTCGGTATCGTTACAAGTTTCGTTGGCCAGGGATAAAGATATAATATCGTTATCGCCGATAACCGGAAATTCGGAGAAAAATACGAAAACCTGGAGATAACAGTGAGATTTTTTAATAAAACTTCAGGACATGCCTAAATACACATATTTGCATATTTAGAAATTAAAAATTTGTAAAAAAAATGCATTAAATAATAAATTTTCATTTAATAGGGCCCAAAAAAGCATACATTTCTATAAGAAATTACTCTAATAATAACTAAAATAAATTTATCTTAAGTTTCAAGTTGACCACACCATATGAAACAATGGTAATAATAATTTCCACCATTGAAATCTTCATAGGGCTCAGAGATGTTTATTTGTCATCCAAACTATACATATGATCATAGGGACATGGTTGAATAAAAAACGAAAATATCAGGTTGATACAAAACTTTTGTGGCCCCCAAGAATTTTTCAATGGTAAACATTCAATTCACACAGTTTCATGTGGTGTGGTCCACCTAAGCTTTGGATATGCTTCATTTTTTGACTTATGCCTTAAAATCATCTAATAAAATGGATGGACTGAGTGGATCAAATACATAATTACTATGTGCCCATATTTCACTCAGTATGCAATTCGCTTCATTCAGGCACAGTTCGTAAGCGGATTGGCTGGGGTACCTCATACCAGCTATTGACGTCAGTAAGTGATATGGGTCTGATCATGAGGTGTGTGTTATATCCAAACCGCTAATCCATTTAAAGAGCTAGCCTTGAGCCTTTAGAAGAAAAATAAGACAGATATAACTATCAAGTGGACCACACTGCAAAAACAAGTGGGGAATTGAACGTCTACCATTGAAACTCTTTTTTAAGGTCACGGAAGTTTTGGATCAATATGAAAATTGTTTTTCCTCTTCATTTAGATATTTGTGTTTTTACGAATAGGTTGGATGCAAAATAAACATTATGGTGCGCCCTACAAATTGTTTAACGGTGAAAATCATTATCTCTGCTGCTATCCATGGTGCAGTCCATATAATCTTTGGATATGATTCATTTTTTGGATAATGCTCTAAAATGAACTCTAAAATCAGATGAACGGTGTAGATATAATAAATACATCACTGTGGAGCCAACGTAACTTTGATCTCCTTTGAATCGTTCGTACAACTCTGAGCTCGAGGAGCGTCAGTGCTCGTCTTCGCACGACATGTACCTACAGCAGCTATATAGCTGGTGTGAGGTACAGTAGCTGATCCGCTTCTTATAGATCCCTAACTGTGGGACCACTTATGAAGTATGTACCTTACATCTGCACCGTCCATCATATATGAAGGCTTATTTTAATGTGTGATCTGAAAAATGAACCAGATTCAAATCTTCAATGGACCACACCACAGGAAACTTTTTGAATTGAACACATATCATTAAAAACTTCTTGGTGGCCACAGAAATTTTGAATCAAGCTGATATTTATTTTAACCCTTCATCCATGCCTTTTTATATTTACAAAAAGGTTTGATGATAAAAAAACATCACTGTAGGGCCTAAGAATGTTTCAACGGTGAAAATCATTATTCTTATTGTTTCTTGTGATGTGGTCCACTGGAGCTGTGGATATGCTTAAATTTTGGGATTTACCCCTAAAATGAACTAGAAAAATGAATAGACGGCGTGGATAAATCACATACATTCATGGTGGGCCCATAAAGTTTACTCAGTACGCTGAAGCGCACCGTGCGCCTGTTTGCCTCCACTAAAGCATGAAAGAAAGGGAAAAGGTACTATGCGCCCGAGCTCACGATAAGCTTATCGTGAGGTCGAGCTGTGTGGGCCCCACCGTGATGCATGTCGACCATCAACATCGTGCATTTGATGGTTCCACTTTAAATAATGGGATACCCCAAAAATCAGCCGTATTCGGAACTCAGGTGGGCCATACCATCTAAAATCATGTGAAGACACCGTTAAAACATATAAAAGCACTTGGTGGGGCCCACCTGAGTTTTTAATGCTTTTGAAACTTGGTCTGAACCCTCATAAAAGTGGGAGACACATAATGGATGGGCTGGATTTGCAAACCACATCTTTTGTGGGCTCCAAAAATGATTATGAATGTTTTAATGGTTGCACGGCCCCTCTCCACTTCAGTATGTGGTGTGGCCCAAAAAAGTCACGGATTGACTTGATTTTTGAGACCTAGGTCCAAGGTGGAATGGTGCATCTGACTGATGGGGTAGATGTTCTAAACGCATCACGGTGGGGCCCACATAGCTCGACCGCAGGGGACGGAGCCATGAGCTCGAGCGCATAGTACCTTTTCCCTAAAAAAAAAACAAAAACGAAAGATAAAAAAAGGGGGGTTTCGTCTGCGAAGATGGTTTTCCGATGAAAAGCGGCGATTTTCGACGAGGGTTTCAATCAATCTCCAGAAATCTCTGATTTTTTGCCAAAATCTCTGATTTTTCGCCGAAATCATGTATCTGTGAGTCACACAAGACGAGCGTTGTCGATTGATGCTCATGAGATTCTTTGCTGCCGAGTTCTGATCAACCATCAACCAGGTATTACCGAAATCAAAGGTTTATTTTTCGATTTTTCCGCTTTTTACCTATTTTGTCGGAAAAAATCAAAGATTATCGAAGATATCGCCGATATTTCGCCGATAATCCAGAGAGAAACGAAAAATGGGGGTTTCGGTGTCGCTGGTCTAGCGACACCGATATTATCGGCAATATTATCGACATTTCATCGACAATGCGAACACTGCATACACATGAGGACCCATGTTTCCCGATAGGGGGGTGTATTGGGTGGTAACATTGATCTAAATATTGAAGATAATATCAATAGTTGCCAATATTATCTATATCGCCAAGTCAGTGAAACCGAAACTGCTAGCAGCTTAAATCTTTTCTCATATCGCCTGCGATATTTATTGATATCAACGATCTTTTGAGAAGAATCCCTAATAGTATCAGCAATACGATCAATAATATCCCTGATACCAGTGATAATATCATCGATACTAGAGAAACAACTGTAAATAGGTGAAATTTGATTTTAAAAATGAAAAAAAAAAAAAAAAAAAGGAGAAAAAGGAGGAAAAAAAGTCTGTTTTTTGGGATTTTTTTAGAGATCTATTCTTTATGTGGTTATGATCACTCTTGATTTTTATTGAATCAAAGAATCAAAGTTTGGATTTCAGGAGAAACATTGACTTGAAACAAAGACGGGCCAAAACTCAAAGATGACAAAAAATCCATAGAAACGTTCTTTTTTCAAATGTTTGCATGGATTCCAAGGGAGATCCATATCCCTGCATGATTCTCATGCACATAGATTTGTAGCAAAAAAATTAAGTAAAAAATGGGGGAAATTGTTGAAATCCTAATTTTTCCATTTCATATTTCAAATATGCATTTTTTTTCACTATTAATTAATGTAGATGTTTATATATTAATGAGTGTTGGCCGATCTATTGATTAGCTATAAATTTTATATATTTATTTATACTAATTTTTTTGACACACATGGTTAGGCCTCAATAAAATGGAAACTTATTATGTCAATTGGTTTTTATAATATTTTGATTCCTGTATGTATAAACATGTCTTTTAACATCTCCTAAAGTTTCACTGAAAATTCCACTTTTTTCTCAACGTTTCCCTCAAAGAACGATATTTTTCCTAGTACCGGCGAGATACCGATACATGTTTATGCATCCCTAGTCATAAATACATGTAATAATCGATACATATAATAATACCGATACTCTAAAAACTAGATCTCTGCATTGGTTCTAACTAAAATCTCCACTCAATTTACAATCCCACCAGCTTGAGGAAGGCTAATTTAATTTCTCCACTCTCATCTTTAAGCACACCCTGGTGGCCCTTGACTACTTGAGGAGCTACTATCAATGCTAAGTTTCCACTAGGACCACCACCCCAGCAATGTGGTCCAACAGCCAGATCTTAAGGGAGGCTCAGGCTACCAAGAATATTCAATAACTCCCTTCAAATTGCGCAGATAGCCAGATCTCAGATTTGAGTCCAGCCTACCTAACCAGAAAAGAAAAAACTATTATATGGTAATGATTCTAAATCCTCTTACTATTAGGGATTTTCTCGCCCTCGATAACCCCATCTTGGAGCTCTCTTATTGTGTCTTAAGCACCCATTGCATTCGTCCCTTAGTCAATAATAATAATAAAATATTTAGTATAAATGGAAAAAATATTATAGTAAACAAGTAACCTGTTGTATGCATTTTTACCTATTTCCCCTACTTTATTATTCTCTGTTTTATGACTAGAAACTAGAAAGTGAAAACTGAAAGTGGCATATTATTATGGAGATTTCCCCATCGCTCGATTAGACCAACAAAGAGAATGAACACCATATGAATACGAGAACTTATATGTTTATTTTTTCATTTGCATTATATGGTCAGATTGATGGGGACATCACGTGCACATGCACACGCACGCCGACCCCTCTACGCACGTACGCAAGGAGGAGGGTCCCACAATCGATCTGGATTAATGACAACGTCCAGGGAGGGCCTCGTAGCTAGAACACGGAGTTTTGGTTCATTGGAGTGGGCCCGATAGTCAAGTAAAGCCTATCATGGGATCTCATGATCGTGACCCAGCAGTCTGATTAATCTCATATTTTAGATTTTGCTTATTAATGTTATTTAGAGTATCATGGATGGTTTAGATTTCTTTGATTAGTTTTTACTTTTATTTATTTCATTGCCAAGTAATATGTTGCGCACATGGCGCGAGTTTTAAGGTATAGGGTTTTCCTATAAATAGGCACCCCTTGTAGGTTTTTTTTCTCATTGAAATTTAATAAAAGATTCTGCATTTTTCTACTCCTCTGAGTTCTTGAGTTGTGGAAATTCAATTGGGTGCAAAGCCCTCCCTTCATCGAAGGGCTAACTACCATGGTGTGAAGCCGCATCTATCCCGATTCGCCCTCATCCTCTATCATCTCTATTTCTCATCTCCTACCACCATCCACGCTTCAAATTTGTCCTTTATTACAACAGTTTTTCTCTTTACAGCAGAATTCCAGATTTTGGCCCTGCGAGAGGGTTGAAACTTCGGCAGAGCACCACGCACAGACCACGTATCTTATCGACACGAGACTAGGGGATTTTAAATCCCTCCCGTGGCCAACCAGAGTCAAGGAGGCACTTTTTGCGATCGACGCGCCCTCGCACATGCGGCCAGACCCCTGCGTGCACATGCGACAAGTCTGGCCCCCTGTCCGCGTGCGAGGACTATCTCCAGGTTCAGATTTCTGCCTATTTTACTCCTCTCATACCTATTCTCTCTAACCTAACCCTAGATTGCATTGCTTTCAATTTATTTGCCCATTTTCTTACCCTAGGGTTCTCTGAATTAGAATTGGTGGATCCCTTGGATTAGGGACTGATTGTTGTACATGTGTGGATGATTTTTACTTCCCTTTGAGCATCATTTGGTTTACTTCCCTTTGAGCATCATTTGGTCCATATTTTTATTGATCCAGCCCTAGCCTGTGTAGACCTGGACCCGCACAGATTCCCCTTACTTGAATGTTTGAACTTCTATGTGGGATGTGGAATTTTATATGATTGTTTTTGAATTAGTATAATCTAAAGCCTGAGATCTTGCATATCATATTTAATTTTCATGTCCTGCATCACAGATCAGGCAGGATTGAAACCAGTAAATCAGTGGGACTGGAGCTAGGGTCTCCCCTCTAAAGGGGGTGTCCACTACCAATTAAAGTAACAAGCTAGAAGGGAGGGGTATCACATCATTCGCTACTAATACAGCCCCGGATAGCCCTTGCATAGGGCTTTTTCAGGCAGTGTTCGAAATATCGGTATCATGCAATGTATCGCACCCTTGGGATATAGATACATATTGATTATCGCATGGGATATATCGTTTGTATCGCATAATTTATCGCACTTTTTGGGAAACATGGGGAAACATTGGGAAAATAGTTGAATTTTTCAATGAAACTTCAAGGATTATTAAAAAAGACCTCCATACACACTTTTAAATCATAAAATCTCAAAAAAGAATGGCATATAATAGGTTTCCTTTGCAGAGGGTCCTAAGCTATGCGTTATCCGATTGAACTAAGACAACTATATCCAGTATCCATCCAGTCCATCTATTTTTCCATATCATTTTAGGACATCATACAAAAAATTAAGCAGATCCAATAATCAGGTAGACCATATCATAGGAAACAATCGTGATTGACCATTAGTAGGCTACAAAAGTTTTGGATCAAGCTGATAATTGTTTTTTCTCTTCATTCAAACTTATGTGAAGTTATCAGCAGATTTGATGCCTAATAAAATATAGGGAAAATTAAGGTGCACCCTAAGAAGTTTTTAATGGTACCATGTTCAACTACCACATTTTCCTTGAGTATAGTCCACCTAATAATTGGATCTTCTTAATTATTGGGATGATGCTATAAAATGATTTGAAAAAAATGGATGGGCAAAGTGGATACAAAATACACGTCAAGTTGAACCACACAGTAGGGGCTGTACGGTCTTGGGTGAGTCCGGGATCTCACCTAATCCACTCAAATACACTATTACAGTACTAAGTAAACTTTGTTGGGCCCACTGCAAATGTACATGGTTTATCCACACTGGCCATCCGTTTTTCCAGATCATTTTAGGGGTTGAGCCCAAATTTGAAACATATCCAAAGCTCAAATGGACCGTACCGCAAGAAACAATAGGAATAATGATTTCCACCGTTGAAACCTTCTTAGTGCCTACAGTGATGTTTATTTTTCATCCAACTTGTTCATAAGATCACAAAGATGTGGATGAAGGAAAAGAACAAATATCAACTTGATCCAAAACTTCTTTGGCCCCTAAGATTTTTAAATGGTAGACGTTCAATTCGCACTGTTTTCTGTGGTGTGGTCCACTTGAGCTTTGGATATGCTTCACTTTTTGGGCTAAAATCATAAAATTATATGGTTAAATGGATAGACGGAGCGGATAAAATACACAAATTATAGTGGGCCCCACAGAGTTTACTCACTACGTCATCCACTTCCCACCACACTACAAAGACGTCGCAGACGCTCCTCCAGCTCAAGTTGTATGAACAATTCAAAGTTAAATGGGCCCCACAGTAATGTATTTATTATATCTATACCGTTCATGCATTTGGAGAGATCATTTTAGATCAAATGAGTAATATCCAAAGCTCAAGTGGACCACACCACAAATAGCAGTGGGGATTGATTCTCTCACCATTAAAACATTCGTAGGGCCCACCATAACGTTTATTTTTCATCCAATCCATCATTAGGTCGCACAAATCTAGATGAGGAGGAAAAACAAATATAATATTGATCCAAAACTTTTGTGACTCCCAAAAGGGTTTCAAGGGTAGACATTCAATCTTCCAATGCTGTTTTCAATGCGGTCCACATGATCTTTGGATATGTCTTATTTTTTGGCTCAAGCCTTACGATGAGCTCGCCAAATGGATGAACAGTTTGGATATAACTCATACCTCATGATGGGACCCACCGAACTCGGTGACGTTAACACACCAGTCGGTGGTGTGCGGTACACTACTCTATCCCAAAAAAAGGGCCGAACGCCCTTTTTTTCTAAGCAGAGAGGGTTCCGGCCCCAAAATATCTCCCAAATCTTCGGATTTCGAGAAGATTTTCCTGATTTCGACAAGGATTTCCCCCGATGTCGCCCAAATACTCGGATTTCTTCGGATTTTGACGGATTTCTCTCCCAAATCGGAGATTTTGTTTGCACTAACCTACGAAAGAAGCTTCGATTCGAATGGGCCACCAAATGGAAGCTTCCGATGATGACAATCTCTTGTACAGGTACCAAAATCCAGTTTCTCTGGGTTTTTTTTTCGATTTTTTTGGAAAATGGTGTCATCCGCGTAATTTTTTTTTTACTTTCTCGGCCTCTTTCGAAGGATATCGTGTCACTGGACTGCGATACCGATAATATCGGCCAATAGTATCGATATTACGAACACTGATTTCAGGCCGACACGAACCGATAAGGGCACATTGTTCATGGGTGATGTCATTACACATCCAGCAATACATATTGGTTCAGACAATACTTTAAACCTTGGCTGGATGCAAGACATTTTCATATTTTTCTACCAATAATTTCAGCATCTTACCATTACTAGGTAACTGACGCATATCACATATAGCCTTTCAAACTAGGTGTTCCCTTCAATGCATCCTAAGCCTTCGGTGGCACTGTGGCAGTATGTTTTTAGTAACAGATATTTTGAACTCGGCCTTCCATACCATTCTCTATGTAGCTGTTTTGAATTTCTGCTATTAGTTCTTTCAAAACACCTATGCTTCGACCCACCAAAACACATTATATCATCTTACATGATATTACTTACATTGTGTTATCATATTATACAGGGTAAGTATCACAACTGCCTAACTCATAGGTAGATTAGAAGACAGTAGTAGGCTAATGCCTATCATATAATCATTAGGTTGATGGATCGAATCTGGCAAGCCAGAAGTTTACTCTTAATTTCATGGGTGGAGAGGAGGAAAGGGATCCCATAGATGTATCGAAATTATTAAAGATGTATGAGGGCATTGCTACAAGAGGGAGAGCAGTTTGTGGTGAGATGGATGAGTTCCCTTCAAAGCTCTGCACTAAGCCCTTGTCTTTTCACATTTGAATGTAACATAACTGCTATCTGGAGCTAGACCCTCAATATGAATGTTAATGAAGTTATGATTTGGTTATTTCCCTCATTATTGACTTTTTGCTATGCCCTTTAGCAAAGAGGTTATGGGATCAAATCTTTCTTTGTTTTGGAGTTGATTGGGTTGCGCCAGCTTCCATCGACAGCTTCTTCCTCATGTGGCAAGGGGGAGGGGGGCAAAGAAGACAAGAAAAAAAAAATGGCGTCTATGCTTATTGGCAGGCATATGGACCATATGGCAAGAAAGGAATAACTGTTGCTTCGGAAATGGTGGAAGGCAGTTACTGTGGGTGGCTAGTAGGGCAAAATCTCTTGTAATTGAATGGGCTCAATCCTTTAAGATCATAGAGTCCTTTCCAGCTTTTTGGGGGGAGCTGCAGTCTCCCAGCCTTTGTACATTTGTAAATTTTGGCTTCGGCCCTTGAGTTATAATATTATCATCGTTTGAAAAAAAAAAAGTGCAATCCTACACAATGGTGCACTCAAACATGGTCTAAAATATTTATTCTTCATTTTAGCAATGAATATGTACAACTATCTTAATAAGCCAAGGATCATTATCATCATATAAGCCTTACCCCAACTAATTGGGGTCGGCTACATGAATCATTTAACGCCATGGCAGTCATATCTTCAATTGTCCTTACCAATGTTTTAAATATCTTTATTGCGTAATGTATCACACTCTTGGGATACGGATACATATCGGTTATTGCATGGGACATATCTGTCGTATTGCGTAATGTATCATTGTTGCTGGGAAACATGGGAACATTGGAAAATTGATCGAATTTTTCATGGAAACTTCAAGGATTGTTGAAAAAGACATTAATACATAGAAATCAAAATATAACAACAACAACAACAAAAAAGTGCACATAATAGGGGTTTCCTTTGTAAGGGGTCCTAATACCTGCACTGTCCAACTGAACTGATGCAAGTATGTTTAAATTCTATTCATATAATTTATAAACGTAGGAAGACATTTATGGAAACACAAGCAATACATTCAAAAACAAAAGAAGGATCATTAGATAAGGTTACATGCATGTCTAATTTTGTATTTGGATACAAAGATTGCAACTGATTTGCGAGAAATTGAGAAATTTTCATTTTCCCCAATTTTCCGCAACTTGCCTCATATCCCCTAAATCTCGAAATCGAAGCTCCGAATCCATGATTTTTCATGGAAAACATGAAGAATCATATATTTGTAACCATTTGACACTGATTTAACATGATTTATAGCAAAAAAATAGATCGAAAATCGAAAATGCTCATCGGATCAAATAGGTGGGATATATCGACACTACCTGTGCATTTCATATCACACATATGGGATACAAGATATATCGTAGGATATATTAGCCGATATTGTCGAAATTTAAAACAATGGTCCTTACTACTTCCACCCATGTCCTTTTGGGCCTTCCTCTTGCCCTTTTAGAGCCAAGGGTCAATATTCAAATTCCTCAGTTTAATCGCAATAGAAAAAGAGTACAAACACAAGCAAAGAGTGCAGATGTGTGAGGGGACAAAGGAGGGGGACCTACTAATTCAATATTATTTTTAACGGCCTCCTTTCTCAGAATTTCAGTCTCCTCCAAAGGAACATCTGGCACCACTAGACCTGCAAACCGCCAACTGTCAGGAACTAATTCATATGTTTGTAAATTGGCTTTGCTTGGGAAATCTTCTAACCGATGAATTCCGATTAAGACAGTTTCAATTATCAAATAAGATAATGAATTATCTATCTTTGCTGCCCACAAAAGCAATATCGACACCTATAAAATTAGGAGAATAAAAGAAAACAAAAGGAGGCCAGTAACATAGCACGTCAAGTTAAACTGATGAAGCTATGCTTGCATAAAAGTCTCTTCAAAAGACATTTTCAAGCCCCCAACAAACCCTCTCCACATACATTCATATGCAACAGTGTGTGGATCTAGCAAATGTGTGGGGCATCTGAGAGGTGCAAAAGGTGGCCCTCACCATGAAGATGGATATACGCTAAAATCATGATGGTCCACTAATCAAGCAGACCACTTGTATGAATTTGGGCACTTTTCTCTTTTCATATATGGGCATCCGCCTGCCGAGTGCCTGGTTTTTGCATATCAAAAGCATTTCACAGTAGGGGCCACCACATGCATCAGCCATATGTGCCTGCACACTTTGGAGGTTGGGAAGTCTATTGCATGTAATGGTGCGTGTGTGTGGAGAGGGGTGCCAGTGGGGCTGGCAAACTATCTTAAAGAACAATGGCGTCTAATAGGCAATCCAGGGCATCCAAATATAAGGCCCCACTTTAGATGGTGGATACCTTGAAAAACAGACCGATTGGTTGATTTTAATTATCTGTATGGGAACTGAATGCGGACATCTCACCATTTCCTTTTTAGCTGCTCAATTAATAGACACCAAGTGAATGATTTTGATCACTGGGGCGATTTTAAGCATATTCTCCATCCACAATGAGCCCATGATTTGTACAGTCTGGATTGACATGCATGAATCCTCTACACAGTGGACAAGACACCGTTAAGAAACAGTCAAGGACACCGATCCTCTTAAGGTAACTGATAGGCAGTTTATTTAGCCAACTTTATGCCAGAGACAGCCACGACCCACAGGAGCCATTTTCTATCACGCAATCCCAAGATTTTTTATTTTTTACTAAGTCATATAAAGCCACAGATACCATCAGACTTCTCACAGCAGTCACAAGGCTTGCTATGCCCATAAGGACAAAGGAACCACCTAGCCAGTAACTAGCCAGCCTTTGACCACAATACTTTGCATCCCAATCAGTGACATTCATCGTAAAGCAGTAAACATCTGCCAATCCATAATTTACCAAAAGCCATATGGAAGGGTAATGCAAGGTGCAGTCACATGTTTGGGAAAAAGCAACCCAATCGCACTGATTGGTCCGCCTAAGCATGGGCAGAATCATTATAGACCATAATAGCGCTAGTTGCTTTTACTCAGGGCTGGTGGAAGCACTGCTTAGCTGGACCCATCAGCACATGCTTGGGTTGCTTTTCCCACGCACACAAGTCGCATCAAAGTAACCACCTCCCACACACACAATCAAATCAAATTAACCACCCAAGGCCATGAAATTCCTGATTTACTGGAAAAATCAGATGCTGGTGGACAGGATGCTGTATCTGTTGAATTTCAATGCAATAAGTGCAACCAAAATGACAAATAAACCCAACAGCATCCATATTAAAATCTTAAAAGATACAGGAGTAATTAACTCAGTTAAAGTTCTATGTTACCATGTATTCCGACGTCTCTTATGGTAGCCATGAAATTCTCAACACCACGCTTAAGTATTGGGTTGTAATATGAAAATAATGCAATTGGACTGGATAATTGAGGGACCACCTGCAATGGAAGCCTGAGCTCAGAAATTTAATGCACACATTTGCAATACCAAGAACCATGTATACAACAAATAAACAGTAAAACATGTCTAATATTAACTTCTTCTTTTTCTTTTTCTTTTTTCTTTTTTCTTTTTTTGAGAATTGACAAAATTTTATTCAGAAGGCTCAAGAACGAGCAAAGAACACAACACCCAGAAAGAAACAAATCACGCCCAACATTCTAGCAAAGAGGAGGTTAACTACAATGAAAAGGATGTAACTGTACCAGTGTTGCCTCACAATCAAGGTTTGAAGTATAGTAAAAAAAACTGGAGTATATCTTTTCTTGCGCACAGTACTAGTCAGTGACGACAATAACCTCCCAATTCACTTATTAAAAGCCCATATTTGAGGGAGTAAAGTATTTACAAATGCTTATTAATATGTTTTACTGCATTTTGTGGGGCTTCAGAACTGTTTTTTACTGGAACTTAGGCATAAATCCAGGTATGGACGATACGATACCCAATTCACCCATTTTAACCCCTCAACCATCATATTTGGTGTAAAGAAATCTATGGAAATGGTAAGCTTAACCAAAAGAGTTAAGATCACCTTAACTAGTTGTAGGTTTAGTTTAACATGCAATCAGTCTCCTTGTCAGTGTTCCAAATATCAGTGATATTATTAATAATATTGGGAATATTATCAGTGTCGCTAAGTTAGCGAGACCGAAACTAATAGCAGTTAAATCTCCAAATAATATTGGCGATATTTGCGGTATTTATCAATATCAATTATATTTTGAGATGAATCCTTATAAAAGTTCCCTGATATCGGCAATACCATCGATAATATCTCCAATGTCAGCAATAATATCTCCAATACCAGGGAAGCATCTGTATATAGGTGAAATTTGACAGAAATTTTCCAAAAATCCAAAAAATCTCCATTTTGGAGGGATTTAAAAAAAAAAAAAAAAAAATGTTCGTTACATGATTTCGATCACTCTTGGTTTTCATTGAATCAAAGTTTGGATTTGAAGAGAAATCTCAACTCGAAATGAAGACGGGGCCAGAACTCAAAGGAGTCAAAAATTCCAAAGGAACTCTTTTTTTTTCCAAATGATAACATGGATTGCAATGAAATCCATGTCCACGCATGATTCCATGCACTGACATGGATTTGTAGTGAAAAAATTAGCATTAAGTGAAAATTTGGGGAAATTGGTAAAATTGTATTTTTTTTTCATTTTTATATTGGAAAATATGTGTTTTCCTCTGTTAATTAATGTGGAAATTTTATATATTAATAAATGTTGGCCAATCTATTGATTGGCTACAAATTTTATATATTGATTTTTTCAACAACACATGGTTAGTCAACAACACATGGTTAGGCCCTTATAAAATGGAAAGTTATTATCTAGTTGTTTTTTGCAATATTGTAATTCTTACATGTGTAAGCATGTATCTTTTAACATCTCCTGAACTTTCATTGCAAAATCTACCTTTTCCCCAATGTTTCCATCAGATGGCAATATTTTTCGAAGTATCGGCAACACTAATACATGCTTTTGTATCCCCGGTCATTGATACATGAAACAATACCAATACTCTGAACGCATTCCCTTGTGACAATGTATGGCGTGTGTAGGACATCTAAGCCAAGGTAAAGTCAGGCCTCACCACGAAGATCGCCTGGAGCAAAAGTCAGGATAGTCCACTCATCAGATGAGCAAACTTGTATGAAAATAGTGGATGTTTTAAATTAGACCTGCCGATATTCCGAGTCAGCATACACATGTGGCCCGCCTAATGCATGGATCAGCCTGCTTTTATACTGGGTGATCTTCATGATGGGTCAACCTATTGCAAGGTTGGTATGTCGCATACACGCAATGCATTGGCAAATGAGATGGGTTTTAAATGTTAAGGTAAACTATAGCCAATAGTAGATAATCATTACTTCTAAAATACATCATACAAATGACCTAAAACAGAAGTGTCAAAATTATTAATTCCCTATCTATATAAAATTATTTGCTAAGCAACACAAAAAAGGAAAGTAACTAAAAGACAATTCATGCATGAGAGAATCACTTCTTACAGGTCCTGCGCAACTGAGAAATGTATTAATAGAATCTCAACATAAGGATTGTATGTAACAAATGAACCAACACACTTTCCTATTAGACTTAATAGTAATACTTCCTAGAACTTGTTCCAAAATTTGGCAATTTGGCAGCCTCTAGCAAATCTTTAAGATGAAGCATGTAGTCCCAACCGAATAAAACTATTAGCTAAGTAAATTCATATTTATTGAAAGTAGATATCTTGATTCACCTTGTATCAAGCTTTGAGAGTTTTTGCCATACTAGGTGAGGATTTGGGGCAACTCAATATCAAAAGTTTGGTTCATCATTCATGACATCATTCTAAAAATGAATGGACATTTTAATGATTGCAAAGCTAAGTATGTATATTTAAAGGAAAATGGATAGTGCCCTTCTAGAAATAAATCGTTGCAAATTCCCCTTTGGGTGCAGCAGGCAGCAACATGATCGTGTTAGCATTTGAGCAGTGTTAAAAATCATGTACCAGTGGTCTCCCTACTATTTTGTTCAGCCAGCTCCGAGCATGACCCTTCACGTGTGAGAGTGTTTTGTGCTTAGCAGTTTGCCTGCAACTGCCCCTTCACGATGCTACTTTGCTGCTTGTCTTTGGAGCATGTAATTGGTGGGATGAGGGTCATTACTGGGTGGGATCGTGCCAGCATGCGACTGGAGTCAATCTGAGCCTCTACCACGGCTGATCAAAGACCTGGGTAAAAAAGGAAGGTCTATGTCTAGTAGGCACTTGATAGTAAAACTTTTGCCAACCAACCATTTTAAAACCAGCCCCAAATTTCTAGGAGAAGGGCCAAGGCAATGATGATAACAATGATGATGAGGGTGCCCTTCTAGATTTGATTGATCAATGAAGGGAGCACTAAAGCACTTGATGTTACATCATGGGAAGAGAATTCCATTACTATATTGCTTCTCAAATGGCGAGTTGTGAGCCTTTAACATGGCCACTTCCAGATGCATGGTAAAAGAGGAAGGTTGAATTGTGGTGGGCAGATGATCATAAAACTTTTGTTAACCCATCAGTTAAAAGCCGACCCCAAATTACTGGGAGAAGGTTAAGATGATGATGACAATGATTGCCCTTCTATAACTTCGAGTTTTAAGGGGGCCAAAATGGATTTGGCCTGCAGGGAAAAGAGTGAGAACTTCACCAATCCCTCTAATGGGAGAAAGAAGGATAATCTTGTGGAATCCCAGGCTGTGAGAAGAAAATAAGCCTGTTAATGATTACATAACATTACCATCATCATCTCTAAGCCTTATCCCAACTAATTGGGGTCGGCTACATGAATCTGAGTTCCATGGCCATTCCACTCCTTTCTTTTTTATTCAAAAGATCCACTGCCATTCCACTCTATCAAGGACCATATCCTCAGTTAAACCATAGGTCATTGAATCTTTTCTTATTACCTCGGCACACAATCTTTATCCTGTTTTGAACAGAAGACTACTAATTTTCCAATCTAAATGTATTTAGTTCATTCATATTTTAACTCGGTGATCTTGGTTAAATGATGGCAAAGTTGATTCTTTGGTTCACATGTTATTCATTTTGAGTGTCTAATTTTCTTTCTTTTGTTTTTTTCCCCCAGACATACATGCAAGGAATCCTAAATACCAATAAAGCTTTATTTGTCTAGTTTACATTTTAATCTTGAAAGAATTGTTACATGATCTTTCAATTAGGAAAGGCCCCTTTTTAATCCATCTCTAATGCTAAAGAACTCCCATCTTCAATAATGATGATACTCTATCATGTACTGTCTCAACTTCATTCCAATATCACTTAATGTGCTTTTAGTACTATTTTTCCTTTTTCTTCTGGTTTTTTTTTTTTCCTTTTTGCCCATGTCAAAATTTACCAACTAGCTTGATTCATCGAACAAACTCACCCAAGTCACCAATTTTTACATACTAACATTGACCAATAGTGTATGTGCAATTGTGGATCTATAAACTCAAAGAGAGTGACGTGAGTGCATGTATAAACAACTTTGTACATAGAGCACTGATCTAGATGATTTTACCTCCTTCAACATGGAAATAATGGCATTGAAGTTGGTTCCTTTTGCTAGAGCACGTGTAGCAGCAGCCTATAAATGATTTAAAATCAATTACAACACTGGAAAATGAATTGAAACATAGAAAGAAAATAGTGATGCAGACAAACCTGGATAACTGGGCCATCTGCCAGAGGATCAGAGTAGGGAACACCCAATTCAATTATGTCCGAGCCACAAGAATCAAGAACTTTTAGTGCTTCCGCTGTTGTTGATAGATCAGGATCACCAGCAATAATATAAGGTATAAAAGCCACCTATGCGTAGGAGACATGCTCGTTATAAGATATTTTATGTAGGATCAAAAAAATTAGTTCCAAATAACAGCAATATTATCGATAAAATTGTTGATATTATTGATATCACTGGGTCAGCCATGCCAAAACCCCAAGTAATATAGAAAGTTCCAAATATCCATAATAATTTCAATATTATCAACAATATTTGGCGATGCCAATGATACTTTGGTCTGTGGAAAATGCTGAAAATTCACGAGAAAATTGGGGGAAATCCCAACAAAAAAATAAAAATAAAAATCATTGTCTTTTGTCCCTTACGTGATTTCAACCACTCCTTTTGGTTTTTGTTGAATCACAGCTTGGGTTTGCGGGAGAAATCTCAACTCAAACGGAGACCACTAAAACCCAAAGGAGACAAATTCCATAGAAATTTCAATTTTCTTTCAAATGTTAGCATGGATTGCAATATATATCATGATTCTTATGCATTGACATGGATATGGGGTGAATAAATCACATTTGATTGGCTACATGGTGGAAAATTGAGAAAATCCTAATTTCCTCCATCTTTACCCCTCAAATTGAGAAGAAATGTTTTATTACTTACATTGTATGGTATTTGAATGATATGAACTCATTTTGGATATAGTCGAGCAGCTTTTTTCCTGACAGCACATGGTTTAGGCTCCTATGACATTGATCATAATTAACTTGCACATGCACATGGTTTAATTCATCGATTGTAATCTGCCTATGTAATAGACTATTAGATAGCAATTGATTGTAATCAACCTATGTAATAGTCTATTACGTTGCACCTGTGGGAGTTTTATGCTCTCACTGCCACCCCCCAGCCTGGATAAAGGAGAGTTGTGTCAGGTTGGCAGTCAGCGTCAAACACTTACGCCAAACCTTCCAACATGAATCCAAACAATATGACATTCCAAACTCATCCTAGGGCGTTCTCTATAACCGATACATTGCATCAGAATCCAGGTGCAATGAGAAATGGGCAAGGGTTGGCTAGGGCGTCTCCCGAAAGCATCACACCGCAACAATGCCCAGTTGTTGTGAGAAGTAGGCAAGGGTTCCCACACCATTCTGTACGCATTGTGGTAAACTAGCTAGTCGAGGAGAATAGGATTCGTCTTGCCACATGGAATATAGTAAGGTTGACAAGTAAGAGCATGGAGTTAGTAGATACGATGAACCTAAGGAGAGTTAACATAGCTTATGTTCAGGAGACCAGGTGGAAAGGGACCAAAAATAGAGAAATTGACAGATATAAGCTTTCAAAAATAAGCTTTGTTATATGGAGAAATTGACAAATATAAGCTTTGTTATATAGAAAAGGATAACAATATAAATGAGGTAGGGATAATGATAGATAAAGATTCAAAGGAAAAAGTTGTAGATGTTAAGAGAAAAAGTGATCTGATTTTATTCATAAAATTTGTGTTTGAAAAGGAGATGATCAATGTTATTAGTGCATATGGAGGTAAGCTTAGAGGATAGAATCAAGAGAAAATTCTAATTGGATATGGATGGACTGATGCAAGAAATTCCAAACAGAGGATATTTGTAGGAGACTAAAATGATCACATAGGAACAGAAAAAGTAGAGGTGAGAGAGTACACGGAGGATACGGTTTTGGGAGAAGAAATGAGATAGGGGATTCTATCCTTCATCCACTATGGCATAAAATCTAACTCTAGCAAACACATACTTTAAGAAGAGAGATGAACATTGAATAACTTTTCCAAAGTGGATCATATACAAGCCAAATAGATTTCTTTCTACTTAGGAAACCAAAAAGATCAATATGTAAGGAACGTAAGGTGATGCATAGAGAGAGTTTGACCATGCAATGTAGGTCAATGGTTAGGGATGTTTATGTAAAGAGATGGAAGAAATGGAACAAAATTAATGAGTGTTCTAAAACTAGGTGGTAAAATTTAAAATGATAGAAAATAATGTTATTCAAAAATAAATTAATGAAAGAAAGAAAGTGGAATGTGGAGGAAGAAGTAAGCATTATGCGGAATGTGATGGCTAATTGCATTAGGAAAGTGGCAAAAGATATTTTAGAAGTACCTGGGGAGAAAAGCCAATCACATGTGGAAACTTGGTAGTGGAATGATGACGTACAAAAAGCTATTAACGAGAAATGTGCATTTTCAAAGCCTAGCAAGAGACTAGAAACAATGAAAATCATGAACAATATCGAAATGGCAAAAAGATTGGGAAGAAGTAGAAAGTGAGGCTAAGCTTAAAGCTTGTGATGATCCTTACACTAGATTGGGGATGAGAATGTGAGAAGGGTAATGACCTAGATCATGTTAGATGCATTAAAAGCAATGACCAAAGGGTACTAGTCAAGATAAAGGCGATCGACAAAAGGTGGAGAAGCTATTTTCTGAACTTGTTAAATGGCATTCACTCTGAGAGCATAGAGATAGAAGGAACCATAAATTTCAATTACGTCAAAGTCTATAGATACTTTTGTAGGATTAGGACATTTAAAGTGAAAGAAGCTTTGACAAAGATAAAAACAAGAAAGGCTCATCAACCAGATGGTATACCAATAGAGGTTCGGAAGTTTATGGGAGATACTAGGTTACTTGGTGTGGTAATTCCGAGCCACAAAAAACCCGGATCAACGCTAGATATTAGAAATTTGAATCTGATACTTGTCAATCCTGCGCTTTGCAAAAGCACATTCAACAAAGATAAAACAACCAATCAAGCAATCACAAACACACGACTTTACGTTGAAAACCCTTGCGAGAAAAAACCACGGCACAAAGAGATAGAGATCTCCACTATAATCGAAACCTTAGAGTTACACCACTCACCTTCTTTAATTACAAAAGCAACCTAATCTCCCCTTGCAATGCACACCCTACGAAAAACACTAGCCCTTGAGAAAAGTCCATTCTCAAGCCCTTATAAGTGTAAAAAACCCTCTCATCCTGCAAAACCCTTGCCCTGTGAGAGAAAATACCTGTCTCTATACAAGACATAATCAAATCAAGACTTACATGCCCCGACATTCGCAAAACCGTGAAACAAAGTCGGCTTCCGTCAGTCAGACCAACAGACACCTTTGGTCAGACCAACTCAGACCGACAAAATCTTGTTCTGCTCTTGAGAAATCCTATACTTTGTCAGTCGAACCGATAGAGCCCTACTTCCCTTCCCAGACCGTGATAACGCCTAAATATTGCATATTTATCTCCCTTTTTGCATTGCTTTTATCATATACATCAAGTTAATTAGTCATAATTAAGTGTGTTTCATGTGCAAGGAGAGATGTAAGGATTTAAAGCCCAAAGATAATCAAGAGTAGAGTGATTAAAGACTTAAGAGCTCAATGGATTAAGATCAAGCATATTTGAGTATGTAGACCAAAGGAGTTTAACTAGAAGTCGAAAGATGCTTGAAAACAAGTGAAGAAATCAAGGAAAATGAGTCCTGAAGTTTCGAGACCAGAAAGACAAAGTTATGAAACTGTAAGATCAGATCGACAAATCCTATGGATCGATCGACGAAGCCATCGATTGATCGACAGTCAGGGTCCGATCGATCGAAACTCCCCTGATTTATTCAGATTGCTTGCTAGACAAATTTCACCAACACCGATCGATCGATAGATCCATCGATTGATCGACAGTTAACAAATTTTTGAATTCTGGTCGCTGGAAGTTATTAGGATCCATCGATCGATTGATCGATCAACGGTGGCGGGGACTAAGTTTGCAATTTTTCAAAGGCAGTGCGAAAGTGTGGAAATCTAATCTACTTAAAGGGTTGTTTAAGATGTTCCTAAGCATCTTCTAGGGTTCCGTGAGAGAGAGAAAGCTCCGGTGGAGCACAAACAACACCCTTCCGCCTCAATTTCCTTCCGGGTTCTAGTAGATTTTCAATTTTTCTTTTGTTCTAAAGTTAGTTATGACTAGCTAGTCTCTTAGGTAAGGCTATGAGATGAAGCTTTCTATTTTATTGCAATGTTTTAGTTTATTGATTCATACTTTTGGGATTTCATAATTATAGTTAATTGAAATAGATTTGGATTTTACTTTAAAGCTTTTGTGTTGTTTCATCTTAGATTCATTATCAACTCCGGTTGTTACATTGGATGCTTGGAAGTGCAATGACAATGCTTGATTAGAGAAAGAATCAATTTGTAAAATTCCTTGATCTATTGTATACTCTGGGCACAATAGATGCTTTGAATTTTGATGCAGGACACATGATTTAATGTTAACATGCAACGCGGAGATTATGAAAGAGTCCATAAAGTAATTCAATTAACAAAAGATGCTAACTTACCAATTAATTAAGAGTAAACAATAGGAAATAAAATCTGATTTAACCTAAATCACATGCCCACATGCCAAGAAATCACATAAATCAATTAAAACTAGGATTGATGGAAGGATAGAACTTCCAATTTAACATAGGCACGTTCCACACTAAAGGGGATGACTAGTAAGTTTTATGAATAGGGTTAAGAAGGGAAAAATCTGAAATTAGGAAAATTAGGGTTCATGAAATTGGGGATTTTAGAATTAGGGTTTTTAGAAATTGAGAAAAATAAGAAATTGAAGATTTAGGGTTTAGGGTTTAAAAGGTTGTAATGGAAGGGAAAAGAGGAAGATAGAAGAAGAAGAGAATACCTTCAAAGAGGAGAAGAAGGATGTAAGATGAAGAATACCTTTTGAAGAAGAGAAAGAGGAAGGATGTACCTTGGAATCCACCACCAAACAAGCTTCTACCTTTCCACAATTTAATTGGAATGGAGGTTTTTTTTTAATAACAAACTCCTAGAAAATAAGGAGGAAAATTCCTTCACACAAGAGAGCTTCACTCTTCTTCTTTTTTCTTCTCGATAACACCACTAGGGTTGTAACTTCACCCACCCTGTGCTTTTATAATTAAAAATTACGAATTAAAATCTAACATAATTACAACTATGCCACTCACTTGAGTAAAGTGGCTCATCATCCAAAATAAGAAAACTAAAGCATATATTATCAATCTCAACCATCAAATAACTCCTAAAAATAACAAATAACATAAAGAAAGCAAGATCAGATACCAAGGGACCATGATCTAAAAGATATGGTAGCCCGATAGCCTGATTGATAAGATCTAATGGTCGGATCGACACGAAATAGAAATCATATGACTAAAATGATCTCCTAAGCAGCCCACATGAATCATCCAAAGGTGGGGTCTTCCTGATGCACGTCCAATGCATGTGAGGTCTTCAAAATTGCCCAACGGTCCCCATCTGGAACTCATCTCCCATCCATAAAGAAAGTTATGCTGATGTGGGTGATCGTCTCTATCTCTGGTACATCTGAGTAGGTCCTCTGATGTCCCCATTAAATTCCCTACGATTAATGTTTGAATGCTTAATCAGAGAATCGTTCAATTGATATCATACACTATTGGATGTTGAGCTTGGTTTAACTGTTTGATCTTCCGATTAGAACGAATTGGATTTCAGTTCTAGTTGAGTTATATAAGATGAATCGATAAATTAGACATTATGATTACTAAAAGTGAATCCTGGATCCTTAGTCGTTTTTATTTGTTTTTACCCTATCTCAATTCGCTGGATTAAAAACCCAAATAAATTATTTACCTTAAACTAGTTCTAGATGTGTTTCACACTCCCTGTGGTTCGACCTTGGTCTCACCAAGAATATACTACTTCGTAGCCCTGCACTTGGGGTTGTGCAATCCCTGGGTTATATTCGATTACACAAAATCCAAGGCATCTGCAGAACAATCTCCACCTTGACTTGTATTCTGCCAAGTCACCCTGAAGATCTCCCGTGCTAGCCTCCAACTTAAGCGTAGACCGCTCCCCACATCCTACACCTGGAATGCAGCTCCCTCCTCACCCATGTGCAAGGGTGACCAATCTCATCAATGGCTGGTGAGATTGATCAAGCCTAAGAGTGCTTGAATTTGTTTGTGGTCACCGGCTTCATCAACATGTCTACGGCATTATCGTCCATGTGAATCTTCTGAAATTGAATCTCTCTTGAAGTAATGAGTTCCCATATCTTATGGAACCTCACATCAATGTGCTTGGTTCTCACATGATACACTTGATTCAACGCTAGATGGATAGTGCTCTAATTATCGCAATGTAACCGAATTGCCTCCTACTTAAACCTGAGTTCTCCAATCAGACCCTTCAACCATAATGCCTCCTTTAACACCTCTGTCGCAACCATATATTCCGTCTCTGTTGTAGACAACGCTATCATAGACTGTAGCGTAGATATCCACTACATCGGTCTGCCTACCATTGTGAAAACATATCTCGTAGTGGACCTCATGTTGTCCAGATCTCCTGCATAATCGCATCCATGTAGCCTACAACTCCACATAAAGCTCCATGTCCCCCGAACATCATCCTAGTATCGACTATGCCCCTGAGATACCTAAGAATCCAATTAACTACATTTTAATACTCTTTTCCCGAATTCGCCATATATCTGTTGACCACACTAATTGTTTGTAAGATATCCGGCCTCATGCAAACCATCGCATACATGAAATTGCCCACCGCACTCCCGTACAACACTCGTGACATGTATAAAATCTCCTCTTCTGTGCTTGGACATGACTTGGCTGACAACTTAAAGTGACCTGCTAGAGGCGTGCTAACCGGCTTAGCACTTTCCATGTGGAATCTCTCTAGCGCCTTCTGCACATATCCCCTTTAAGACAGCCACAACTTCCCAAACTCTCTCTCTCTGAATCTCCATGCATAGGATCTTTTTCACAACGCTCAAATCCTTCATGTCAAACTCCTTGCCTAACAAAGACTTAAGCAAGAGTATCTCCTTCTTATCCTTCGCAGTAATCAGCATATCATCAACATATAGCATCAATAGAATATAGGACCCGTCCTCAAGAACCCTGTAACATAGACCGCAATCGTACTCACATCTGATATAGCCAATCTCCACCATGTAAGAATCAAATTACTTGTACCACTGCCTTGGAGACTGCTTTAACCCATACAATGACTTCTTCAGCCTACACACGTGATCTTCCTTACCAAGCTCCTTGAATCCTTCTGGCTACTTTATGTAAATAACTTCCTACAAGTTCTCATGAAAGAATATCGTCTTCACATCAAATTGCTCCAATTCCAAATTGGATTCCGCTACCATAGCCAATAGCACCCTGATTGACATATGTTTCATGATCGGAGAGAAAACTTCATTATAATATATTCATTCCTTCTACGAGTACCATTTTTCTATAAGTCATGCCTTAAACTTTTCACCCTATATTTCTGTCAGTGCTTGCTTCTTTCTGAACACCCAATTGCACCCTATAAGCTATAGCCCTCTGACCTTTTAGAAGTTCCACCAACTCCCATGTCGGATTCCTGTGTAGAGATTCCATCTCCTCCATCATGGCCAACATCCACTTGTCGCCATCCTCTCTAGACTTATCCTCTTAAAAGGTAAGGGGATCTCCACTCCCTGTGAACAATGCGAAAGAAACCATGTCCTCGAACCCATATCGAACTAGGGCTCTAATCATTCGTCTCTCCCTATCTTGGATACATTTTCTCGGGTGCTGACTATTTTGGTCAGTTTCTTGCTCTTACTGAATTTCACCTTTAATAACCGGCTCAACTGGCTCCACTTACACTGACAATCTCTCTGCCTCACCATGTGATTTCGACTTCTCTACAGCATCCTAATTGGCTTTCAACATAGAAGCCTCATTGAAGATGACAACTCTGCTAATGACCACCTTTTAAGAAAATGTATCACAAAGCTTGTAATCATTAACACATTTCTCATACCCGATAAAGATGTACTTTCTAGATTTGGGATCCAACTTCGTCCTTTGTCCACTCTGCACATTGACGTATACTGGACACCCGAAGATCCTTAACCCTGAGTAATCAACGTCCTTGCCTTTCTAGACCTCCTCTACAACTTTGAAGTCCAGCGTTATAGATGGTGACCAATTCACAATAAAGCATGCCATGTTAACCGCTTCTAACTAGAATCTTTTAAGCAATCTCGCATGTAACCGCATACTTCTCGCCCTCTCCAATAGAGTTTTGTTCATCCAGTCTGTCACCCCATTTTGTTGTGGGGTCCATGGAGTTGAGAAGTGCCTTGTTCCTTATAGAATTCCATGAATTATGCCTCTCTATCCCGTTATCTGACCTGAGATACTTAACATGTCTCCCGGTTTGCTTATCTGCTTTCGCCTTCCATTCCTTAAACTTGGCAAACAGCCGAACACCTCAACTTGTGCTTTAAGAAGTAGACCCAAACCTTCCTCGAGTAATCGTCTATGAAGCTCACGAAGTATCGTGCTCCTCCCTTAGACGATATTGTCACTGGCCCCCAAATATCGAAATGTATAAAATAGAGCACCTCGCTGCTAGCATGTGTAGCAGTCTTGAACCTTACCCTACACTGCTTACTACAACTGCAATGCTCGCAGAAATCCATCTTGTACGCTTTAACTCCCTTCAAAATTTTCATTTATTGAGTTTCATCATGCCCCTCTCGCTCATATGCCCCAGTTGCATATACCACAAATTAGTGTCATATGTACTGGATTCTACGGATGAGGTAATAACAGCCTAACCTATAACCGCGCTCTCAACCAACTTGCACAGATTTTCCTTTCATTAACATCATTGCACCTTTGGCGACCTTGATTACATTGTTAGATGCAATGAATGTGCACCCATTCGTATCTAGAACGCCCAAGGATATCGAGTTCTTCTTCAAATTCGGGACATGCCTGACATCACCTAGAGTCCGTATAACTCCATTGAACAACCTTACCTTGATGACCCCTATTTCAATAGCCTTGCATGCACCGGTGTTCCCCATCAGAGCACTCCCAACATCGTAGGACTTGTAAGTATTGAACCAAGTCCTATTCGAGCACATATGATACAAACATCCCAAATCAAGTATCCACATATCTGTAAGATGACTAGTACCGAAGGAAACCGAGAGGAGGTCTCCTTTTAAGCTCTCTTCCGCAGCCCTAGATGATTCGCCCATGTTCTTTTTATTCTTGCTTTTTAGGTCATTCTTCCGTTTCTAGCAGTATCTCTTAAAGTGCCCCTTCACGCCATGGTAAAAGCATTCGTCCTTAGCCTTCGATTTTGATCTACACTTCCTCCTCCTCACAGACCGAGATCGCTTCACGAATATCCTATGTCCCTGACCCCCTTTCACAACTAACCCCTCTGCCTGAAAATCCCTATCGCTTGATTTTTTCCTCAACTCGTTAGACAAGACAGCCGTGGCGACTTCCTCCATTTTCAGAGCACTCTTCCCATATAGTAGAGTAGTAATGAGATGGTCATATAACAAGGGAAGCGATACTAGAAATAGTAACACTATCTTCATCATTAATCATCTCTCTGAGCCTTAACAACTTGCTACATATCTTTATAAATGAGTTCATATGCTCCAGAAGATGGGATTCTTCCTTCATCCGTAGCCCATAAAGTTGTTTCTTCACAAACAACTTGTTAGTGAGGGACTTCACCATGTATAAATCTTCTAGTTTCTTGCACATATCCAAGTTTGATTCCTCTTCCAAAACGTTGTACATGACTTCATCTGATAGATACAGAGGGTGACGCTCATAGCCTTCTCCCTGAGTTCGCTCTAGTCATCTTTCGACATATTCTCCGGTTTAATCTCCAACAACGCCTTGATCAACCCTTGTGAAATTAGAATATCTTTAAACTTTTACTGCCACAAACTAAAATTGTTATTCGTATTGAATTTATGTATATCAAACTTCGACCCTAACATCTTTGTTGAATTCCCAAACGTCCTTAAACCTGATGCTTTGATACCACTGTTGTAATTCTGAGCCACAACAAACTCATATCAACCCTGGATATTAGAAATCCGAATCTAATACCACTTGTCAATCCTGCGCTTTGCGTAAGCACGTTCAACAAAGATAGAACAATCAAAATAGAAACCAACCAATCAAGCAATCACAAACACATGATTTTAGGTGGAAAACCCTTGCAAGAAAAAACCAAAGTACAAAGCGACAAAGATCTCCACTATAATCGAAACCTTAGAGTTCACCTTCTCCAATTACAGAAGCAACCCAATCTCCACTTGCAATGCATGCCCTAGGAAAAACCATAGCCCTTGAGAAAAATCCATTCCCAAGCCATTACGAGTATAGAAAACCCTCTCACCCTGCAAAACCCTTGCCCTAAGAGAAAAAACACTTGCCTCTATTCAAGCCTTAGTCGAATCAGGAATTAAATACCCCAACTTTCACAAAACCACGTAACAGAGTCAGCGTCCGTCCGTCGAACTAACTCAGACCAACAAAATCCTATTCTGCTCATGAGAATTCCTGCACTCCATCGGTCGGACCGACAGAGCCATGCTTCACCTCCCGAACTGCACAAATCCAAGGCATCCACACAACACTTTGGTTAACAAAGTTGTTCGACCATATTGGAAGATCAAAAAAAAAAAAGTCAGACGAATGGAGGAAACGTAGACCAGCCACTGTGAATGAAGGAAAATGTTATACCGGGTTATGTGATCATTGTGTACCACTCAAACTCAAAAGGAAAATTTTACATGATGGCTATAAGACCAAACATGCTTTATGGGGTAGAATGCTTGCCAATTAAGGAACAACGTGTTCATAGGATGAGTATAACTAAAATGAGGATGTCAAGATGAATGAGTTGCAAGACAAGGATAGAATTAGAAAGAATGCGTTCGAGATAATTTAGGCGTGACACCAATAGGTAACAAGATAAAGGAAAGTAGACTTGGATTGTTTGGTCATGTGCAACGGGGACTAAGAAATGCATGCTAGTTAGGAGTGAGCTGGTAGAAGTTGAAGGCTCTAAAAAGGGCAAGGGGAAGGCCCAAAAGGACATGGGTGAAAGAAGTAAGAAAATGACTTGATAACCTATCCCTTAACTGAAGTTATGGCCCTTGATAGAGTGAAATGGCGGAAAGGGATTCATATAGCCGACCTCGGTTCAGATAAGGCTTAGATGATGATGAAGATGAAGTTGCCATGAAACCCCATATTCCTTTGCAACTTCATGATCATCTTACATATTCTTAGTGTTCGAGTTGTCGGTATCGCTACAAGTTTCGCTGGCCAGAGATAAAGATATAATATCGTTATCGCCAATAATATCGCCGATAACTGGAAATGCGGAAAAAAATGCGAAAAGATAGAGATAACGTGAAATTTTTTAATGAAACTTCAGGACATGCCTAAATACACATATTTGTGTATTTAGAAATTAAAAAATTGTAAAAAAATGCATTAAATAATAAGTTTTCATTTAATGGGGCCCAAAAAAGCATACATTTCCATAAAAAATTACTCTAATAGTAACCAAAATAAATTTATCTAAGTTTCAAGTTGACTACACCATATGAAACAATGGGAATAATGATTTCCACCATTGAAATCTTCGTAGGGCCCAGTGATATTTATTTGTCATCCAAACTGTTCATAAGAGCACAGGGACATGGATGAATAAAAAATAGAAATATCAAGTTGATGCAAAACTTTTGTGGCCACAAGAATTTTTCAATGGTAAACATTCAATTCACACAGTTTCATGTGGTGTGGTCCAACTAAGCTTTGGATATGCTTCATTTTTTGGCTTGTGCCTTAAAATCATCTAATAAAATGGATGGACAGAGTGGATCAAATACGTAAATTAAGATGGGCCCACGGAGTTTACTCAGTACGCAATCCACTTCCGTTAATTTACCGAGGTCAGTGGATTGGGAAGCGGATTGGCTGGTGTACCTCACACCAGCTATTGACGTCAACAAGTTTTGTGGGTCTGATCATGAGGTATGTGTTATATCCAAACCGTTCATCCATTTGAAGAGCTCGTCTTAAGGCTTTAGACGAAAAAGAAGACAAATATAACTATCAAGTGGACCACACTGCAAAAACCAGTGGGGGATTGAACATCTACCATTGAAACCCTTAAACCCTTTCTGGGGTCACAGAAGTTTTGGATCAATATGAAAATTGTTTTTTCTCTTCATTCAGATATTTGTGTTTTTATGAACAGATTGTATGCAAAATAAACGTTATAGTGGGCCCTAAAATTTGTTTAACGGTGAAAATCATTATCTCCGCTGCTATCTATGGTGTGGTCCATATAATCTTTGGTTATGATTCATTTTTTGGATAATGCTCTAAAATGAACTCTAAAAACAAATGAACGGTGTAGATATAATAAATACATCACTGTGGGGCCAATGTAACTTTGATCTCCTTTGAGCCGTTTGTACAACTCGGAGCTCGAGGAGCGTCAGTGCTCATCTTCGCACGACATGTACCTAGCTAGTGTGAGGTACACCAGCCAATCCGCTTCCGCTAGATCCCTAACTGTGGGACCCATTATGAAGTATGTACCTTACATCCGCACCATCCATATATGACGGCTTATTTTAGTGCGTGATCCGAAAAATGAACCAGATTCAAATCTTCAATGGACAACACCACAGGAAACTGTGTGAATTGAACGCATATCATTAAAAACTTCTTGGTGGCCACAGAAATTTTGAATCAAGTTGATATTTATTTTAACCCTTCATCCATGCCTTTTTATATTTACAAAAAGGTTTGATGACAAATAAACATCACCGTGGGGCCTAAGAAGGTTTCAACGGTGAAAATCATTATTCTCATTGTTTCTTGTGGTGTGGTCCACTGGAGGTGTGGATATGCTTTAATTTTGGGATTTACCCCTAAAATGAACTAGAAAAATGAATGGACAGTGTGGATAAATCACATACATTCACAGTGGGCCCAGGGAGTTTACTCAGTACGCTGAAGCGCACCATGCGCCCGATCTACTTCTATGGTTCTGAAGCATAAAAGAGAAAAATAAAAAATAATAAAATAATAAAAGAGGGGTTTTCGGCGAAGAGGGGGGATTTTCGATTGGGGGTTTCAAAATCCCATCTCAATCTCCCAAAATCCCTGATTTTTCACCGAAATCATGTATTTGTGACATCAATCTTCCAATCGAACAAAGAAAAGGGAAATTTTCAGATTTCTTTACCTCTGTCGAAGACGAGAGCTGTCGATTGCTGCCCATGAAATTCTTTTCTTCTGAGTTTCGATCAACGATCAACCATCAACCAAGTATTATTGAAATCAAAGGTTTTTTTTTTTCGATTTTTTCGCTTTTTACCTATTTTGTCGCAAAAAATCCAAAATTATCGACAATATCGCCGATATTTCGCCGATAATCCAAAGAGAAACAAAAAATGGGGGTTTCGGTGTCGCTAGTCTAGCGACACCGATATTATCGGCGCTATTACCGACATTTCGTCAACAATGCGAACACTGCATATTCCAACTTCATCAAATGAAGTAACCTTGACATAATTCTCATATAGTTTGCCTCCTAGTATGCATCATGGATCAGCTACTAGCTCCATAAGTTTGCTATCAAAATAGTCTAACTTCCATCTCCATCGAGGATCATCTTCCTAGACTTAGACCATTCTAAGTAATTTTCACCATCAAACTTCACAATGGTGAGATGTGCCTTAGTGATTCACAACCATAGGAACTAGAGTTCCCTTCGAGTTAAACAAGGTATCCAAAAAACCCAGGAACATAGTACTTGACAACATAGATTCTAAGATACCAAAAATCTAAGTAGAAGAAAGAAATAAGTAAAAAGGACGAAGAAAGGGGAAGAGAGGATGAAAAAAAGGTATAACGTTTTGTTGGTATAGTAGACTAACACTCTACTATTAATACAAGAAAGGAGTCCAATATGGAACCTTGCATGACCACATAAGAATACAATGGCAAAGAAAGAATATACAATTATTCTAGAATACTGCATATCTCTCTGGAAAAAACTACCCAATAATGCCTAAAGCATGATACTTATGAAAGTGGAGCTAAATCATTAAATATCATATTAATTAATAGTGGATACATAGAGAGAAATTAACCAGAAACCAAATTAAGAAACGGCATGGGCGTCAATAGAAATCATTTCCACGTAAAAGAACATAATGTGCAAGACAACCAGAACAACTTGCATACCACTGAGATACTTCTACCATCATTTTGTATTGTATGTCATGTTTTCTTAGATCATAGACAAACACATGAACCATAGAACAACATCAAAATGACCAAATGATTAGATTGTTTGAAATTCAAGCATGCATATTTACTAGCTTTCTCTTAAATTTTCTTTAACAAATCCATTGATTACATAATCATCATCATCATTATAGCCTTGTTCCAGCTACTTGGCAGATTTGTTATATATTGAACATGAATTTCAACTGTGTTAACCAAATGAGAAATCAAGCCCACGTCTACTTTCACCCACTTTATTATTTGTAGTGCAAACCATACAAGAATCAAATCACAACAACAGAATTTGAATTCTAGCAAGCAATTTCGAATCCAATCACAAAAGACAAACCCAAAATACAAAAATTAGAACCCACTAAACCAAAATAATGGAAAACCAGGAAATGAACCAATGAGGGAAAAAGAGGTCCCAACACATTTCCACATCACTAACAAATGAGGGAAGTTAATAGTGTCCTGAAGCACAAAAGGCTGTACATGCACAGGTGAGAAGTAAAGCCAGTGGTCCAATGACACAAACCTAATGGATCCCATTATCGATAAGTGATGCCCTAAAGCTATCCCAGTTTAGATGATCCTAGGCTTCTGATCTTTCAGTTTGATGTGGGCTGTTTCTCTACTCCTTAACCGTCCATTCATGGGCTACTAATTGAAGGGTAAGGATCTTCTGAATCTTGGGGAATTTTAGGACATCCCCATCCCCTGTGGGACCCATCAGATCAGCGTTGGGATCACAACACGAGACCTCCCTCTCTGACACCACTTTGATGAAGGACAATTGACCACTTGCTCTAAAAGCTCAAAGTGATAGAGAATAGCAAATCAATCCCTTTATCTCATAGCCCAGGCCCCACATCTCATGGGTTAGGACCTCAACTGAACCCCCTTGTGGGCCCCACTTCACACGGGCCACCCAACCCGAGTGTTTCCCCGCATCCCACAGGCTACCCCACTCAAGTCCAGTGTGAAAATGCCACTGCATTAACATGTGTACAACGTGAACAGCAGATGAGTCACCGCCTGTTACACCACGAAAGATGAATCAACACGCATATTCAATTTGAACCCAACAAGAAATGAAGCTACACAAAACCAAACAAACAACTGAATCTCAACAACCTAATGGATTCCCTGCAAGAAAACATCAAACTCAATCCACACAGTGGAAAACCCAAGTGAATCATCCGAGAGGGAGAGAGAGAGAGAGAGAGAGAGAGAGAGAGAGCCGTGCAACTGAATCTCAAGAACCCGATTCTAAACCCAGAAATAAGACATGACATTCGATTAAAACAAGGCCAAAAGGAGAAAACATGAAATCTACATCAAACCAATGCAACAGGGCTAAACACAGAAGCTGAACCTCAATTCTCGAAAACCCATTTCAAATCTCAGTGAGAAAACATCGGATTCTATTAAAACAAAACCCAGAAAGTCGAAATTTCAAGAAAATGATTGAAAATGAGAATAAAAACAGCAAATGGCTCTAAATTCTCGACAGCCCAATTCAAATTTTGGCAATGAAACGTTGGAACACAGAGACACAAAATACCCATAAATCCAAAACCAAATAAAAACCATGAAAATGGAACAAAATGGGAACTGCTAGAGAGAGAGTCAAAGAGACTGAAATGCTTACTTTCCCATGCTTTTGCAATCTGGAGAACGTTTCTGAGATTCCAACGGTCTGAGAAAGATTGAGGGAAGCCATAGGAGTAAGAGATTTGTAAGAGACGATGAATTTCGAGGTGTGAGAATGAATGAAACGGCCGTGAGATTTTCTCGATGGCAAAAGACAGGAGCTGTTCAAGTCAAGAGCCATTCAATATCCAGACAAAGAACAGAGAGCTTTCGGACGTCTCCTCCGTAGTGACTAGTGAGGTTAAGGAAGGGTTTTATTGATCGGAAAAAGAGTTGGATACTCTTAAAGAGTGCTACAGATGATACACCGTCCCTTAGAAATTGCACAGGTAGCATTCAAATAATTTAAAATAAGCTGTACAAATTCTGTCTCTTAGTTTAGATGGAATATGGATAAAAAATTTACGCTTAGTTGGTGATCCAACCATCGGATCGGTAGACATTTATTGGACGGTTATAAATGAAAAATGTACAATGGAAATCACTGCCACTGCCACTGCCAGAGTATCAGGTAACTCCCCCACTCACTGTCAGTGGAATAACATGATACGTTGTTAAATCTAAATTATGGCAGGTAGGCCCCACAGATCTATAATCCAGGCCATTGATCTATTTATAACTCTAATATATAAACGGCATGTGGGACCCATAGTTCGATCTATAGGCTGGAGATAAACGGCTGAGAAGAGAAATAAAACTATGGCCGATGTTCAATTTAAAGAGACCCTAATTTTGGTGGCTGGGATTATACAGTCAGAAAATTTCTTCTAAAGCTTTTTATTTGCGGTGAAAATTAACAGATCAATGGTCTGGATTACGAGATCATGTCCCCATTTGTCAGAATCGGAGACACGTGTATATTGCGGAAAGATGAAGTGCCACGTACGTATAATTTCTCTCGGAAGATTGCTATGCGAGTTTTGCACCATTTAAAAAATGGGAGAGACTCTTCAAACGCACTCACGGGCCACGGCGTGGTTGCACAGCAATCCAACCCGTACAAATCGTGATCCAACGGTGGATAGAATATAAAGAAAATTTTCGCTAGAAAGATAATATTAACATCTGATTTTTCTAATTGAATTTGGGCCACTACAATTTTACTTCTAACCATGCATTTTATAACCATTAAGTGGAGATTAGAATTTTGATTGGTCGGTGTGGTTTTATTATATGATCCATCGAGAATGGGACCTACAATTTGGATGGTGTGGATCATCGTACATAAGCGCTACATGTGAGGTGGATGAGTCACCACCAGCTTTAAATGGTGAAAAACCAAGATCGGACTTTACCCGGGTAAGAGGGACAGGCGAGAATGGACCGTACATATTGCATCGTTCCGCCGGAAACGGATTTGGTACTCCCTGCCACCAGCCGGTGGCTGATGGCCGGTGCTCTGTGGGCCCCACCATGATGTATCTTTATACATGCCGTCCATCACTTTTTACCTATCATTTTATGGCTTGATAAAATAAATGAGAGCGATGTGAATCTCAGATGGACCACACCACAGGAAAACAATGGTGATTAGATATCCACCATTAAAATCCTCCAAAGGCCCATTGTACTGTTTAATTGACACTCAATCTGTTAAATAAATTATACAGACTTAGACAAGGGAAAAAACAAATATAAGATTGATCTAGAACTTTTATAGGCCCCCAAAAAGCTTCTGATTGTCCATGTCCATTCAAGGCCATTTTCTGTACCGTGATCCACTTAAGATTGTTATATAAAAATATATGGACAGCAGGGATGAAACACATACATATGGTACGGCTCACCGAGCACCGACTTGGGAGGGGTGTAGCCAGTGCGTTTCCCGTCCCGCCAACCAAATGATGGATGGAAGTTGGTGAGGGATGGGGATTGGGTACATGGGTAACTCGGTACGATCAAACATGCTGAATTCTGTGAGTCCACCGTGATATGTACCACTCATCCACACAATCCATCTGTTTTACAAGCTTATCTTAGTGCATAGATCCAAAATCTAAGTATATTCAAAGATCAAATGGACCGTATCATTGGAAATAGTGTGAATTAAATACATATAATTGAAAACTTTTTGAGGGCCACAGACGTTTTGGATCAAAATGATAATTATGTTTCCTTCATCCATTACTGAGTGTGTGATCTTATGCACAACTAGAATGATAAATAAATATTATTGTAGGCCTTACGAAGGTTTCATCGGTGGAAATCATTATGATTCAAATTTGGCATCTTTCTTTGAAATGATACGTAAAAAGGGATGTACGGGGTGGATAAGACGGACGCGGATTGCGTCATACGCTGCCTGTCTCTAGCCACGAACGGGTGATTTTGTGGGCAGGCTGACTATGATTTAGCGGTTAATCCACACCATCCATTTCTCCTCTATGATCATTTTAAGTTATGAGCACAAAAATATGATCAATCCAATGTTTAAGTGGACTACCACATGTGACTCTTACATTTAATGCAAATGACATTTAATACTTTGCCATTTCTAGCAACCCAAGCTTATTATTTGGTGTGATCCACTTGTGCGTTGGAATTGCCTCATTTTTATGCAGGTAACTTAAAATAACTTGAGAGGAAATTTGGACAGCGTAGATAAAGTGATACATCACAATAGGCCCACCCACGGAGTAGGATGCAATCTATATTTGGATAAAACATACATTCCTGGTTAGGGTTGTTCACGAGTTGAGCTAGCTCAAAAAACTCAGCTCACGTCAACTCGAATTAAATCGACTTAAATGGCCGATTTAAGCTATGTCAAGCTAATTATTTGAAGCTCGAGTTAAGTTCGAGTTAAGTTCAATCAGGAGGCATTTTGACTCGACTCAACTTGAAGCTCAAACTCGATCTCGATTCTGTTCGCTTAATATATATATATATATATATATATATATATATATATATATATATATATATATATATATATATATATATATATATAAGTTTTGAGATTTAACTTTAAAACTTTAAAAATCTTTAAACCCATCGGTGGTGAAATTCCACTAGTGTGTGTGTGCGTGAAAAAAAAAATAAAAAAAAATAAAAAACAAAAAACAAACCCTAAAGTCTCTACCTGACCACATGCATCCTCTTTCCCTCTCCCTTTCTTCTTTTTCTTTACCCACTATTAGCCACATGCTCACACATACTACCACCGTCAATTTTCATTTCAGTTCCATAATAGTATAATTTCAATCTCTTGAGATTTATTTCTTAGACGAGAAACCCAAAAAATTTGAGATAGGTTCTTCTCTGATTTGTTAGAGCTTCAAAGAAATCTAATGATCTGATTGGCTAGAACTCTTTATTTGGATTTATGATCTGTGTTTTGTTCTGTTTCTTTTTTAATACTTAGATTTTTGCTAGTAAAAGAAGATCAAGAACAGATCAGTTCTTACAAGTTTCTTCATCGATTCGAAGCTTTGTTTGATATTTTTCATCGGGTTTTGCTTTGATTCTCGTAAGATTTTTGAATTTTTCATCAATAGAGGAGGATAAAAAAAAGAATCCATTACTCTCTCACCCAACAAGCTCAAGCTTGACTTGAGGTAAACTCGACTCAACTCAAACCACTAGCTTGACTTGAACTCGACTCGCCAGCTTTGGCAAATAAGTCAAGCTTCAATGTTAAGCTCGAGTTCAAGCTCGTACTCAAGTACAACATGGACAAGCTGACCCGAGCTTAGCCCACCTCGATACGACTCGGCTCGATGCCCACCTCTATTCATGGTGGGCCTCACGCTTGAGCGCAAGCACGAAATCCGTTTCCGGTGGCAAGTGGGAGGAAGCAACTGGATACGAAGATGCAAGCATGACTTTCGCGACAGTTGAACTGGCCATGTGGGAGGTACCCTGTCCGTGGCGCCCATTTCGATACATGCATGGTATATTCAGGCCGCTCATCTATTTTTCTACCTTATTTTAGAGCATAGTTTTCAAAATGAGGAAGATAAAAATTTATGTAACACCACACCAAAGGAAGTCTAATCGTTAAACACCCACAATTAAAAACTTTCTACGAACCAGTGTAATGTTTGTTGACCATCGAACCTATTTATACCGTCAAACAGACAAAGATGAAAAGGAAAAAACAAACATCAACTTGATCCAAAACTTTCGTTGCCCACAAAATGTTTTTAATGGTCAATAACTAGAGGTGGGCAACTCAAGCCCGATCCGGTGGATCCGACCCGACCAGACCCGACTCAGTACCGTTCCGAACAAAACCGACGGTCTGATCGATTCTGATCAGCCAGATCCGATTGAATTTCGAGTCAGGTTGGGATAGCACTGTACCTGGACAGATCCTGTCTGAATACCTGAACCGACCCGAACCGACCCGACCCGAAGGGGTATACCTATAAATACTTTTTTTTCACCCAAAACCTAAAACTTTTTTTACCCTACCCATTTTTTCCCCAAAACTCTCTCGCCTAATAGAGATAGAGATTTTTTTCCCTAAAACTCTCTAGCCCAAGAGAGAGAGAGAGAGAGAGAGATTTTCTCCAAAACTCTCTTGCCTGAGAGAGATTTTTTCCCCAAAACTCTCCTTCCCGAGAGAGAGTGAGAGAGAGAGAGAGAGAGAGTGAGTGAGAGAGAGAGAGAGTGGCGACCAAATGTAGAGAAGGAAAATCAAGTGGGCATTTCTGACCTCGAATTACAAATGGGTTCAGTTTGATCTTCTTCTTGCAAAACATTTTTTTTGGTGGGGATTATGAATATAGGTTTATATAATTGATGTTATTTTCGTTTTCAATGTTAATTAGATTTTGAGTAGAGAAGGGATCAGCTTTAGTGAAATGGAGAATTGCTGCGACTTTTTAGAGTGGCTTGGACCCGACATCTATTTTGATAGGTATCCATGCCGTTCATCTGTTTTGACAGGTATCCACGCCATTCATCTTTCTATTGCACAGTGGTTGTTGAATGACTATCTTTAAAAGTTTTCTAGGACCACCGAATATTTATTGTTCAGCAATCGGATCCGAACCTTGTACAATTCAATCCGACTCGGTTTTCTTGACCGAGTCGAACTTGAATTGGTTCAGACCAGCACATATTCGGGTCTGACTGAGTCAGCTAACTCAAACTCGGTTCCAGTTCTATCTAAGTTCGGGTTGGGACATGTAAAATCCAAATCTGATCAAGTTGGGTCAAATCCGAGTCGACTCGGTCCAATGCCTATCCCTATCAATAACCACTGTTTTCTATGGTGTTGTGTGATCCATCTGAAATTTTTTGTCTAATTTTTCACCTTACTCTAAAATAAACCAACAAAATCGATAAACGATGTGGATATACAATGTATGCATCGGGATGGGCCCTACAGTCAGGGTCCAAATACCTAGCTGGTCCAGGTCTAGCTTGTGCTCTGAAGATTCATGCACGTGCAATCAGATATTGTTCGAGTGGACGGCTGAGATTAAACGTGATCAAATAATCCCAGTTGAACAAACAATGGAAGCAGATTGGCTAGTGTACCAGCCACTACCGACCTGGCTCGTCTGGGTACGTGTCGAAGACGAGCGCTGACGCTCCTCGAGCTCCGAGTTGTACGAACGATTCAAAGCATATCAAAGTTACATGCGCTCCACAACGATGTATTTATTATATCCACACCGTTCATCTACTTCGAGAGATTATTTTAGAGTATTGGTAAAAAAAAAAAAAAGTTATATACAAATATCAAGTGTACAACACTATAACCAGCACTGGTGACAATGAATCTCACCGTTAAAACATTCGCAGGGCCCATCTAACTTTTATTTTCCATCCAATCTAATCAGAAGGTCACACAGACCTGAATGAAGAGGAAAAACAAATATCATGTTGATATAAAACTTCTGTGACCCTGAAAGGGTCTCATTGGCATATGATCAGTCCCTCATTTCTTTGTGAAGTGTGGTTCAGCTGATATTTGGATCTATCTTATTTTCCGACTCAAGCCTTAAGATGAGCTCGTCAAACGGACGGACAGATTTGATATAATACGTACCTAATGATGGGACCCACATAACTTGATGGCATTAACTCACCAAGCAAGTTGGTAGTATGTGGTACACCAGCCAATCCGCTTCCGTCCATTTGAGGCATGATGTTTGCAGTGTGCGGGTCACGTGTGTAAGTGGGCGTTTGGCCCATGTGATTAGGTGGAATGGAATTGCATTTGGTCCGTGCGAATTTTACTCGATGTTTGGGAAGAATGGATTAGATATAGTTGAATTACATCTGGTCTCATACCAATTCCACTCAATGTTAGCAAGTTGTGTAGGTCTCACCATGATGTGTGCGCTATATCCAAACTGTCTATGCAGTTTTCGAGATCATTTTAGAGTATGTGCTAAAAAATTAGATAGATCTAAAACTCAAGTGAGCCCCACCATAGAAAGTAGCATGGATTGAATACTTATCATTGAAAACTTCTTTGAGGCCACATAAGTTTTGGACCTACCTCATTTTTAGGCTCATGCCATAAAATGAGGTGACAAAAAAGATGAACAGTTTAGATATTACATATATGTGTTATTCTCAATAGTTTTAGATGGTGGTGAATATATCCATTCAATGTACCACCATATTACAAACATGTCATAAAATTAAGCTTATCTGATATCAGGGATAATCCTGCCATACGTAACAATTATATTTTTTAATCTCGTCCTACCCTAATCCTTCCCAATAGTATGCGCCAAACACCCCTAAGGGTATGTTTGATTTCTGGGTGAAATGGTAAAAACCATGTAGAAAAAAAAAAAAAAAAATTATTTCCCTATACATTTATATCATACTTGATTTGGTTGTTTATTTTTGAAAAAAAATTAAGAATATTGCAAAATATCTTTGGGTCCCACTATGATGTATTTTGCTTATCACTATTCATTCATTATTCTAGTTGAATTTATAGCATGAGTAAAATAATGAATTTATAGCATGAGTAAAATAATGAGGCATACCCAAAACTCAAGTGGACCACGTCATACGGAAAAGGAAATTAAATATTGATCGTTATGGGGCCACTGTTTCTTTTGGCGTGGGCCACTTGAATATTGGATCTACTTTATTTTTTGTCTCATGCTTCAAAATATTATAGTAAAATGGATGGACGGAATGGATGTATCATATGTATCATCATGCGGTTCAAAAATTAAAATTACCTCTTTTGAATCAATTTCAAAGGCATGAAACCTACAAATTTTAAAACACGTGAAACAAGAGAATTACTATTTACCATATATTTACCATCTCTTTGGTAAAACAAACGGCCCTAGATGCATCCTAGAATATAAATCAGCCCAGCCGCTCATCTCATGGGCCACGTTGAACGTGGTCCCTGAGTTATTCACTCTCTAGCTTTGCAGATGTGGCCCATTTGATGCTTAGATTTAGATAAGCCATATTATACATCTGATTATTATTCACCGTGAGGCAGCCAAATGAACTGTTCAGATTTCAAACGTGTGCTATGTATGCACGTTTTAGCCAGTGTGTTTGCCACGTGCAGGTGCTATTCTCAGTTGTGGATCTTCCAGAGACGCGGTTCACATGTGCCAACCTCACGTCAAGTACACACATTAGATGGACGGGACTTCCTTTGGCAGCAGGCCTGAGGAATGCATGGGATACCGATTTACACGCGGCACACGTACCAGCAGATGCCTGTACATTTCCGCCTATTCATCGAGTGCCACCACGGACAAGGGATGGTCTTGGCGAGCGGCCCGGATCTCGCTGTATCATTGCATGCACATTGAGATTGGATCTTAAAATGCGGATTCTATTCATTAATACGAAAGATTTGCCGTTCGTATCTTGATTCGGCGTATTTAAGACTTGATTCTCTTCGGAAAACAGATAGAGAAAGTGACTCACCACACGAATATGCGAACCGGCCGAATGGTTCACGCATGTGAAAGCAAAAGGGGGGTGTATGTCGCTCGGGATGTTTGCGTGCATAGAAGCAACAGCATGGCTGGTGTACGTGCATGGAAGCATCAGTATTGCGTTTGGACTTACTTCCCACTCATTCAGCGTACAAGTATTACCAAACATATTCATGGCAAAAAGTGGCATGTGGGTTCTTATTTTACGAGTTTGTTTAGTCCACTCTTAATATCCACTGTCTATTATTTTGGCCCAACCTTTAATACAATCATTTGTTAAATTGAGCCCACCTTAGCTTTATCTTCAATGTAAACCCTACATCCTGTGGGGCTTACCTTCGGTGTGGACCATCCACCTTGCAAAGCCCACCTTCAATGTGGGCTATTTACCATATGGGGGCATGTCGAATGTAGGTTGTCCACCATGTAAGCCCACCATTAATGTGGGTTGTCCATAGTGTAAGGCCCAATCTGATGATCATGAAGCCCGAGGTCATCATTTGGTCACAGTCAAGCTAGCTTTTGAAGAATGATAGTAGTCATGTTGATATCCAAGTTTAGTAGAAATGAATTAGTCTTGAGCAGCATTATATTTTTTTTGTTTAAAATTGTTGCTGTGTTTTTATGGGATGGCTTACTTAAGGCGGACCTTCCTCCACCTGCACAATCAACAACGTCAAGGTAACCCTGACTAGAGCCGGGAAACCTCCGATGCTTAAGTCAGTTGTCTGTTTAGTAGAAAATGGCTTATTTCAGTTCAGCACTGCGTACCTTCTTCCGTCCCAAGCTTGGAGATTTATACAGTTTGCCAATCCTCATCCTCAGAGGATTCTCCTCCTGATTATTTGGAGACTTACTCATTTCCACAGATTGCTCTCAATCCCGAGAATCTCAGGATTCACTACCCGTATCCCTGGATTTTCGTAGAACAGTATCCGTTCCCGTTCCGCCACTCGCTGTCTCGGCCAGGTCGTTACCGACTCTCGGAGAGTCTTGGCCAGGTCGCGACCGACTCTGGGAGAATCTCGGCCAGGTTGTTGCCGACTCGGGGAGAGTCTCGATCGACGTAGGAGGGTGGGTTCTTGACCTTTCCACGGACGGAATAATCTCGATGTTTATCTGTCATTCCTTGTTCCGTGACGACAGAACCAACTCGTTGAGTCGATCCCGTTCTATCGGCTAAGTGACTTGAACACGCTCGGCCTTTAGTGGGCTTTTGCAGACGAGGTCATCACTCTGACAGAGTGACTTTAATCGTCCCTTGCTTACGCCTCCTGGCCTATCCTCTGTTCCGTCGGTGTTGTCCCGGACTCTTCAGGCAGTGTCAGCAGAGCCGACCTACTTTAATCCGAGTCTTCGAACTTAACACATTTTTCCCCAACAGTGAGCCCCCTTACTCCTTGTGTCGTCCACGGCATCAAGGAGTACGATTTTCTCGGTCGGTTCGTATTAGCATCCGAGACAATGATGAGGCGTTTAATACTCTTTGAGTCGTCTCTAGCGTACGACGTTGCGCCTCCCAAGGCCGCACGTGCGACCAGCCGTCGATTCGTTTCGTCCGTGTATGAAATGTGGACGCGTGGCCACGAAGTTGCCGCTGTCAGCCAGCGTTCGCTACGCATCGAACGGGGGAGCCGAGGCGAACGACGATTCGCTTTTGCCATAAATGCTTTGCCACGTGGCACAACTATAAAAGGGTCCGGGCGGAAGGACTGTGCGAATTTTATTTTCGCTCTCCTTCCTCCCGCCTGTGTCTGCTTTCGAGGTCCTTTTTACTTCTTCCCCTCCTCCTCCTCCGCTGTCGCTTTTTTCTCCGTCAATCTTCCCTTGCATTCGCTGTCGATTTCTTGGTGAGTCCTTTCCTCCTTCTTTTATAAGCTATAATGGCCGCGCGCGGCTCTCAAAGTCCCCGGGAGGAGATGTCCGGAGATGAGGGTGCGTCCCAACACCTTTGGGACATTACGGAACCACCCTCACTATTGACGGAATTTACCGTCGGTGCTGACACTGCGTTTCGGCTTATCAGAGAAACCGACGACTCATCGGCTGGGCGTCCTACTCAGGCCGGTCCATCCAGCGGTGGGATGTCTCTGGTGACTCGTCCAAGGAGACCTAACCCTTGGGTGGATCGACTGGAGGATGAGGATGGAGAGGACAAATTAGTTACGGGCGAAGGGGCGGCCATTTTAGGCCCTGTGAACCAAACTACGGAAGCCTCTGAGTCGTCTTCAAAGGGGGAAGAAGACGAACCTAGTGGTCTCGTCGCCTCCATTCTAACTAAATTCGACTTAAACCGGATCAGGGCTGAATATCATGTCCCTGACTCGGTCGTCCTCCGTCTCCCTCGTTCGGGTGATTTGCCCGACCATCCCCCTGCAGGGATGGTCGCTATTTTCCAAGTCGCGATGCAGTGTGGCTTACGTTTGCCACTCCAGCCCATTGCTCGTGACTTCCTGTCCCGACTCAAAATAGCGTCCGGTCAATTTGTTCTGAATGCGTGGAGGAATTTGTTCGGGTGTGCCGTACTCTGGTCCGAGTTAGAGCAGCCTTCCCTCACGGTCGATGAGTTCCTCTACCTGTATCAAGTCAGATCAAATCCAAACTTTCCTGGCCTCTATTTTCTGAGCGCGTGGAGAGGCAAAGGGGGGTCTTTAATAACCGACCCACCCACTTCGAACAAGTTCTGAAAGGAAATGTGGTTCTGGGCTTACGGTCGGTGGGAGTCGGCCGACACATGGTCGTACGAGCCTCAAGTATCCCGCACGTTTCGTAGAGCAGGTGACTCGGTGACTTGGCCCGATGGTCTTTCCTTTCTCTTCCTCTTTGTTTTTATACCATCTTCTGCTAATCTTGACTCCATAATGTCTTGCAGATATTTTGAAGAAGAGAGGGAAACTCGAGTCCGGGGCTCTGACTCGGATAAGGGAGCTGAGCGCGAGGGAACGGTCTTGGAAGTTGCTACTGCAACCCGAGCGCCTCCATCTTGCGGGTCTAGATTCGTTCGTCTCATATAACTCGTCCTCCTTTGCTTTATTCTTTCGGTTCCCTATTCGCCTCCTCATTCTTTTTATTCATCCTTGTAGACCTTCCCGAGGCTCGCCCCATTCTGAGGCTTGCGCCTGACAGCATGGCCGAGTCTCGCCCTGCCTTGAAGTCACTTTCCAAAGTGAAGGCCCCCCCGAGATCGGCCCTGCTATCCGAGTCTCGGCCCCCGAAGCAGCAGAAGACTGCGGCCAAGGTTAAGAAAACGGTCGTTCCATCCGCTCCTGTACCTGCTACCTCCCAAGTGGTCATCCTCTCCGATCCTGACGAGAGGGCCGATGAAGCGGAGTCAACTCCTCCAATGACTCAGGCGACTATCGAGTTGGGACCTGTTGTAGAGGAGGTCCCGAGGCCGAGAGAGGTCCCGCGCGAGGAATCCCCGATAAGGGAGATGACTCAACAGGAGTCCCTCTTCGCGAAGATCATCGCGGAGATGGTTCCTTGGGCGCTCGCCCACGGGGGCGAAAGAGACTTCGCCAGTTATTATAATGCTCTGACTGCCCAGACCCTCGGACATACGACGAGGTTACTTTTTGAGGTAAACTTCTCTTCAATCCTGTGTCGTCCCTTACTAAGTTTTACTACATAGCTCACTGTCTCTTTATCGCAGCTGGCACCTTGCCTCGTCAAAGCAAGCTCGGAGCTGACTGCCGCCCAGAAACTCGCATCCGAGACAGAGACTGCGAGGAGGGTCGCTGCCGAGGCTGAGGGTCGCAGAAAGATCGTTAAGAGCCGGATTGGCATCATGACCGGCGATCTATCGATTGCTCGGAAGGCGGCCGAGGATGCCCGTGCAGCTCTTGAAGGAGTTAAAGCTGATAATGCTCGCTTGACTTTGCTCCTTCAGGAGGCTGAGGAGAGGTAGCGGCACCTTCTTCGAGTTCACGGCGGGTGCGAGGATGCTCTTGCTCGCGCGAAGGCCGAATGTGCCGGCCTCGTTCAGGAAGCTCAAGAAGAAACGCGCCGAGCCAAAGAGGAACGAGAGCGAGCCGTAGACGCCTTCCTTGAATCTTTCGAGTTTGAAGAGGAGAGGGACCGCCTTTATCAAGGTGGTTACAAGGCCTGCGTGTTAGAGATGAGGGTGGCCTTCCCCGATCTCGACCTCTCTACCTTCGAAGTCGACAGTCCATCTGCCGAGGCTGATGAGGGGGAAGCCACCGAAGGAGATGCTGCTGCTGACGAAGCCAATCCTTCGGGCGTCGTATAGGGGATGAATTCCGACCGAATGGGGCAGTTGGATATTGTACTTTCTTTTATTATTTATTATTTATTATTATTATTATTGATGACCCGACATTGGGTACTTGGACGAAATCGAACTTTTCATTGAATCGACTTCAATTACAATATTTTCTATTCTATCTTATGGGTAATAAATCTTGAGATGCTCGACGTTCCAAGGATGAGGCAACAGTTGTCCATTTAGGTCTTCCAGCCGATAGGTTCCCAGGCGGATGGTACCTGAGACGACGTAGGGGCCTTCCCAATTGGGTCCTAGTGTACCTGACCCAATTTTCTTGGTATTTGGGAAGGTCTTTCGGAGGACCATATCCCCGGCTCGGAATCTTCTGACTTTAACTCGGTGATTGTAAAATTGAGACACATGTCTTTGTCGGGCCATCATCCTCAATCGATCCCTTTCTCTTTTCTCTTCCAACGAATCAAGCTCGAATGAGAGGAGTTCGCCATTCTCTTGTCCACTGTACAAGTTGACTCGGGCCGAGCCAACGCCGATCTTAACCGGTGCGACTGCTTCCGCGCCATAACATAGGGAAAAGGGGGTTTCTCCCGTGGCAGTCCATGCTGTGGTCCGATAGGCCCACAGTATATTCGGAAGTTCCTCAGCCCATGATCCCTTTGCTTCATCGAGCCTCGTCCGGAGGTGCCGCTTTATAATTTTGTTGACCGCCTCGACCTGTCCATTCGTCTGAGGATGATGAGGCGAGGCGTAGACGTTTCGAATCCTGAGATTGCTGCACATCTCCCGGAATTGTTTGTTATCGAACTGCCTTCCGTTGTCGGTAATGATAGTCCGAGGTATCCCAAACCGACAGATGATATTCTTTCAAACGAAGCTTGTGATCCTTTGCTCGGTGATCTTCACCAATGGCTCTGCTTCAGCCCACTTCGTGAAGTAGTCCACCGCAACTACAGCGAATTTAGTCTGACCCTTCCCCAGTGGAAAGGGCCCGATGATGTTGATCCCCCACTGCGCAAAGGGCTATGGTCCCGACATCGGAGTCAGTTCCTCAGGGGGTTGTCTCGGGATTACTGCGAACCGCTGACACTTATCGCATCTTTGAACGAATCGTTTAGAATCGTGCTGTATAGTCAGCCAGTAATACCCCTGCCGCAATACTTTGTTGGCGAGCGAGCGTCCTCCTGAATGGTTTCCACATATCCCTTCGTGTATCTCCCGTAAGATATAATCGGCTTCTTGGGAGTCGACGCACCTTAGTAGAGGAGCATGAAAGCCTTTTTTATATAAAATCTCATTTAAGATGGTGTAGCGCGAGGCTCGAACTTTTAACCGCCACTCCTCGACGCGATCTTCTGGCAGTTCTCCATCATTGAGATAACGGACGAGTGAGTCAAACCAAGTAGTTGTTGAGTTAATGGGAAATAGGGCCGAGACTATCGGCTCATCTACGCTCGGTTTAGGGACGTATTCAATCGGAACCGACCGAGGTATGTCTTCCTCGTCGGCTGAGGCGAGTCTTGCTAACAAGTCGGCTTTGGCATTGTCGGTCCTGGAATCCACCGATCAATTCTTTAGCCTTTTCCATATACGCCTTCAGTTGTTCTTTCCGAGTTTGATAAACACCGAAAATCTGGTTAACGACTAATTGTGAGTCGCTAAAAACATTCAAATGAGTCGCGCCTAGACTCGCGGCGAGTATAAGGCCTAATAATAAGGCTTTGTACTTTGCTGTATTGTTGGACGCCTGAAAGCCAAGTCGTAAGGCATATTGCATACAGGTTTGATCGGGAGTTTCTAATACTACTCCCGCCCCGCTTGCCTTGGAATTGGATGAACCGTCGACAAATAGCTTACAGGGTACCGGCCCGAGAGAGGAAGAAGCCGCAGGTACAATAATTTCCTCCGAATCAACTCGACTGTCCACTTTGTAAGTCGGCCGGAAGCCTCCGGCTTTTGGAGAATCTGGTGAAGTGGTAAGTCGGTCACAACGACAATGGTGTGGGCCTGAAAGTATGGCAGGAGGCGTCGTGATGATACCACCAGAGTTAAGGATACTTTCTCGAGCTGAGGATACCTCGTCTCAGCTGGTAGCAAGGCTTTGCTGACGTAGTACACCGACAGCTGCTTCCCTTGACTCTCTCGTATTAAAGTCGAGCTTACTGCGGCCTCAGATACGGCCAAATATAATAACAATGCTTCACCAGGCTCGGGCTTAGATAGCAGCGGTGGGAATCCGAGGTAAGCCTTCAGATCTTGAAATGCCTTCTCACATTCGTCCGTCCACTCCATCGTCTGTCGTCCCTTCAATTACTTGAAGAACGGGAGACATTTGTCTGTGGCTCGGGACAGGAAACGATTAAGCGCAATCACTCTTCCTATCAACCTTTGAATGTCTTTGATTGTTTTAGGAGACTCCATTTCAAGTAAAGCTTTGATTTTCTCGGGATTCGCTTCGATTCCTCGCTGACTAACGAGGAAACCGAGAAATTTTCCCGAGCTCAGGCCAAACGCGTACTTGCTGGGATTCAACTTCATTTTATATTTACGTAGAGTCAAGAACATTTCTTCCAACTCCGCCTCATGGTCAGTCGCTCCTTTACTTTTGACGAGCATATCGTCAATATAAACTTCCATCATTCGGCCTATCAGCCGAGTGAACATTTTGTTCATTAACCTCTGATACGTTGCTCCGGCATTCTTTAATCCAAATGGCATCACTCGGTAACAGTAAAGGCCTTTGTCAGTGACAAAGGCGGTTTTTGATTTATCATTCTCGTGCATTACAATTTGATTGTAGCCTGAATAGGCATCCATAAAACTTAACAATTCATGACCCGCGGTACTGTCTACCAGCTGATCAATGTGAGGAAGAGGGAAGCTATCCTTGGGGCAGGCTTTGTTTAAATCTGTATAGTCTATACAGACTCGCCACTTTCCATTGGCTTTCTTTACGAGTACGACATTAGCTATCCATTCCAGATAGTATATCTCTTCGATGAATTTGGCTTTAAGGAGCTTGCTGACTTCCTCTTCAATGATAGCGTACCTTTTCGGGCCGAGAGGATGACGCTTCTGTTGAATGGGTTTATAAGTCGGGTCGATGTTGAGTCGGTGTGTTATAACCGAGGGATCGATCCCGGGCATGTCTTCGTGGCTCTAAGCGAAGATATCGGCATACCGTCGAAGCAAGGTGATCATTCGTTCCTTAAGAGATGGACTCAGGGACTAGCCGATTCGGACTACTTTCGAGACGTCTGTCTCGGTTAACTGCTCCGAGATGAGTTCTTCCATCGACTGCACCCGTTCATGAGATCCGATACGGGGGTCTAGCGATTCAATCGTCGACACCTCAGTCGGAGCCTTGACTGCGGTGACATAGCATTTTCGAGAATCTTGTTGATCTCCTTTCACAATTTCTACTCCCGACTTGGTCGAAAATTTTATGAAAAGGTGGTAGGTAGATACCACAGCTTGAAGGAGGCTTAGAGACGGTCGGCCGAGTATGGCGTTATACACCGAGGTTGGTCCACGACCAGGAAGTCGACCATCGCAGTCATTTGATGGGGCGCGGTTTGAGCGGTAAGTGGCAGTGAAATGATTCCCTCATGAAGTACCTGTCCACCCGAGAACCCGATGAGTGGGGTTCGGACAGGTCGTAGTACCGACCGACTTATGCTCATTTTGTCAAACGCTTGGGTGAACAAAACGTCCGCTGATGATCCTGTATCCACTAGTATCCGGAATACTTTTCTATTGGCGATGGTAAGGGTGACCACGAGTGCATCATCATGAGGATGATGAACGCCTCGAGCACCTTCTTCAGTGAACGAGATGCAATATTTTTCTCGTTTCTTCTCCTTGGGAGGCCGAGACAGCAGAAGAACCTCGGACTCAGGGCGATCGAGGCTTCTAGCATGATTTTTTTGGGCGTTATTTGAGTCCCCACCGCCTTGGTGACCTCCGACAATCGTTCGGATTTCTTCTTGGGGCCGCTCTTCACTCGGTCCTGATGAAATGCCGGACCCTTCTGTATGTTCTCTTAGTCAGCCTTCTTTAATTAGCTGCTCAATCTCGTCTTTTAAGTGATAACAATCACTTATGTTGTGACCGTGGTCACGATGATAGTGACAATACTTGTTCTTGTTTCGACGATCCGGATTCCCTCGCAGTTTTCGGGGCCAGTTGACGAAGCCTTCGGTCTTGATCTCCATTAGTACTTGTTCAGGAGATTTGTTTAGGGGGGTGTATGTGGAGAATCTTCTGTCTGGTCGCTTTCCTGGCCTGCTGTCGTCTCGCCCCCGGTACTCATTTCGCTTTTTTCTTCCGGTTGAGTCGGCTTCTTTCTTGGCCAACTCTTTAGCCGATGGTTTTGTATTCTGGATCTTCTCTTGTAGGAGTCGCGTCTCTTCTGCATCAGCGTATTTGTCCGACCGAACCATAAACTCGCCCAGAGTATCAGGCGGATTCTTGTCCAGTGACGCCAAAAAAGGTTTATCTCACCCCCTTCATGAGAGCGTTGAGAGCCGTCTCCTCAGAATGCTTTCGAACTTGCAAAGACTCGAAGTTGAAGCGTTTAATGTAGTCTTTCAATAGCTCTCCTTCCCTATGAACTATGTTGTTCAGATGCGTGGGCGGCTTTAATTTCTTCTTTCCGCCGATAAAATTACTGAGGAAGGCGTCACTGAGTTCGGCGAACGATTTAATCGACTTAGGTTTTAATTGCTTAAACCAAAGTCGGACTACATCGGTAAAGGTTAGAGAGAAGGCTCGGCACATAACAGCATCCGAGGCGTCGTGCAACTCCATGTAGGTTTTAAAGCATTCAAGATGCTCTGTCGGATCAGTTTTTTCGGAGAAAGGAGTTATCTGAGGTAAGCGGAACCTCTCCGGCAACCGAGCCCGCATTACTTCATCCACAAATGGAGAGACTTTTTCTTCAGATTTGGTCGGATTTGAGTTCCGGTCGTGCTTTATATCCGCCATCTCTTTTTCCATCTTCTCCCGGACCTCATTCTTGAAGTCTTGTATGTCAGCCTTCCAAGGTTCAGCGCTCTCCGCCGTTTCTTCTGGAGGGAGCCGACTTCGTCTCCTCTGATCTATTCTATGTCTCAGATCGGAGGGGGGCAAAACGGCCGTTGCTGAACAAGTCGGCGCTGGGTGACTCGGTTATCGGAGCGACTGTGGCACAGCACGCTGCGTTACAGACGCTGGTGGGAGAACTTGCGCCGACTCATGACGCTGCATCTGCTGGTTACACAATTGTTCCAGCATATGTTTCATGGTAGCCATCTCGGAACGCATTTCTTAGACCTCGCGATCCAAGTGCGCGTTCGCTTGATTAGGCTGGCTGGTAGTCGCAGGCGGTGCTATCGGGGGAGCTCCCTGAGCTGTGCTAGCAGCGGCCTCCCTTGCTTCATCTGGATCCGTCCTTCTGGTTCTTGTCATTCGAAAAATCGGAGAAAACGGCTTTTTGTCTGTTTTTCACAGACGACGCCAAACTGTTGCTGTGTTTTTATGGGATGGCTTCCCTAAGGCGGACCTTCCTCCACCTGCACAATCAACAATGTTAAGGTAACCCTGGCTAGAGTCGGGGAACCTCCGATGCTTAAGTCAGTTGTCTGTTCAGTAACAAAGGGCTTATCTCAATTCAGTACTGCGTACCTTCTTCCGTCCCAAGCTTGAAGATTTATACAGTTTGTCAATCCTCATCCTCAGAGGATTCTCCTCCTGATTATTCGGAGACTTACTCCTTTCCACAGATTACTCTCAATTCCGAGAATCTCGGGATTCACTACTCGTATCCCTGGATTTTCGTAGAACAGTATCTGTTCCCGTTCCGTCACTCGCTGTCTCGGCCAGGTCGTTACCGACTCTCGGAGAGTCTCGGCCAGGTCACGACCGACTCTGAGAGAGTCTCGGCCAGGTTGTTACCGACTCGGGGAGAGTTTCGATAGACGTGGGAGGGTGGGTTCTTGGCCTTTCCATGGACGAATAATCTCGATGTTTATCTGTCATTCCTTGTTCCGTGACAGACAGAACCAACTCGTTGAGTCGATCCCGTTCTATCGGCTAAGTGGCTTGAACACGCTCGGCCTTTAGTGGGCTTTTGCAGACGAGGTCATCACTCTGACAGAGTGACTTTAATCGTCCCTTGCTTACGCCTCCTGGCCTATCCTCTGTTCCGTCGGTGTTGTCTCGGACTCTTCAGGCAGTGTCAGCAGAGCCGACCTACTTTAATCCGAGTCTCCGAACTTAACACATTTTTCCCCAACAAAAATTATTTTTTATCCTCAAAGAATTTCAATAATCTCTGATCGATGAAAACAATGCAATTGTTGGTGGAGGGAGAATGGGTTCCATGTCACTTACAATACCTAGTCTTTTTTAGCTCTTCAACCATAGTTATTTTATAGTTAATGAAAATTTTAATGATTTTTTCGGACAATATGATATCAAAGATTTCGTCAATCCAGATAATATTGAATGTATATTATCTTATAAGGTTTTTTTTTTTTTCTTATCTAGTTGGTGCAATTGCTTACTTTCTAACCAATGTTGAACACACAAATGGCTTCTTCGCAACTACCTCGACCACAAACACATCCTAGTTAGTACCATTATTGTATAAATCAGCCTCAGTCGTAGAGTTTATATAAATCCATAAACTTCGTCCCAATAAACTTTATGTGGCGTTTGTATTCTGGGCAAGTTGTACGAACTCGGTCTTAGTTGTGACTTCGTTTTCTCGATTTTTTGCTCGGTTGAACCAGCCAATATAGTTTTCAATTGATTCATGGGGCAACTGTCGGAAATGCACAAGGTCGGACATAGAAATTTTCATGTCCTTGCGGAATAACCAGGCATGAAATTTTTTCTCTATCTCTTGTTAAGTTTAGATGGAGTTTGGTAATAAATCATAATAACAAGTAAAGGCCACTGCGATTAAAAAATGACCAAACAATTGTAACTTATGATAATCATTATTAGCAAATTCATCACATTATATGGTAAATCGACCTATGTGTACTATGGTTGATTGTCCAGTGTTACCAGTGAAAAGCGCAAAATATGATTTATAATTCATGGGCAATGGATATTGTTGGTCAATCCATTCAAGATAAGATTTGTGATATATCAGGATACTAGTGTTGCTGAGAACTTGGTCTGTCACTTCTTAGACCGCTTGCATAACTCCGATCATGATTCAAATAGTGAGATTCGGCCATTGGTGGAGGATCTACCCCCCCCCCCCCCCCCCCCCAAAAAAAAAAAAATAAAAATTAATAATAATAAAATAAAATAAATGTAGGGTGGATTTCGAGGGGAAAGGGTGGCCCCCATGCACTCCTCGATTTGTAACTTCAACAACGAAGTTTCTAGCCTCCCGCTTAAGTTGCTTGAATTTGGCAAGCGAATGCACATTCCACATATCCTATGTCAGAGCATAATGTATATTCCATTGTGCGAGTGGTATTGACAGTATTTGCGATATGTTTCCCACATAACTGACCTCAACATTTTTGTTGAGGTGCATTAAGCATCCTGTTAAAGTTCTCGGTCTAGCTGGCCATCCACTTGTTGAAGGTGTCTACCTGAATTCGTAATTGCTCTCCTTGAGTTCATGTGTTGCTCTACTTGAGCCCTCCTTTGCTCCATAACATAATGGATTACATTTGCATGTTACGCAACCTAACTATATTGTTTAAGGGTCACTTAGAGATGAAGATACTTCATACTAATTTAGAGGATCTGGCATTGGGTTTGATGGTGAACCCAAGAGTTTAGGTGGTGGTTACAGTTGCATCTCCTCGAATAGAGGTGGTGTAGAAGATGTCATGGACTCGTTAGCCCCGTAAGAGTTTCAAGTAATCCTTCAACCCATAATTTCAAGGTTCCATTAATTAATTGAATCACATCAGTATATTAACCAAATCAGATGTCCCATCAAGTGTGCCAAAAAATGTTGCCTCTCAGTTTCAAGTTCAATCATGCATGATATATGCGAGCGTGCCACAACTAATTGTGCGACTCGATTCCAACCAAACAACTTTGACCCCTAAGCACCAAGATAGACAAATACGCTGGATTTGACAATATATGATCATGATATGAGAAGACCGGTTACCTATTTAGCTACTCATAAGATGTTTAATATCATCGGGTGATTATCGGAGGGTAGAGTTCGTCCTCTGAGAATGTATTACACCTTGCCTTTTGTACGAAATAACTTTCAGATACAAAATCAAACAAAAAGAAAACATTTATAATCAACCGCATAAAGTAATTGCAAAGCACATTTCTAACAAAATAACTACTCGTAGTATAATTGAAATCGTCAAACGTATGAGCGTAGACTTAAATTATTGATAAGGATTACAATTACTGGATTATTTTAACTCATATTGTAGGATTAAAATATTGGTTATGTTAAGGAACGTAAAAAAAAGATTATGCTAAGAAACATGAAGGGTGATTGATAGATGTGATTTATTTCATTGAGTTGGTATGAAACATTTTGCTTCGTTGAGGTCATTTGAGATAGTTATATCGATGCTTCTTTTCACGTTCTATTGATTACAACAATTGCTTCAACACCACTCTGGCCTTTTAGATTCTTCTTTGACACCTGTTCTGCTAACCGTTCCTCACTCGATCACGTTTCGTCTTTCACTACGCGGTTATATTCCGTCTTAAGATAACATGTATTATTCAATCAACACCCGTTGTTATTTCAATAACACGTGTCCTAAATATCTTCTAAGATCTTAGGCATGCTATGTATTATTCATGCAATAACACATGTCCTTTCCTAATTGGGTCCCAGGAATAGTAAAAAATAAGGTACAACATCTATAAGAAATCCACTCAAGCTCATTAGATCCCACATAAACATTTACACTTAGGCCACAAAAATCAGAAAAATATTTGATTGAGATGGGTCACACCAAGGAAAACAATTTAAAGGGTGGACATCACCTCGTAGAACGTTTCCAATCCACTAAAATAACTGATGGTGTTGGCTTCTAATACCTATGCTTAAAATTAGTTTCCTCAACCTATGATCGGATAGGATTTTTTAAACACAATAAGTCAGTGTGTACAAAGCTTTTTAGCTTTTCATAAATTGGAAGTCCCTTCCCCACCGAAGTAGACACTTGTTATGCATAACTCTTTATCATGGGTAGTATGGACTTTTTGTCTTACTGTCAGCAGAATCAGAGAAGTCTCGAGGGTAGTTTGGACTTTTTATCCTGTATCCGTACAGTGAGAGCAACCTTATGGTAAAATGGAGTCTCAGGTACTCTGAGAATGTTTTGGATAAAAATTGCAAAAAATTACACAAGTAGTAGGGATTAAAAACTTATATTTTTTGCTAGATATTTTATATGATAAAATATTAACCACATGGCACTTGCTAATTGCTACGAGGGGGGTGGATTAGGTGTTACCCAAGTAACACTTTAACGGTTGTTACCATTATTTGTATGCTTTTCATCTTTTTTTTTTTAATTTTAATTTTAATTTTTTTAAAGCTCATTTTGAGTCTTTACAAAAAAACTTAGGCATGCACCAGCTAAACAGATGACTGGAAAAAGCGGTGGATGACTATTAAGAGTTTTTTTAGGCCACAAAAGTTTTGGATAAAGCTGATTTTTGCATTTTCCATTGATCCAGATCTGATTGACATTATGAGCTGGTTGAATAGATAATAAATATTATGGATCTGCTTGTGATAAGCCATGGAAGGATTTTAATGGTGGGCGTTCAACCACTACCTTTTCCTATGGTGTGGTCTGCCAAAGATTTGGATCTGCTTGATGTTATGGACCATGTCTTAAAATAGGCTGGAAAAATGGATGAATGGTGTGGATATACAGCACATCATCAAGGTGGTCCCCATGATAAGGGTACCACCTAATTAGCTCCCTGTTATGTACGCAGCTTTAGTAGCGATTGCTTGAGACTTTGCTCAGGAATTAAAACAGCTTGTTTATGATTGTTATAGGAGAAAAGTTATGAAAATACCATTATATATATATATATATTCTTTCAAATGTACTAAGGTAAGAAAATATTGGAACCCATGCCTAGCAAACATATTAACCCAACCATGATAATTCAACAGATAAAAAATATTTATAATCATATCACTAGATGTGTTACCCATCATTTTGATGTTTTTAAGCAGCATATATTATCCTTTTTTTTAATGGTATGGCTCACCTTATGTTTAAGCCAACTAAGCAAATTATATTTTTTAATGAGTTGGATATCATATAAGCATCATGTGCATTTCATATTTCTTGACTTTATCACTCTTTAAAAAAGTTAGATAATTGACACTATTAAAAAACACACTCCCTAACATTTGGGTTCACGTAGGCATTATTTCAAGAAATTCTAAATTTTTTGAAATCTTGCGGTAAAAACCTCTCTTATTTCATTTCATTAGAAGGTGAGATCTAATTCAAGAGTTTAATGCTTGTCAAAATTACAATTGTATTGGAGTCAAGGTGTGATTCATAGTCCGTAATTGTGTTTGCCTGCTGCTAATTAGAATGCATTAGATTGCCAAGCTTTCATTTGGGGACTTGTATTTGGAATGTATTGAAATTCTTTAATATATTTACATATGTGATAATTGGCAAAATATTTATAACGTTGAAATATGCACTTCGGCTTAAAAAAGAAGAGATTTTAAGCCTTAGATGAGTTACGAACGGACGGTTCACAAATGAGTGAGTCGTTCACAAATGAAGCCAACCCGCTTCCTACTCACTTGCCCACATCAGCAAATATCTGCTGGAGAAGACAGCAAGAAAAAAGAGAATCAAAATATCAAACAAACGCATACACCACCGAAATAAAGAGAGAAATGGCAATCTCAGCTTCTTCTTCAATTTTCATTCATTATTCAATTCCAAGAGCTTCTTCTTCCCAATCTTCTCTCTCTTCTTCCAAGTCCATCTTCTTCAACGATGGTAGAAGAGGTTTTCTCAATCACAAGAAGAACCACGCCATTGTCTTGAACAGAAGCAGCAGAGCTCAAAAGCGTCTGAGCATCCGCTGCTTGTTCGGGCTTGGCGTGCCCGAGCTCGTCGTCATCGCCGGCGTCGCCGCCCTTGTCTTTGGTCCCAAGAATTTGCCTGATGTCGGGCGCAGCATCGGAAAGACTATCAAGAGTTTCCAGCAGGTTGGTTTTTTTTTTTTTTCCTGAATTTTTGTGCATTCTTTTATTGAGTTGTGTTTGATTGGATCAAGAGCTTCCAGAAGTTATTATTATTATTATTTGATTTTTTGTGAATTCTTTTATTGAGTTGTATTTGATTGGATAGCTTTGAATTTTACTGAATTGAATTGATTTGATTTGGAATGATTTTGATGGAATTACTGTGACATATTACTGGATTTATATTTTAGGACAATTTCAAAAATACTTAAAAATGAAGAATACCCCTGGAAGATTCAATATATCAGCAGAGCCCACCTATACCATCCCTGGTACCTTTGTCAGATAGTTTTTGACTTTTTGTCAATCTTTCCCTTGCTTTAACGTTTGCGGCTCTAAGTTGCACAACGTAAAGATTTCAGTATGAGAATTTGATGTGACACAGGAAATTTTGATGTCATGCATTTCGGTGTTGATACTTTTCGTGATTGTAATCAATTTGATGAGAGCATAAAACTCATTGATTGTAATCAACCAATGTAATGGACTATTAGGTTGCGCTTGATTGTAATCAGCCTTTGTAATAGTCTATTACATTGCGGCTGTGGGAGTTTCATGCTCTTGTTGCCGGACCCCGGCGTGGATAAAGGAGGAGGGTTGTGTCAGGTTCACAGCCGGCGTCAAACTTATGCCATAACTTCCAAATGAATTCGAACAAATGGGGGAAAAGGATTCATGTATTATATCTCTAAAGGTTAGATGAGATAAGGCTTAGATGATGATGGTGATGACAATAATAGGTTTTGTGAATATAGATAACTATAGACATTTCCAAGGTGTTGTATTATATCTTGAGTTATATTTAGTTATGAAATCTATCGGTATTTGACAAATGTCATGTCAGTACTGATATGGCACATGACTTAAACCATCATAAACAACAAGGAAAGGGCAAGAAAATTTTTCCGACAGAAGTGTCAAAGTGGTAAGGGAGGGTTCTGCTGATAAATTGAGTCTTCTAAGGGTTGTATTAATGTTTAATTATTTCTCTAGGGTTTTCTTGAAATTGTCCCTTGATTTAATTTCATTGGAAAGACTAGGAAGAACATCTGATAAGTAAGGGTGGCAATGTGGCCCTAGCCCGACCCTCATCCCCCAAGCACTAATCAGCCTAAAGAGGCCTTGGCCCTGGACCTGGGCTTACTAGGCCAGGCCAGCTGTGGTATCAAAAAGATTGAAATGATTTAGGGTTTAAAACGGTCCAAATCTAAGAAATTTTTACGGTCATCCCATCCGGCCACGATAAGTCCTATCATATAAATGATTTTGATCATTGAAAGTTGAAACATAACACTCAATCCAAGAGTGACTTTAAACTACACATGTTCATTGATTAGGAACCACTCACAAGTGTCTTTAAATGCCCATTCCTTTTCTATGCCCGTGGCCTCTTTCAAGATTGGGCTTGCCCATCCATCATTTGCTAGGGATCGGTTTGGACACCGGGCCTGGATTTCAAGCCAAGGACCGACCTTTGGGCTGAGTTTAGAAGTCCAAGCCCTGGTTTATTTCCTAAATTTTTAGTGTCCATGGATATCTACCCTTGTTAAGCTATGTTTTTTTGGCAAAGCTTCAGCGTTTTTAGTGTCAACTCTGGGTTTAATTCCATTGATAGGATTAGGGCAGATTAGATTCTCTTAATTTATGGGTAAGTTTGTTATGATAGTCTGCAGTAACTTTGTTATGATAGTCTGCAGTAACTTTAGTGGTATATTAAGATTTTAAATAAAATCATAGATAATACTTTCATTTGTAAGATTTTGAGTTGCAATAGGAAACCAAATATGGAAGTGTGGGTACTGGGTAAAGTCCAGCTTAGAGCGGGAAATGAAGATAGAAAGTTGTAGTTAGGGAAATTAGGCTACTAGGACAGAGTTTGTGGAGATCTAGGTCAAAGGAAGGCTTTTTGTTGAAGCATGCCATGTCACACACATATGGGACTAGACTAGGAGGTTGCCATACACAGGCTTCTTCTCTTCATATATCTTCTGGCATTTGGAAAGCAATGTGCAGAATGGAAAGAGAATTCTTGAAAGCGATTGTAGGAAAATAGGATACGGAACGTGGATTTGATTTTGGGAGGATATATGGTGTGATATTGAAGCATTTTCTAACATGTTCACTAGGTTGTACTGGGTGGTAGCTGGTAAAAAGCTTATGATGTTCCAAGCTTCAATGGAAGCGGGGCTAGGTAGTTTTGATGCCAGAATTTAGTACAACTCTGATGGATAAGGAGATTGTTGAATTTGTTAATATGATAGAAAGGCTCACAATTCCCTTTTGAAGGGAAGATGGAGCAGTGGCAATGGAGCCTTAGTTGCACGATCCTTCTAACTAGGCGCCACTCCTGCTTTGAATTGCACTTCAGATTTGCACTTCCGTTCCCTCTCCCGCATCCTACCTGCTTATACTTGAAAACATTTTGAAAGAGATGCTTCCCCACTCCTGCACTTGAAAGCATTTTGAAAGAGACACTTCCTTACTCCCACACCTGAATTTGCCACTGCATTGCTTCACACTTCGTGTTACTGTAGAGGTGGAGCTTGGAGAAGAGTGGGCCAAGGTGTTCCAAAACGATAACAGTGGCCGTAATGGCTACCACTGTTACCGTTGTGATGTGGGCCGTTACGGCCCCCGTATCGACTGTTAGTTATGACCGTTACCGTTATGTAACGGCTGTTACGGCCGTTACGTAACCAATATTGAATACCTTGGAGTGGACCATTCTCTACCAAGTCATTCTGGTGAATGTTATTGGGTTAGCATAGTACCCAATTGTCTTTCCTTATTGCTCACGTAAGGAGGATCCTAGGTCGCCACATTGATGGCTTTTGGATGGTTGGTGGGAGGGTTAAGATTCTCACCGTTAATCATTTTGGAAGTAGGTAGATGGGGCGAAGAAACAGCGGGGCACCTTTTTCTTCTTGGAAGTTTCTCTCCAAAGGTCTGGTTGAAGATATTTTCCCTTTGGGATTGGGTAATGCCAGGAAGGATTTAAGGTCTGATCCAGGCTTGGCAAGGAGAGCCAAAGGGAAAAGGAGAAGAATCCTTTAGTGTCTCTCTATGCTTGCCTGGATTATGGTCAATATGGAAGGAGCTTAGTAATATAACCTTTTTTTTTTGTAAGAAGGTTGAATTGCATTATATAGTATTTCAAAATACTGGAAATAGAATTGTGAGTTGTGCTTTGGTGCGAATTGAATTTCCTGGGTGCAATACTGAATCAATTGTTAGGTGGGAATGAATCTTGTTCCTCTGAGATGATCCATCATCATTTGTGCTTTTTCTTTGGCTGTATGTCCAGTTGCCTGCTTTTGTTTTTAATAAACTCATCATTGACATTCAAATACACACGCACACTTATGTGCATGTGGTGTAGGACGGCCTAATCCAACCCTAAATGAATGCGGATTTAAAAGGGACGGATTTATACAAGCACTGACAACAAAATTTCAGCATTGTACATCATAAAACAAGAAGGGACTAAGGAAAATTCAACAATGATCACGACCATCCATCAGAAACACGTTATATTGAACCTTAAAATCTGAATTTAGTAGGATTTGGCGAAAAATAGGACTTTTGTCTCGCAACGGATCCGTTTGACGATCCAAGTGGATCTTCTAATCTAGGAAATATGAATTTGCTAGATTGAGAAATCTGAAAATTTCAGAAAAATAGATGGTTCTTTGATTATAATTCAAATCTAGGGCTTTGGGTGATGGGATTTGAAGAAGATCAAAATATGTACATATAGGGATCAAGATCTTCCAAGATATAATGTTTTAGATTGAAAAGAAAAGGGATCGGCTTCTAGATCTAGAGAATTTAAAAAAAAATGAAGAAAAGACGTTTAAAGAAGAGAATACTTTGCGAAAAGAAATAATGAGATAGCAGGAGAAAATGGAAAATCACTTACCTAGGCCTCGCGCCATTTTCAAATCACTTGAAGTCAAAGATGGAATCGTCCGGCCTTGAAGAAGTAAAAGCTTTCTTTTTCATAAACATAACATAGCATTACCTTTGGGGTTTAGGGGAAAACACTCTTATAAATTCGGAATTACATTAAATGACCAAAATACCCATACAAAAAAAAATAAAAAAAATAAAAAGAAATTATCACAAAAAATTATGCACGCACTGTCTTAAAACTCAAATAAATAAAATGTGGATAAAATAAACTCAAATTCAAGATGCCTGATGGGCCCCGATGATAGTTCAATAAAAGTGGGCCATGATGATCCAATGGTCCGATCACACCATCATCGCAATCCAACGGTCTAAATATCTCATCCAAGTAACTTACACATGTCACGAACATATATGGAAGGTCTTTAACTTCTAGAGACCTAACTCGTACCCGTCATCTAACCATATTGACACGGGTAACACACGACTCCTGCGTTGATATACTTTTAATGGTCTGATGTCCATATCAGCATGAATGCTTGTGTGCGTGAATGCATGGGTGCGATCATGTATTTTACTATTATCAATGGGTTGTGTTAGGATAAAATTGGAATGTTACCGGTTGAAATTGTTATTACAGATTCTAATTAGGACAAAATCAGAGAGTATTGGGTTTAACATGGAAATGAAAGTTCGAGATTGGGAAAGAATGCATGAACTGTTTACTTTCTTTTTTTGAAATGTTTTAGCGACGTTTGTTGCTATTATCAAGGGACTGTGTTAGGTAAAAGTAGAATGTCAAGAGTTTAAGTTGTTTGTTAATGATTTTAATTAGGATACAATTGGGAAGTTTTGGGTTTAACATGGAAATGAATGGTTGAGATTAGGAAGGAATGGATGGCTAGGATTCTAACTATGAAGGTTAAGGGAGGTCTCTCAAATCAGGGATGTCATGGTCCTGGCTTGGGCTGGGCTGGGGGTCTTGCCTGAAGTTTGCCCATCATCTGCAAATGGGCCTAGGTTTGGACATGGGCCCTCATATACCCAGGCCCAACATGTATGTTTATCAGGCCTTAAAATCAAGCCCAACCTGTATGTTTATCGACCCTTAAAATCAGGCCCAACTGAAGCCTACAGGCCAAAAGCTTGGCCTTGGATTTAGGTCAGCTACCTAACATGTGAGGGAAGGAGGGATTTGGTTTTTCGTGCCTTTCTTTGCATATTCTATTACAATTGGGAAAGTTTTTGCATCAACATGAAGGTCCTATACACTTAAGGTCTTTAGAGGTAATGTGGTGCCATTATGCTTAGGGCCTGTTGGTTTTGCTAATTACCCTAGTAATTGGAAGGAAAAGTGTCATCTTTATAATTTTACCATCGCCAAATAAAATACAGGAATTGTGGGTCAAATGCAGACACCAATAGTATCGCTAATATTATCAATAATATCAGTGATACCAAGAACACTGATATAATGAAACATTTGGCCCAATCTATTATCTTTTGTTTTAAGTAATAATGCATTCTTTTGAAAATTTTCTAACAAAATTCTGCGATGTCAGGAGATTACATTCCACTCTTCTTTCGATGTTTGATCATTTTCTGCTTGCACCCATCGGGAATTTCAAACGCTTACATTTGTTATAAATACCAATGCACATATATTTTGTCAAGAATGCAGAAAACCTGTCAAAATTGTGGAAACTAAGAATCTACACTATTGATCTGCGGAAGCATTTTCTATAAGTATCCTAGAGTATAGCTATAGTATGACTATCATGTCATGCCCAACACAATATCTTGAACATCTGCAACTCTAAAGGTATCATAGATACAAAGCCAAGGCTCATCGATCATTTAATTCCTCTTAAGCATATTCTAACATGTTATAGCATACTGGTGCACATACTATGACAAGAATGTTAAAAAAAAATATTATCATAATTTCAGAAACAACAAAGCTATACCATTGATTCGGTGTTGCTATGATGCACATAGGAACACAACTATGATGCGTAATGAATTCTTCGGTACAGTTTGAATTAATGAGGGGCCCAAGTAGGTCCACCTAGTTCACATTGGACCATTGGATGGGCATGGGTTGCACATGACTCTGATATCACCCTGATTGGGTGTTTGTCACTGTTGAAATAAAGGGCCTGCAAAATCGACAGTAAGAGCATTTTTACTCTTACCATCCATTTTGCATGGCTGCAATTTTCCAATCATAGTTGCTCTTGGGTCATGTTGCAATTCATAATGGTCAGTTTCTATCCAATGGTCTTTGTTGATCATTGGTGGGCTCTCATGGGTTCCACATAGGACATCAAACCATAATGAGGTATGAAGAATCCATGCCGGATCATAGCATAGTGATAAATCTCATTCTTGGCAATTTCTCAGCTTGGAAATTTGTCCCGAGATTTTCAAAATTTGAGTTCTTTCTCAGGATATTATCAGAAAATCTTGCTGAAAACCAAACTATCTATAACATTTGATGTAAACTAATAAATAATTCTCAAATATAGTTATATAATAAATTCCCCAAGGTTTTAACAATTAATGAGTTAGTATCGCGATAAAAATGTGATTTTTCAAAATGTGCCAATATTTTGAAAATCTTGTGATAATATTTGTTTAGTATTTTCACGATATTATTGCGAGATTTTTCAAAATCTCAGCGATATTCTTTACACCAGATCATAGCTCTACATGTGCATTCAGATAGTAATTACAGAAATTATATGGATCATTTGGGCTGATTTTAATGCTTGTAATTGTCATTGATATTTGTATTCTTGAACTTTGATAGGCAGCCAAGGAGTTTGAGACGGAGTTGAAAAAAGAACCCGATGATATAGCTGAATCCCCTGTGGAGATACCAGCTGCCACGAGCGAAGGTGAGAAGCAAGAAGTGGAAGTCTCGGGCAAGAAAGAGAGCTAGGAGATCCCAGGGCCTGATTCTTCGATTCTAGCATCTGATCACTTGGAAATGTGAACTCATTCACTTCTCGAGTTTCTTTTGTATCCATAAGATTTGAAGGATGAATTTCTTCTTTCCTCATTGAGATATGTAACACACATATGACTAAATGAGGATATGATATGGTAGAGCGGTGGAACCGGATTGATTCGGCCATCCATCTAGTGGCTAATACCATGGATGGCCCTCGTTTAGAATGCACACCTATCGAACATTTCTAGCCATCACATTTCTTCACTTTAGCTTAATGCCATCCATTAACCATTTTTGGGTTTTTACAAACAGCCATTTATCATATGTTTAGGAGGATCTAGTCTATAGGAACAAGTTGGGTGGAAGAAATGAAGATGTGCCTATGGATTTTTTTGCAATTGTTGTATACTACTCAAACTGAAAGGGAAACTTTATAGAATGGATATGACCGCCATGCTTTACAAAACAAAATGTTGGGCAATTATAGAACAATATGTTCATAGACTATAGTTGAAATAGACTATAGTTGAAATGAGGATGTTGAGATGGATGAGTGGTAAGCTGAGAAAGTAAAAAATTAAAATGATTGCATTCAGGGAGAATTATAGCAACAATAGGCAATAAGACGAGGGAAAGTATACTTTAGATGGTTTGGTTTAGTGTAATGGAGACCAAGTTTGATATAGAACGAAAGAAAACGCCTTTTTCTTTGGATTTTTCAAAAATGTTTCGGAGGGAAATGAATTTTTTGAACTTTTATTTTTTAAACTAAAATTTCAACAATACATTGTCCCCACATGTGCTGCACAAATGACTTTAAAACTTGCTGACTCAACTTGAAGCTCAGATGAGTTGGCTCAATTTGGCGAGATTTAAGTTGAGGGAAACTCGGTTCGGACTGAAAAAGACTCAATATGACTCGGCCTGACTCGAACTGTAAAATGACAACTGAGATATTTGAACTTGCGACCTGTCAATAGAAGCACAAGCTCCAACAATTCATAAACATAAAGTTGGGTTTTTCTGTCTATTTGATAATAAATAACAATTCTTATGATTTAAAAAATCATTTGGATAGTTTTATGGACTCCTTTCCAAGTTTTGTCTAAACAATCAAGAGCTCTTTTCTCAGATGGAAAGAAATTGGACGCGTCGGAAGGGATTCTAGTAGAATTCTTCCATGCCTATTTGGTAGGCAGAATTACATAATATTAAATCACCTTTGTAGTAAATTTCATCTAGTGTTTGGAAACGATGGAAATAATTAGATTAGTTCATATATCATATCATCTAGTCTCATGATAGAAGATATAGTAGTGGGATTTTTGGTTGATTTCGAAATTACTATATTTGTGGGCCCCATGTTGATGCATGTGTTTTATCCACGTTGTCCATCTATACATGCCATTTACATGTGACCATCCAGTTGCATATGCATGCTGGTGACTGGCATCGATTGTGAAATCTGGTCTATTGATTACAATTCCATGGTCCACCAAACACAGGTTTCATTTAATGCAATATAAGTTTCACTTAATGCATTGTTTTCCTTGAACAAAGAATTTAATTCTAAACATAAGATTGGATTATCAAAATACCATGGTATTTTCAAAATTATAATCATTGTTTAATAATGGTTTTAGTTCCACCTAATGCAATTCGAAATCCCATGTTCCAAACAGGCCCTCAAAATTTTATACTATGATAGGCATGACCGTATAGAGGGACCCACGTCACAGTTCTGACATGAGTTAGAAACCCATCTTTGGGCTGACTAGCTTTGATTAGTACTGTTGATCCTTCAATCTGCCTCCTTTTGGGGCTGGTATCCTAAAATGATCTCCATGACCTACCAAGAGGACAATCCTATTGAGTGCTTTGTGAGGCTCATTATGATGTATATATTTTATCCACGCCATCCATTCATCTTGACATATCATTTTAGGGCACAAGCTCAAAATGGTGGTAAATTGAAAGCTCAAGTGGCCCACACCACAGGAAACAGTGGGGATTGAATTCAATCTTATTCTTTTTTTGCTCATGCCCTAAAATGATCTGTCAAAAATGAAGGAATGGTGTGGATAAAACATATACATCACGATGGATCCATATAGCCCTTGACAAGATTGTCCATCTCTAGCTAGAAAACTATTCATCTCTACTCAACCTGTGCCCCTAATCCGCTCACCAGAGTTACGAACGTGGATTGCATAATGACATCGCCAGTAGTGCTCCGCCTGGTCAGTGCTCCATGGTCCGCCATGATTTATGGATTTTATCAGGCTGTCCATCCATTTTGGATCATTATTTTAGGACACTAGGAGGTAAATCTAAATCTCAAGTTAACCACACCACAGGAAACAATGGTGATTGAACACCCACCATTAAAAACTTCCCACAGTCCATTGTCATGTTTATTTGCCATCCAACCTATTAATTAGATCATAAAGTGGATGAAGGTAAAACACAAATATCATCTTGATCCAAAACCCCCCATGAAATTTTTAATGGTGAGCGTTCAATCACCACCTTTTGTTGTTCCGTGGTCCACCTGAGATTTGGATTTACCTCTTTTTCGAGCTCATGCCCTAAAATGAGCTGGGAAAATGGATGGACAGCGTGGATAAACCCATGCATCATTGTGGGGGAACTACAGGGCTTTTCCTACATAAGAAAGTCGGAACTTGGTTAATGTTGTCAGATGTCTTCAATCTGACTAGAACAGGGGTATGTCGATGCCATCGACCGACCATTCGATCTCATCGATAGATCACTTGATCCCATTGAGAAAATCTCATTTTTCCCTATGCTTGTTGGGTAGTTTTGAGGCATTCTTCGATACCATCGAAGGTGGCTTTGATCCCATTGACAGGCCTCAGTGGTTGTTGATCCTATTGAAGGTCCTATCAACAAAATTGTACGATTTTGCGAAAGTGCATATTTTGTTTTCTAATTCAGTTGTAGCACTACATAAGCGGGTGTAATCAAGATTAGGATAATACTAAGATGTTTTAAAGCAAAGCAAGGGTTTTTAAGAGATTTTGAGGTTTTTTTGAATTGGTAAGTCCATCCATCTCTTGTAAATTCATTTTCATAGTGAATTCATTGTCGCTTTATGCCGTGGTTTTTTCCCACAAAGGTTTTTCCACATAAATTCATGTGTTCTCAGCTTCTCATATGAAGCAGTTGAAAAGGAAGGACAACGACGATGGTTCTTCTATGGATACGCTAGTTGTTATGAGAAGGAATTCTGATTGGGAAAATAGTAACTCGCAATTAAGATCTGAAACAAAGGGTAAATGCAATATGAAGTGCTGGAATTGTGGAATGATGGGACATTAAGAAAGATTATTGGAATCCTAAAGCTTATAAGAGAGAAAAATCAGATAATACGCCAAAAGAGGCTAACACAACGAAATCCAGTTAAGAAGTTAATGGTGGTGATGTTCTGACCACATCTAAATACTGATATCACAGCCACGAGTGGATTTTGGATATGGAGCCTCATACTACATGAATTTTCAGTGAGATTGGTTCACCAATTTTTATTTATTTATTTATTTTTTTGAGAAAACTAATTTCTATTGATGGATTCGAGCAGCCCAATCAACAAATATAGACAGGGCCACCTATCATAAGAAAGAAACAACAAAGGAAAGGAACAACAAAAAAGAGAGGAGGGGCGGGGGCGCTAATTACATGTTCCTCATGTAACTCAGGCCCGCTCTATCTAGAAAAATTAGACCCCTAGTGGATCTAAGAAACGAAGCACGAGTCTGGAAGAAAGTACTGGTCTGGGTCGCACTACCCCTCCGAGCTAAGTCGTCTGCCACCGCATTTGCCTCCCTAGGCGTATAAGTGAAAGTAACCGCTAGAGCTCCCATAAGTGCCTTAACCCTCGTTTTCCAATAGCAAACGGACCATGCCATGTCCAAATCCTTGGAGAGAATCACAATAATGGATTTAGAGTCGCTTGCCACTTCCACTTTAGAGAAACCCAAAACCACGCACCGAGATAGGCCCTCCCATATCGCCTTGAATTCGACGCGGGTATTGGAGCCTAAATCATAGGCTGAAGAGAAGGCGAACAGAAAGTTTTCCTCACTGCATCTACCCACACCGCCTCCCCTAGAAGCGCCTGGGTTACCAATGGAAGAACCATCCATATTAATTTTAATCTAGTCTTTACTCGGCCTAATCCATTTCACAACTTAGGTCTTCATCCAAATCGAGCTCGCCTCATCCAAGACGAAGTAGGAGAGAGCGACGGCCGAGGAGTGCTTAACGACCTTGGGAAGAGAAAGGAAAGGGGTTATCCATGAAATCCAGTGGTGGACCTTAGCAATCACCCTGTCTGCATAGAAACTGCAGTTATCATAGCGCATGCTATTCCTGGCTAGCCAGATTTCCTAGAAGATCAACATGAGGGTGACACCCCTCAAAATATGGAGCCGGTCCTTTTGGGCAGTAGCCGCCTACCACCTAGCAGCTCTGCCCACAACTGAGATGTGTGATGAGATGGGGATCTTGAGAAGGGGCTGAAAGTGGTCCCAAATCTTATTAGTCGAGTTACTCGAGGAGAAGACGTGGTTGATGGATTCCACCTCAAACTAAAATAGGTGAGGACAACAAACACATTTGGATGCCAATTGGATCCCTTTGTCCTGAGTTTTGGCCTCCACCGGGATCGCTTTGTGGATAATCTTCCAAGTCAGAAGCGAAATTTTTGGCGGAAGTTTGGGGTGCCACACCCATTTTGCCCACAATTTCCACTCACTAGCAGTCCTAGTTATCTCCCACACCGATTTGAACTGAAATTCCCCTGATGATGAGGGCATCCAGATCTGTTTGTCCTCTTCGGGAGAGGTACAAATGCCCTCCTCATGGACGTGGTCTAGAACCAGCTAGGGGAGGAATAGGCAAGCTCTAGCAGGGTCACGCTAGTCGCTGAGCCCGATGACATGATCGACATGGTTGTTGTGCGCTAGAGAAAGCTGAAGACACTACTTTTAGAGCGGCCTTAACCCGAACCAGTTGACGTCCCAGAAGCTGCATTGGCCATGCCCAATAATCTAGCGACAATGGTCAACCACCAGCGGAAAGTGTTTGCATATATTCTTCCATATGGGCGAAGCATGGATTGAGAGACTCACCCCACTTGCATCGTCAATGTCAGTCAGGTATTTAGCCTTGAAGAACTCTGCCCAGCAGCTACCGCTGCCTCTCCAAGTGATGGTGTAAGACCCGTATCTTGGTCCGTACCTTTTCGTACACTTCCGCGGTTTTACCGGTAGAATTCCGGCAACCTTCGACCCTTAAGCGATATCGACGCACGACCCTGATTCATGTGCCGACAACCCGAGTCGACTCAACCTGCGACCAATACCATAGCGATCGCGCCGTCGTTGCGGTTCCGATACCGCGACTCGCGCGCCGAGGCGATACCCTGGTCAAGAGTTATGGGCCAACGTTCGGTGCGAGAAAACGCCGCGCGTTACGAAAACTAAGAAAATCTCTACGATGTGTCACATCAATCCCATCAATCAATCACCCATCAATCCATCACATGTCAAGTACACATCACTTCCATCCCTTTTCCCAAACAACCACAAAAGTCTCTCAAACCCATACCTCTCTTACACAAAAAGCCACAAAAGTCTTCACCACCCATACCTCTCTTACACAAAAGCCTCAAAAGTCAAGCTTTTCTTACACAACCATCACTCACCCATCCATCCATCACTCTCTCTCTCTCCCTTTACATCACTCTCTCTCTTTCTCTCTTTCTCATTTCAAAAATTCCAAGCAACAAGAGCCCCCACGTATGGAATTTCTCCAAATTCCTAAGCTCCAAGTGGCCCACCTTCCTACCCCAAAATCTCCCATCTCAACCCTCCATTCTTCATCTTAACCATTGAAGTTGAAGCTAAGGTGTCAAGGAACCTCTAGGAGCGAGAAGATCGGACGGTGGGTGCCTCTATAGGGTAGCTTTCCTTATTTTTTATGGTGGACCAAGTGAGGCCCACCGATCAATGGTGTGGATCTCACTTGGGACCCTTATTTGTGGCCAATGGACCACTTGGATCATCATGATCATTCCATGATGGGGCCATTCTCCATGGACCCCATCATGATGTTTATTTCACTTAGAGAGGTCATCTAGACCGTCCATATCGGTGGGGAATGGATCTCCACCGTTGATTTATATTTTTGATGGTCCCTTGTTCAAAGGGTCCGTTGATGTATGATTTCATGTAAGGGAGGGCCCATAATGATGGGGTCCCTCCATCACAAGCCGTGTCCCATTCTCCATGTCTCTCTCTCTCTCTTTTATCTTCTTTTATTTTATTTTATTTTATTTTATTTTATTGTAATAGGATGGTGTGGCCCACTTGAATGGATCCCACCTTGATGTAATTTTTATTCAAGTGGGGCCCACCTTGGACATTGAGCCCATGGCACCCATCAGTGGTGGCCCACTCCATCAGGGCCCTCACTCAAAAAAAAAAAATAACAAAAGACCGTCCAGCGTCTGGGACGCTGGACGTTTCAACAGAAAGGGAAAAAAAGAAAGAAAGGAAAAGAAGGGAAATGGTGGGCCACTCTTGCAAGCCCCAACTTAATGCATGTATTTAATCCAAGCCTTCCACCATCTTCCTCAGATTAATTTAGGCGTTGAGCCAAAATTTGGGACCAATCCGGAACTCAGGTGGGCCATACCATCTAAAATCATGTGAAGACATGCCTGAAACATACAAAAGCATTTGGTGGGGCCTATCTGAAATTTGGACGTGGCTGAAACTTGGTTTGAACGCCTAATTTTGTGTAACACATGCAATGGATGGGGTAGATCTGGTTAATGTGGGTCCCACCTAGGATAAAAAAATAATTTTCTTTTTTGGCATGACTTTGTGCCATGAGTCCAGAGACGTCCACGTTAAAAAGGGTGGCCGCATTGGCCCACTTGTAGACTCTACCATGATGTATGTTTTACATCTATACCGTTCATTTAATAGGTCCCCTTGAATGGTGCGTTGACTCCAAAAAAATCATCCACAAACTGAACTCAGGTGGGCCATACCATCCAAATCATGTGAAGACATGCCTAAATCGTATAAAAACACTTGGTGGGGCCTACCTGAATTTTTAATGTAGCTGAAATTTGGTGTGAACCCTCAAACAGGTGGGACACACGTAATGGACGGGTTGGATTACAAATAAACACTTTGGTGGGTCCTGCATGGGACCCACTGTGGTATGCGTGGCTTACCACACCGTCAAAACAGTGGGTGGTGACACCCACTGTGATTCAAGTGTTTCACTCACGCCGTCCGTCCACGGCAGTGGACGGTGACCCCCACTCAGATGTATGTATTGTGTCCACGCCGTCCATCACGTGGGCCCCTGGCCACGTGACGTTATGAACAGGTTTGGATGGCAATAAACATTATAGTGGGCCCTAAGCCATGTGATTCAATGAACAGTTTGGATGCAAATAAATAGTATAGTGGACCCAGGTTGGGTAGAAAATATACATTTCGGTGGGCCCTGGGTCTATATGACCTTATCAACAGGTTTGAATGGAAAATAAACATTTTGGTGGGCCCCTTGCTACATGGCCTTATCAACAGGTGGGATGTAAAATAAACATTTTGGTGGGCCCCTTGCCACACGGCCTTAACAACAGGTTGGGTGCAAATAAGCATTTCAGTGGGCCCAGGATTGGCTGGAAAATAAATGTTATAGTGGGCCCACATGGGAGTCTACCATGATGCATGAGTTTCATCCAAACCGTCCAACCATTTTGAGATCATTTTAAGGCCATTGTTGAGGCCCATCTTAATGTATTTGTGGCCCGCCCACTAAGGCCCACTTTGTTATTTATGGGCCCATGTGTGTAGGCCCAATTGATGTATTTGTGGCCCATTGTTGAGGCCCACTTTGGTATATATAAGGCCTATGTGATTAGGCCCATAAAGCTCATGTGATTGGGCTCATTTTTAATGAATTCTAAGGCCCATGGGTTATGACCCATTGCAAAGGACCTCGGGCCCATTGGTGAGGCTCATTGAGGTGATCCGCTTGATGAATGTAAGGCCCATTTGATACGGCCTAATTGATGTACTTAAGACCCAATTGAGTGTAACTAGGTCCATTGCAATGCATGATCCCTCCATGGCATATAACGATATTTATAGTAAGTAATGCCTTAGGCACAATGATGGTTAGATGCCCACATTGTAAGGATGAAGTCGGTTAAATGTCCACATTGTCACTCTCCCTAAGGCCCACTAATAGACGCATACTTGTAGTAAGTAGGCTATCTCGGCCCATCTCAGTTATACGTAGAGCCCATCTTTATTATAACATGTTAGTACAGTTCCATGACTCATGATCATACGCATCATATGTATGCTTGACGTGAGAGTTGTCTAATCATAGCATTTATCTTCGGGCAAGTTGTTTATGGGCTCCCGGTTAGGCGGTGTTGCCCTACATGAGCGCACGATATGCGCAGGATTGGTTGCATGACTGGATAGCGTGATTCATGCATTCCGCATTTGTGTGACATGATTATTGTACGCCCTAGCGACATCGGGGCCGTAGCCTCCACAGACAGATCGTGGTTGGCAGGATTGGATACCGAAAATCTTGTTCTACATGGGGTACTATAGATATCCCTGGGTGAAAGTCCCTAAACCCTTATGGTACCAAGAGGTTGCTCCAATGTCTAGACCGAGTGGGTAGATGAGCGTTGAGTGCCGATTACCAGATGGTTACGCTCTCCACTGTGTCGTGGTCGGTTGGAAGGGGTGCGGCCTTACCCGCCCAAGAGTAGGGGACAATGCTAGGCTGAGTTTGACCAGCTCTAGGAATGGGTCCGCTATCGACGAGTCGCGCCCGATATTGGCAGACGGATAGTGTGGTCTCTTCCACTTACCTTATTGTGCGCGATGTGACGGTAATCTGGTTTAGAGTATACTAGACCCCGGTGATATTCCATATTTTGAGCTGTATTGATATGTGGACATAGATGAGGATATGTATGCTTGAGCTGCATTGCACATCGCATGGCCTTGGGATGGTCGATACCATTCATGTCTTGCATCGCATAAGCCTTGGTACGGCTCATGATATTATAGATCCATCTGCATATTCTGTTTTACTCTGACATTGCATGTTCATATTACTACTTTGCGCACACACTTTCACCACCCTCTAAGCTTTCTGTAAGCTTATTCACGACCGTTGCGTGCAGGTGACGTTGGATCGCAGCAGCGCTGAGGCAGGAGCACGTTGCAGAGTGTTTTAGAGTTTTTGTTCTACACCACTGTATTTCCCTTTATGCTCATTATACTTGTAAAGTTTTTGATCATAGTGGAAATGTAATGGATTTCTTGGTTGTTGTTTGTGGGTTATGTCTTTGGTTATGCTTATTACGAATCAAACTGATGTTGAAAATCCTCCTCGTAGCATCCCAGGATCGGAACCTGGCGAATGGGAGTTAGGAGCCGAGAATGGGGTTCTACGGAGGCTGTCGGTGCCGGATTCGGCGATCGGGAATTCTGTAAGCCCGGTTTCCAAGTTTGGGGTGTGACAGATGGTCTAGGCCATCTTCATTCTAAAGGCCCACATAACATTCAGCATGCTTTTTATACCCAGACCTCCTTCATCTTTTGGGGCTGTAATGTGCTTCCAGCTAAGCCAGTGGCATTTTTTTCGGTCCCCATCCCAGCCCCAGAAGAAGTCTACACAAGCTTTTTCTAGATCTCTAAGAATGGTATATGGATGTCCATTACAGCCATGACATGAACCGAGATGTTATTCGACATAGGGTTAATAAGCATCTCATGGCTCGCTTGGGATAGAATCTTACTCTTCCAGCCTGAGATTCTGCACTGAAACTTCTCGACCAGTGAATGAAAATATACCTTCTTTGATCTCCCTTTGAAGCTAGGAACCCCTAGATAGGTGAATGGAGTTGTCCCTCGGTTGAAGCCGAGGGTCCTTTGGGCTGACCTGACATGGGCCACATATTGATTAACGGTCAGGATAAAAAAAACTCTTTCGTTTGTTAATCTTTTGGCCTAAGATTCTTTGGTAATGGGTGAGGAAGGAAGCGATCTGAGATAGGGAGTGGCTGCCCCCATTAGCAATGAGCAAAGTATCATCTGCAAATAGTTGGTGGGAAATCGTTGGACAGTTCTTGTGGGTGAGAAAGGGGTGGCAGGAGCCACTGCTAATTAACCTTTGGAATCCTCTGCTTAGAACCTCAGAAGCTAGGATGAAGAGCCCCGATGAGATGGGGTCTCCCTGGCGAAGACCTCTAATCGAACGGAAGAAGCTGCAAGGTTCCCCGTTGACATGAACCGAGAACCAAGAATTACTCCAACACTTTTCTACCTGAGCAATCCAAGTCTCCCTAAAACCGAAACGACGAAGGACTGCCTTGAGAAATCCTCAGTCCAGCCTGTCATATGCCTTCTTCATGTCTAACTTGATAAGAATATTTCCTCCCGTAGCTTTCCAGTCAATACCTCTGAAGACCTCTTGCATAAGAGCGCAGTGCTCGGCTATGGACCTCCCTTGAACGAAAGCCCATTTTTCAATTGGAACCTACTAAGCCTATCATCAATAAGCATGGAAAAGATTTTATAAACACAATTGCACAAGTTAATAGGGCAGAAATCAGAAAACTTCTTAGGAGCTAGTGTTTTTTAGATTAGGCATATCAGGGTCGCAGTAAATGCCTGTGGAATTGTTCTCCCTCTGAACATGGACAAAGCTGCTTAGAGGATATTAGCCCCGATTATATCCTAACAGCCCTAAAAAAAAGTGCCCAAGAAGCCATTCGGGCTAGGATCCCCATCTGGAGGGACTTCACCGATGCTAGGACCTCGTCATATAGCGACACTTGCATCAAGGAGTCATTGTTTGCCAAGGAGATAGAGTGCGGGATAGTTGTGAGCATGTCACCCGTGTGAGGAGTGGCATCCGCTGACATGAGGAAAGAGAAATAATCAGTCGTTGCTTCCTTGATTGACCCCTGATCCACAACCACTGAACCATCCTCCAAGTGGATCTCTTTAATGTTCGACCTCCTCACTTGATCAGATGCCATGTTATGGAAGAACTTAGTATTTTGATCTCCTTCTTTAAGCCAGTGCAGTCAGGACTTTTGTTTCTAGTAGATCTCCTCACATAGTTCCAGATGGGCTAGTTTATCTTTGGATAGTTGAAGACTATGAATGTTCTCCTGAGAGGAAGAGGTTTGGGCTACCTCCTCAGCTGTTGCAAGCTTTTGGTCGACCCTTTCAATATCACGAAAAATATTCCAGACGACTTGCTATGAAGAACCAGCATGGGGTTAAAACGATGTCTGCTGAAGATTGCAGCCCCTGGAGGTGAGCTTCACCCAAGACAGAACTACGTCTAGGTGATGATGACTAAGTGAAGAGATCTAACTCCTCATCCACTGAAACATCATGACAATGGACAAGAACTGAATGGGGACTGGACAACAGAGCGTCTAGATTTATGGGATTTGCAAATGTAGCGAGTGCGAGAGGGCTGGTGTGTCATGGAGAAGATTTATAAAAAAAAGGGGATAGATCAACTAGCAGTTAGACATCCCCAGCTACCTCTCTTCTACGGATTGGACGGTGTGGGGCGGAATTCCAAGTTGTCATGTCTGAGTTATCCTCTGACTCTTCAAATGATGCCCCTATCCTGAGTGGACTGTGGCCCTTGGATAGGGCCTTCTGAACAACTTGCCTCTTGAGGGAGACTTCAGGAAATGTTTGTTGTTGATATCAGATTGCCTAACCATGTGGGGCCCCCAGCTGGAGGTTTTAGATCTGTTGAGGCATAAAAAGAGAAAAAGACAACAGAATGATCGTTGTGTGCAAATCGTTGTGCGCAAATGATCGTCGTGTGAAAATAAGCGTTGTGCGGAGATAAGCCTTAAAACACAGATGATCGCACAGTGAAATCCGCACACAGGGGTCCGCACAGAGATGGCCGTATAAAGGACTTCGCACAATGAAAGTCACACAAAGGATTCTGCACAATGATTACATGGCATGTTCACACGTGTGAGAAGACTATAAATACCCCCGACCTATTAGTAAGGGGTCATTAGTACCCAATCAAGGAGAAGGAGAAGATTGCAAAAGAGGAGAGGTAGAGCCCATACTTGTTGTGTAGAACGGGCGTTGTGCGGAATATAATGATGCTGGGGCACAACAAGAGTCAACGCACAATAAGAGCCAGTGCACACTAGCTTTTGACAGCGGCACAATGGCTTCTAGCACAACATTTAGCGTAGTGTCTTAATGCTTGATACGTTACACATCATGTTGCTGCTAAATATTTATTTTATATTATAATTCATAAATATTCTATTTGAAATCAAAGGAGAGAAGGATGTAAAAGAACTTGAAATGAATAAATGATGTGATTATCTTCCTTATTTTCTTTTGTTCATAATTAAGTGAAAAAAATAATCCCCCAAATCAAACGCATTTGTTTCTTGTTGAAACAAAATGATGACTCTACTGGGGATTTTTCACTTAAATATTAGCCTAAGAACCATATGAAAGATAATCATAACTATTTGGCTCCTAACTCTCAGTAGGAACATCCTACCTTGCATCTCCAAATTAGAATATAACTTGGTCTTAATTACTAACTTATGTTGTTTTACGACATGATGAACTCAGGAGAAAAAGATATTTCAACCAACTAATCAATGACAACCATACAGAAGAACACAGTCTTCTACTTCATTGCGACGGGTTTCGTCGTAGAGTATGCTGAGAAAACAGCATCTACCAAACGTATGGAGCCACGGGCAGCTGCTACAGTTATAACTGCTTCACCGATTGCACGGGAAGAAAGAGATGTTTGGATCGTTGTCACTCGTAGAAGGACAAGGACTCGGAATATCGCTGTGACAAAAGCAAATACATCACTCAGAAGAGATATGGGACCAATAATGCGAAATACTACCAAGAAACATCCTGAACTTGCTCCGCCGACAATCTACCCCAATGCAGGCAATGACTCCTCTAACCGCATAAGATTTTCTTGCCTTGCCCGCCAAGAGCTCTCGGTGGATGAGAGAGCAGAAAGGTAAGGCTTTACTGACAAGTCTGTCAGGATCCACGTCACTAATCTCTATGTCTTCCCAATCGGCCGGTTACTCCAGAGATGCACAAAGATCATATGAGTCTCCTCTTTCGGCAACTCCTATAACGTCAATACACTCCCATTCAGCGTCGACTACTGCCTCGTCAGGGAATAGAGAGGTTGTTGTTCACATGGTTGGAACAAACTGAGGGTCTTTTCCAACTATAGAGGATCGAATCGCTGAAATGGCAGAGACACAAAAAGCACTTATTGAAGAATGTAGAAACCTCCGGGAGGCCTTAGGAACTCTGGCACACAACGTAGCCCAAATGGAAGTACCCCCAGTGACCGATAATGCGAATGAACGAGAATAGCACCCCAAAGGGTCGCAGCTGTTTAGGACCGGGTCACATGGATTTGCTCCCACAATGAGAGCAGTGACACAGGAAGAAATATGATAAGTTGTCGAAGAAGCAGTCAGATCAGAAAAAGAGCGTGAGGGCACAAGAAGATTTAGATATCGAACACCGTACCCAAGAGAAGTAGAAGATGTCCCATTTTTGAACAATTTCAAGCAGCCTGATTTTTAAAAATTCAACCGAGATGGGTCACCAGAAGAACGCCTGATGCACTTCATCACCAGTATGGGGAATTTCTCTATGGTGCCCCAGTATTACCTCCAATTATTTGGGTCTTCTCTGACGAATAAAGCATTCAGGTGGTATTCTAGCTTAGTGCTTGGGTCGATAAGAACATGGGAACAGATGCAAGACATGTTCATGTCAAAACTTCTTCTCATCAGAACGTGATGTTAGTATCACATAACTAGCTTCGGTACGATAAAGAGAGGGAGAGCTAGTGGAAAAATTTATAAACAGATGGAAGACCTTAGGAGCTTCTTGTAGACAATTGCAAGAAGAAAAAAAAACAAGTAAAAATGTGTTTAAACTCTCTGGAAACTTTAGTAGCGTTTGGACTCACCAGTGCTAATATTAGAACCTTCCGCGACTTGGCTACGAAAGCGCACGCTCTAGAATTGATGACTTAAAAAATGCTGGCATTCAATTATGAAATGATCAGAAGAGGATCCTAGAAGTTAATCACAAATGTGGTTGAGTGTGAAAAGAGAAGTCAGGACACAAGAGAAATAAAGGGCAAAAGAACAGAAATGAAGGAAGAGTCGAATCGCCCCAGAGGAAGGTTTTACGATAAAAAACCCCGATCATTGAATTCTTATGAGGGTTTTGCATTTAAAAGAGAGGACGTGCTCCCTATGATGAATCAGTTATTAAAGGCTGGAACAATCGAATTGCCCCTGTCGAAACGTCCTAAAGACGCGTCTAAAACAAAGGAAAGAGACTTCTGTCACTATCATCGCATAGTAGGGCATCCGACGGAAAACTGTTATACATTGAAGTGTATTATACAAAGAATGATAAATAGGGGAGAGATAATAGTTGGAAAAGAGAAAGAAAGCGACAGAAGAGAGACAACAAATGTGCTTACCATGTGAGAAGATTATCAGGGAAGGATAATGGTGGATAATCAAAAATAATGGGGAAAGTCGAGGTGACTACCTTGCGATCAGGGAAGAAGATGGCCAGTCTGCTAAATTTAAGAAGCGAAAAACTAAAAATAGAAGTAGCCAAGAATTACGTCAACAACTCTAACAGTGGCGAAAAAGAAAAAGGGAAGGAGAAAGGGACAGTGACTTATGATATTATAAGCCACTTGAAAGGCATTCTAGCTTGATTGAGTGTCTATAATGCTCTTAAATTGTCGGAAGACTCCTGACAAAGCCTGATTGAAGCCTTATTTGATGATGGTATAAGGGGGGTGTTGCTGACCGAGATGGAGAATGAGAAACAAGAGGATTGTATGCTAATTATCTCCTTCTCTGATGAAGATCTGGTTTGTGAGGGGGAACATAATAGGCCGTTGATGATAATGGGCTATATTCCTGGTAAACACGTAAAGCGAATTATGCTCGATAACAAGTCTACTGTAAACCTATTGCGGTTTACAATGTTGAATGAATTAGGTTATCGACGCTCGAACTTATGCCCTAGTGGAATGATGATACAGGACTTCAATCAAGACGGACAACATGCGCTTAGAAAGATCACAATAACGCTGGAGATAGGAGAATTGACTACAAACGTTGTCTGCCACATTATAAATGTGGTAACTACATATAATCTTCTTCTAGGAAGACCGTGGATGCATCAGTATGACTTCATACCTTCTGCTCTGCACCAGTGTGACGCCCCGAAAATTGAGGATCGAGTAGGAGCCCAACTCCCGAGTTCCAACACATCACTTATGCAATATAGATAATGATGATTAAATGTTGTCTGTATTAGTGCATTAAACATGTGTAAAATTATACCAAAACAGTATATTATACTCCAGAGATAGTTAAATTACGCAAGTGGAAGACTGTGATAAGTATATAAAGTATATAAGCGATTGTAAGTCTCCTGAGTATGATCATGTTACCAGTAGTTACATGTAAAATTCTAAAATATATAAAATATGTAATGTCATCTAGTCAGTAACCCAACAATCCCCGTTGATCAGAGCGACCTACGTAAACCCTCCTGATAATTGCATATATGAGAACTCCTCCTCATCGCCATAGAAGTTTAGCTCGGCCTCATATGTCGCACCATCATCTGCATCTAAGACAGAGTCTGGTTGGTGTTTAAAACACCATCCCATAACGTAGGAGTGAGTGATCAACTCAGTGGGACTATAATGCAAAAGTTAGCATGTTATCAATTCAATTAAGTAGTAATGATAAAGTAGTACAACAGTCAAGCCCTAAATACTCTTGTTAATGCAAGAATGATATGATAATGATGTATGCCCTTGCCAACACTCCCTCAGTGAACTTCGTCTCACGGTCGTAGTATGCACCACTCCAGACACATGCTACTTCCTCGCCAAAGCACTGTGCAATGTAATGTTATGGTCGTGATTATCAAGTTCATACTTAGATTTATTCATACAGCTAGATTGGGAAGCTAAGGTACCTCCCTTATATCAATTCTCAAATAATGATCCATTCTAGGGTCGTTAGTCCAAGTAAATTTCATACTATGTTGCAGTTCCAGGTCACTACAAAGGGCTTGTCACCTGATCAGTGTAGGCCTAGTTTATACTCTAGTTACTATGGAAAGGCTCGTCGCCTCAATGCAGTCTCAGAGTATGCTTGAGGGTAATACAAAGGGCTCGTCACCTGATCAGTGTAGGCTGACAGCTTGAATATAGTGTTTCATACCACCGTATTTGGCTCACGAGCTTAGGTTGCTCACTGGTCCTACGGGTGAGCTCGTCACCCCGGTGTAGGCCGACAACTCGACCATAGTATCTCATACCACCATGTCTGGCTCATGAGTCTTAATGGATCGAGGTACCAAGGTTAACGAAGCTTCTCACTAGTGAGTTTGGTACCTTAGATTCAAGCAGTAGCGTCCATACATGGTGAACATATATCGGGCCAATCGGGTTACTTGACGAGCTTGACTAGTACGAGCACACATCGAATTGATCGATATGAAGTGTGTAAGCACTCCGCATGGCCTAGCCACTATCTACAACCAGCGTACGACTCAAATTCCTCGAGATATGTCCTATGTGGCGAAATAATCTTAGCCACCAAATCGGAACCGGTTACAAATTTCCTGGACTAAACCATAGTCCCAATCACACTCAATTCCAACAAGTAATCGCATGAGATAGTTAAAACAGTAAAGAACAATTATATCAAATAATACATCCATGTAAGCATTTATAAGAACACGTATTAAACACGTCATCCTAGGCATATATTTCACACATAGTTCACATAGTTACATTTAAGTCTCATGAAAGAATTTATATATATAGCTAAGGTAGTTGAGAATCTCATCTCAACCCCCTTAGAAAATATCAATCACCAAACACTTACTCTTTCAGACATTTCATCAAATACTTAGACTATACTGACCAACATACATGACGTATATTGATTTTTTACATAATACTAGGACAAATCCTTTCCCCAAGGAGTTGTCATATACAGAACCATCATGTTCTTGCGTTCAATAATCATAGCAGGCACAAATCATAATTTTATATTCATTCAGTCATTTTAACAAACACATGGAATGCATTGAAAAACCAACCTAACCTACATATATGAGTAATATGCTGAAATACTCTAACTAGGCATGTGTGATAGCACTCAAGTCAGTCATAAATTATTGACTGATATTGAAAGCCTTGAAAAGCATAACCTAGACGTTTAAAATCCGCACCTTTCGTCGGTAGACTCATAACGAATTCAGTTCGAACAATATTTCTTCGTTTATAGGACAATGACAACCTATAGTATGAAATAGGTTAGCTATTTCATCATTTACACTGTTTAAAACTCTAAATAGTTTAGGGTTGGGATTTCTTACCCAAGAACGGAACCAGAATCGTGAGTATAGCGATACGGTAGCAGTGATTTGATACGCGGAGCGGCAGGAAAGAATCTCTGCAGCAAACCCTAACTCTCTCTCACACTTTCTCTCTCTTTCCTTCTCTTTCTTTCTCTTTTCTCTCCTAGGATTTTAGAAAATTCATATCGCAAGGGAGAGAGAGGGTTTAAGACCCTTATATAGGCCCAGAACTGATGGGAATGGCCCCAGGGCCATGGTATACTTTGGTAGCTAAATGCTGGCTGTTTCGGTCCAACGGAGCTGTTCTGGAGGCCCATTTTCTACATGCGGTCAGACTTAAGCTCCCTGACCATGGATCTATGTCAGGCTAAGTTTTTGACCTGTTGGGTTTAGGGATCAACCGCGGGAGACCCGTTTCAGTTCAACGGTCACCGGTGCTTGATCAGGGTCACAAGTATATTGACCTGTGTTGGAAATTTTCCCTAATCTGAGGGTGTAATTGGGTCAGATTCTGACGGTCTGAATCCTTAGATTTGGTTTACAAGTGGATTGACTCAATTCACTTAAGTTTCAGTTCATTTCATAAAGATATTTACATTTCTCACACACTTCGCTCCAGGCTTAAGTTGTGCGTTTTTGGGTACTATTAGGACTTGATTTTCGAGATGGCTGTCAAGTCTAGTAAGGCAGTCATAACCATATAGTTTCAAAAAAATCGTACTTTCGATGCATGGTCCAGGTCCAATATGGAGATTCATGATGCTCCCGAGAGCAACTGGATTTTGAGATGGATCCTAAGTTTTTAGGTAATGTAGCATTAGAGATCTCGTAGATTTTGGGTCTTACAGATAATATTTAAAGTGATCAGGGCTAATTTCACAGGTAATCTAGTCTAGCACTTGTTAATTCTCGTTTAATTTCCAAAGGATTTGGTCCTTAGTGATTTCTGCCTGAGGTGGTGCTCAGGTCCTTGTACGGATTTTTTCGAGACATTACAACCAGTGCTTCAAATACTGCAAAGACTGGGTACAACACAAAATATTATCTGATGCAAGAACATATACAGAGGCGGAGACTTTTTTCGCAGACGTAAGTTATTATGATGCATTCGTTAGCGAGGAAGGAAAGGAGAATGATAAGAATAAGGCTCCAGAAAATGCTTGCATGGAAATAGTAAAAGAAAAGGAAGCGAATTTGCCCATAATAAAAAAGGCAAAAAAGAAGTTCTATTTTGTCTCGAAATATCTACGACAGCCAGGACAACCACCGCTAACATTACTATCACCAGAACAATTAGAAATTCTACTGTCAAATTACACAGTACCGCTTCCGTATGCTGAAAGGAGTAAGCCATTTCCCCTCGTTCTAAGAAGATTTCATGTTAAGTCTAGTGCAAGATATCCGAAGTCGATTGAATTATATGTTCCCTTAGAAATGAAGAAAGACGAAGCAATTGACAGTGGTGTGGAAAATGGAAGATTAACACCCAAAGATTTGGAATATAGCTTGGCGAGTCAGAAAATCATGAAGAAAATGGGCTTTGACCACGAAGAACCTGTTGGCCTAAATTATGGAAAAGGAATTCAGATTCCAATCAGGGTGAGTCAAAAGAAGCGAGAAAATTTTCGAGGACTGGGGGTAGAATCTTTAGTGAATATGGTAACAGCTGGCCAGATAAAAGAAACGGACCTTGATATAATCAGCAAGCCTAAGATAGCCCCAAAGCAGATAAAGGACGGGAGGCAGCCGACAATTGATAATTTGAAAGAGATAAATTTGGGAACGGAGGAAGAACCGTGGAATACCTTCATAAGTGTCAGTTTATCAGAGGAAGAAGCTAATCAATATGTTAGTCTCCTGAAGGAAAATAAAGATGGCTAATATAGTCCCAGTAAAGAAAAAGAATGGGCAGATCAGGGTTTGCGTCAACTTCAGAGATCTGAATAAAGCATGTCCGAAAGATGATTTTCCACTACCGATAACCGAAATGTTGGTAAACAGTACTACGCAGTATGCTGTCATGTCTTTCATGGATGGCTACGTTGGTTATAATCAAATACGAAGAACACCTGAAGATGAGGAAGCGACTGCTTTCAGAACTCCATTGGGGATATATTGTTATAAGGTTATGCCATTCAGTCTCAAGAACGTAGGGGCAACATATCAAAGGGCAATGCAAAATATATTTCAAGACATGATGCACAAACATGTTGAGAGTTACGTGGACGATTTGGTGGTCAGGTCAAATCATCATGAGGAATACCGCGAACATTTGACTTTGGTCTTCGGCCGAATTAGAAGGAAATAGTTAAAGATGAACCCAACCAAATGTGTGTTCGGAGTATGGTCCGGAAAATTCCTTGGTTTTGTGGTGAGACACAAGAACATCGAAATAGATCCAGAGAAAGTTAGAGCTATTCAAGATATGCCACCTTCGAAAACATTAAAAGAGCTAAATAGCTTGCGGGGCAAGTTAGCATATATCCGTCGTTTCATCTCAAACCTAGCAGAAGATATCAGCCGTTTTCTCATCTAATGAAAAAGGGAGTAGAATTCATATGGGATAAATCCTTCCAGAACGCCTTGGATTCAATAAAAAAACTGTTGAAACAACCTCTAATATTAACAACCCTTATGAAAGGAAGACCTCTCATTTTGTATATATCAGCAGCCGAGAATTAACTAGGAGCCTTGTTGGCATAAGTGAATGAAAATGGAAAAGAAACGACACTCTATTGTTTAAGTCGAACATTGATCGGTGCAGAATGTAATTATACACCCATAAAAAAAATGTGCTTGGCATTAGTATTTGCAGTTCAGAAATTAAGGCATGATTGTTTGTCCCATGACATAACTTTGATATCTTGAGCAAACTCCATCAAATTTTTAATGACAAGACCAATGTTGTCAGGAAGGTTGGCAAAGTGGATGTTGTTGTTGTCAGAATATGCGATCACGTATGAACTGGCGAAAGTGGTAAAAGGACCGGGAATGGCAGATTTTCTAGCAGTTCATCCTGTGACAAATAGCAAAGTCATTCTCGATGAGTTTCCTAACGAACAGGTTGTGATGATAGAATTGTTAAAAGTGTGGCAAATGTTCTTTGACAGAGCAGCTTGGGCAACAGGGGCATGTGCCAGAGTAATATTCATTACCCCCCAGGGCAATTTGTTGTCTTATTCTTTCATGTTAGGTACTGTACGTACAAATAATAAAGCCGAATATAATGCCCTTATCATTAAGATGGAGATAGCCAGTGAACTAAAAATAAAAGCACTGCAAATTTACAGGGATTCTAAGCTAGTTATAAATTAGTTGACGATTGAATTTGAAATAAGGAAACTGGAACTTTTGTCATACTGTCGAAGGGCACAGCATTTACTAGAACAATTTTTGAATGTTGAAATCAAGCATATACTACGGTATGAGAATGCGGGAGCCAATGCTTTGGCCAGTTTAGCAGCAGCATTGTCACACCTAGATCGGAGTCCCCTGCAAGTGACAATTGAAGAAAGGAGATTTTTACCCTCGACAGAGATAATTAGTGACATAAGGGAAGCACTCCCTATATCATGTCTAGAAGTGATAGTAAAAGATTGGCATTAGCCTTTCATTGATTATCTTAAATACAATATCCTTCTAGAAGACTCAGAGGCGAGGCTGCAGATTAAGCAAAAAGTAAAAAGATTCATTTTGTGTAATGAGGAATTATACAAATGATTTTATGATGAAATATTATTGCGATGTCTAAATGAAGAAGAGGCAGGTCAAGTGCTACAATAGGCGCATTTTACGGATGCGGGGCGCATCAGGCTGAGAAGAATTTGTTCCACCGAGTCCACCGGATGGGATATTACTGGCTGACAATGTTTAAAGATGCGATAGATTATGCGAAGGGGTGCCATAAATGTCAAATTCATGGGGACATCATACATGTACCTCCTGGCCTTTTGCCGCGTAGGGACTCGATGTCATTGGCCCCATAAATCCACCGTCATCCAGAGGAAAATAGTATATACTGGCAGCAATGAACTATTTCTTCAAATGGATGGAAGTGATTGCACTGCGAAGTGTTAAAGAGAAAGATGTTAATTTCATTCGGCACGTGATAGTATATCACCATGGTCTCCCAAAGAAAATCATCATAGACAACGACACTCCTTTCAAGAATAGGGGAATAAAGAAGTTATGTCTGAAGTTCAAGATTCATCAGTCGTTCTCAACACCCTATTATCTACCATCCAATGGGTTGTCAGAAAACATTCTACAAGATGATTGTAAAAATACTGAAGAAAATGGGGAATGAGAATAAGCGTGATTGAGATGAAAAATTGCAAGAAGCTCTATGGGCCTATGGAATAACTCATCGCACAGCAACACAAGCTACTCCTAATTCGATAGTTTATGGTGTAGAAGTTGTCGTGCCAATCGAGATACAAGTCACTTCACTAAGGGTAGCAGTGTAACAATCAATTACAGATGATGAGAATGCAAGAATACGGTTGAAAGAGCTAGATCTGCTTGATGAAAAAAGACTAGTAACATAGTAGCACTTGCAATTATATCAAGCCAGAATTTATGTTGCCTTCGATAAAAAGCTTAAATACCAATCTTTCAAGAAAGGAGATTTGGTTTTGATGTTGAAAATGCCGATAGTAGTTACTCGGAGAGCAGAGGGCAAGTTTGACCCTAAGTGGGATGGACCGTATATCATAACGAAAGTCTACTCCAATGGAGCATATAGAGTAACAGATTATGATGAACGAGGCATCAGTATACCGGTTAATGCTCGTTTTATCAAGAAATATTACTCTTAATAGTATAAGGGATTTCGATTTAGAAGAATATCAAGATAATTCTTCTATATCAAAAGGGGGCAATTACAGATGAAATGATGAAATAGCCTTTAAAGGCGCAGCCTTGTATTCTATCTTCATGAATGATGAATAAGAGGAAAATCTTCAAGCATATCACTAACATCGAAGTTCCAACCATTGTAGTCATTATTGGTTGTCATTAGATTATCATACAGGCAATAGCAAGCAACGACGATATATCAATTATTGATTCACCGTCTAAGGTAGCCTAGCCAAGCCCTATACGGCCAACTATGCATAAGACTTATATTTATTCGGGACAGCAGTGTGGAGCCAGCGGCCCTAAAAAGCCCATATAGGCCACATCACATGCATACCCATGCAGGCAGCAGATGGAGTCAGCGACTAAAAAGTTATAAAATGGCCAGTCACGTATGAGACCATTTGTGAGCTCTCCGACAGCATCATGGACGAGGATGAAAATACTCTCTCATGAATGGGTCTGAACTCATAAACGAAGAAAAATGGAGAATAGAATAAGATCCCCAGATCCCTAGTTTGATTTCGATATTAACTCATGAGGAATGGCTTAAAACCTACTCACTGATGGATCGGCGGCCTTGGATTTGGTATTAAAGGTAGCCTTGCGTCCCCCGCGAACTCTAGAGAGTTACTGTGGCTAACCATACGTGTAAATCTCATTGAGGTCATGGCTCCGGTAGCTTCATTGGGCCCCTCTGATGGACCGTGGTTTGTGAACTCTCCAACCGTGATAAGTTTAAAGAACTCATGAGAGTTAGAGAGACCATTCACATAAGACCTGACTCCAACTACTTATGAGTCAAAAAAACTGTGGTTGCTCCACTACTCAAGAGCTTAAACTGTGTGCAAAGTTAACTAACTAGCTTTAAGATAAAATAGTCCCGCCCATTGAAATGAAGCATCACATAGGGTTGCCATACAATGCATAGATATAAATAGTAGAAGTAATAAAGTATGAGTATGAAAGCATCAACAAGTGCCAAAATCGATGATTATATTGTTAAAGATGAATTTTGCTCTGAATAAAATGTTGTAAGCTGTTTATGTATTATAACACAAGGAATATTTACATACAATGCCTACAAATCTTCAGTTATGTTTAATATTTCTAAGTAACGTTGCAACTCTTCTTTTAATTGAGATTGTACCACAACAATTATGCGTTCAGCTTCAAGGATCATGTTGGCTTAATCAGGAACGTCAATTAATTTTAATTCCAAAGAAGCACCAGCTTCCCTATTCCTTGTTCGTTCAACTTGTACGGTATTAATTACTTGAGTATTCGTTTTAAGCTCTGCTTTGATCTGATGAATAGTTGAGTCTTCTGCTTCTTTCTGACTCTTGAGTAATAGAATCTCTCTCTGTCTCTCTCTCTCTCTCTCAAGAAGAGCAATTTAATCGTCAATGATCACCTTATTTCTATAGGAGACCTTTAATTTCTCATGGAGAGATTGACTAATGGTATTGCAATTAGCAAAAACATCATCTGAATGAGAGAGTTTCTCCTTAAGTAATGCCAATTCCTTTTGACGACTTAGAATTTCAGGAGCAATGACTATACTCCTCATTACTTCTAAGTTTTTCGTGGAATCATAAAACTGTGACTATGAGGTGTAAAGAGATTGAACATCAACATGCGCCAGATGAGCCGAATGGGTGAGAACTGCTAGAGCGCTATCCAAAAAGGGCCACTGGGTTGGATCTTTAAAAGCACCGATGATGATGGAAATTGCGTTCTTGAAGAGTCCCAACATAAGAGGTGATACCTTTTCCAAAGAGAGTTTATCGAAAAGCTGTAGTTACTGAGTTAGACCCTTCAAATCCACTTGGAGTTGGCATGACTAAAACTAAAAGATAAGAAGTAGAAATTATAAGCTCAAAAGAAAACACGTGCGTATCTAATGATGATATAAAATAAGAAAAGAAGATATATACCCGGATTGGGGGCAACAACAGAGGTAACTTGAACAGAATGGGTTGTGAGTGTTGTAGAGCCGGAGATTTTCATAGTCATAACAGCATTAAAAGAAAGCTCCTAAGCTCCTACAGTACTTTAGTTAAGAGTACTTAGAGTTGGGATGTCAGCCAGATTAGAAAGAAATTCCAAACTTCGAGCTATTGGCTGAATAGGAGAAGGACGCACAGTAGGAAACTTATCAGTCTGAATGGGGGCATCGAATGTTGTGGGGACTGGTGGCATGGTTTCTTCTGTATTGGGAAGAAGAAGTACATTCCCCATCGTTGCCTGAATTTCAGATGATTGAGCCTTTGCATCCCTTAAAGTTTATGTTCCACGAGTAACCACATCAGCAGCTTCCATGATACAGGGAGAATAGAAGCATCAAAAGAAAGAAAGATATTTGTACTAGGAGAACAACTATATTCTCCATAATTGAGTGACTCTTCGTTATCTAGGGAGGTCACTGGAATCAGATGAGAGGTATCAGGATGAGTGATTAGAGCATTAGGAAGTGGGGACTTAACTCCAACATCGCCTTCTTCTCTAACATCTACCTCAGCATCAGTATCTGCGTTTAACAAAGTATCTCCTTCATCAATTAAGCTCGTGGGTGAAGACATATCGTTGCTTGCAGTATTCACTGAATATTCAGATGAGCTATCTTCTTCTGATATGGTTTATTTTTCTTTATAAGTAGTCTTCACAGGGAGAAGATGTGCACTTTGGGCGGGAGAAGGAGCCGGTTGTGCCAAAACTTCAGAAGACAATGACTTAGTACGGGACCGAGTCATAGGAGATGTAGTAATAACAATTTGACGTGCGACCAAAGAAGTTATGGTTATAGCAGGATTTGTTGTGATTTCTATAAGATCCACGACAGGGATAACTGTGGCAGTTGTATGTTCAACAGTCTGAGAAATTGTAGAGAGATGAGCTCTGTAGCAGGAGGAATGACGGGAGCAGGGTGTGTAGGCTGATCTCCTCCTTCGGGAGTAGGAGAAGATAGAATGCCGCTTGCAGTTTTAAATTCATTGCGAGGAGTAGCCAATCTTTTTCCTCATTTTATCAAATTCAGAGGAGAACCGAAAGTAATCCATCCTTCCAAAGTGTTGGCAGGCTTTATTTCTCTGATAGGCTCTTTCACAGAAATTTTACAACGAAGTTGTCATGGGACAATGGCTTGATCTTTCTCGTAAAAATATCCAATCCCTTGCTCCGGCCTGTAATTCCTCAAACGTAGAGGAGGAACCTAAATAGGTCGATTTATGAAAAATAATTACGTGCTAAGTAGTAATGATGAGCCCACCATCACATCTAGGAATATGAAGTTGTTACTCAATGATTATACCCTGGGAGAATAAATCGAGAACCAAAATTTTTTATTAGGAGCTGCTTCCATATTAAAGCCTAATTATAGGGGCCGACTCCATAACTTTTTATTATCTGTGTAACCTCCTCATTTGCCTGAGGCATAGCTTGATCATACCCAAATTGCTTGGAAAATCGACTTGGGTAGTATGGTTCTCGCAAGATTTCTACTCCTTCTCTTATAGAAAGACTCTAAGAACGAATATAGAGGAAGAAGGTCCTCTCATTGGGTTCCAAGTCATTGTTATCTTCAACTTTTCTGCCTTTGGCTTGGTGATCTAAGTAAAAAGGGAAGAAGTCGATAGATTCCATGTTGTTGATTTTATCTTCTATTCATTCATATTTCTTCTTTATCATCTTCCACCTCAAGAAATGCCATAGAGGTAAATGATTGGGATGGACATACGCCTTCTTTGGGTCATTATAGGTCCAGAAAAAATAAATGTCAAGCCATCTAGAGAAATAATGCCATGGAGTAAAAGACGATGTAATTCCTAGTGTTCGGCTTGAGCAGTGCACCGTGGCATGACCGAAAGCTCTATATAACGAGCATAAGATGGGAGGGGTCAGAGAATATCTTTTTTCTACCTTATGTCATCACTCCTGCTGCCACAAATAAAGTTGATCGAATAGAGTCTGAGATTTTTGAGCTAGGAAGCACAACTAAGCTCAACTAATAGGCCAAGAAAGCGGCTAATTCAATTTCAGCAGAGAATTCAGTTGGGCCTCTTATCTTTTCGTGATTAGCTTCTAGTTTGGCACAATGATTGTCAAGGAACCTAAAAGAGAAAGGAGTGAGTAATTCATATATGTGTGTGTGTAGGTAAGTATTGTCCAAAAGGAAAGAAAAATATTAAAACACTTACACCAAGTATCGATAAAAATGTGTGAGCCATTGAAGAAGAGAAACCTTATGAACATCGACAAAATAAGATGTTTCATGGAAAAGCTCAATGGTTGATGCTGTAATTTTGGGCACTCTGTTAGGAGCAATATAAGCAAATTCTTTGTTCGAAGGAACGTATTCATCGAGGAAAGATCCAGAGATAGGCAGGCCGGCCATCCTATGCAGATCCCATAAGGTAATACTTACTTCCCCTACCGGAAGATGGAAAAAATTTGTAGTAGAAGACCAGTATTTCAGAAAACTCTTGTAAATCATCGTGTCCTTGTGAAAGAACTCTGAGGTGGCCTCTATGACATAATATATATTTGCTTCCATAAGGACATCTTCGTACTTCATCAAGATTACTTTAGTCCACGCGCTATAGTGCGAATGATCAGTCCGAAGATCCCGTGTCCTAATTTCTTCTTTGCCCCACAGGGAGTTGTGATGACAAAAACATTGTTGAATTGTTTCGAAGAAATAAGTGAAATATAAGATATGAGGGTTGTAACATGGTGTGAGGAAGTGCATATATCTTATTTGCCCAGTCTTCTGGGATAAGCCTTTATCTGTGAGATAGCCTTCGAGGATTTGCGGCTCTTTGATCACCCAATGTGACACGTACAGAAGTTATTTTATGTCATATAATCAGTCGGTTCGCTGTGAAGAATGGATCAGTGACATTGAAGTTGTAGAGGAAGAGCAATAGTTTCATCCTTATAGGGGTTATAAAATTTAATTGCCTTGGCATTTAGTTTGATTGAATCCTAAACATTTTGGAAACGCCGTGGATTGTGTTCTCAAATTTTTTCCTGAAAAGCTTCATCTTTTCTTTTTTCTCTCGTTTGCTTCAAAAGGCTCGAAGCAGGAGAGGTCTCTTCAGCGGAAGGACGGATGTCGTTTGTGCGAAAATTAGCTGTGCATTTCAACCAATCCCCCCAATCAAACTCTTGTCCTGAGGTTGGGGGTCCCTCTATCTCCTTCATCAGTACAGCCATGCAGATATGTTCAGATAGGCGTTGGATACAATCAGTAAAGTTAATAATGACAAGGACCGGCTCTTTGAAGAAAGAAGTGTAGTTTTCAGCAAATCGAGGTCTTTCCTGACCGTAAGTCTCAGTTGATTATAAGTTAGAAGGCCCAACAGTACTTGGGGAGGCGATATGTCATTTTGATCTGGCCATTGGATACCTATACATGAGTTGGTGAACAAGTTAAAGTCAGGAAGAGAAGTTCATTAAGTCAAAAGGGGGAAGTATAGAAGATTGTTAAAAAGGAGGGAACAAATAAATTTAGAGTCTAAAGTCTACATTTTATTATAAGTCAGTGTGCGCAGATCATTGTGCGCAATATAGTGTGTGCGGATCATTGCGCACAATATAGTGTGTGCAATATAATGCGCACAGAGCATTGTGCGCAGGTTCGTTGTGCAGAAAGTCATTATGCGCTACCTGTCCTTGCACTAAAAACTGCTTGTGCACGAAGAGGTGTTGTGCGCGAATTCCTATTGTGCGGGATGGGGGTTGTGCGGTGCGCAACGTTGTCAGTGCATAAAGATGTATGTGTGAGGAATAACTTGAAGAAGAAACAATGTGCAGTAGGTGGAAGGTGAAGTGAGGAAAAAAAAGTAAAAGTGTTCTATTTATAGGAGAGGTGTGACCCGTTGTGCGGTGCATGCTGTGCGCATTCAACAAAGAAAATGACTGTGCACCAAAGGGTTTGATGACGCGCACAACAGAAGAAATGAGACACAAGTAGCAGTTAAAATGAACCTTTATTTATTATTATTGATCCTACATTATTTTGTAGATATAAAAATAAAAGAATGTATGATCAATGGAAGCATCTGTTGAGGCATAAAAAGAGAAAAACACAACAGAATGATCGTTGTGCGCAAATGATTGTTGTGAAAAAATAAGTATTGTGCGCAAATAAGCCTTAAAATACAGATGACCGCATAGTGAAATTCACATATAGTGGTCCGCACATAGGAGTCCGCACACAGGGGTCCACATAGAGATGGCTGCACAAAGGACTTCATACAATGAAAGTCGCGTAAAGGATTCCACACATTGAATACGTGGCATGTTCGCACGTGTGAGAAGGCTATAAATACCCCCGACTCTTCAGTAAGGGGCCATTAGCACCCAATCACGGAGAAGGAGAAGATTACGAAAGAGGAGAGGTAGAGCCCATACTTGTTGTGCGGAATGGGTGTTGTGCGGTGCACAATGATGCTGGCGCACAATAAGAGCCAACGCACAATAAGAGCCAGCGCACAATAGTGTTCATGCACAATGATTTTTGACAGTGGCACAATGGCTTCTGATAATGCACAATGGCTTCTAGCATAACATTTGGCATAGTATCTTAATGCTTGATATGTTTACGCATCATGTTGCTGCTAAATATCTATTTTACATTATAATTCATAAATATTCTATTTGGAATCAAAGGAGAGAAAGATGTAAAAGAACTTGGAATGAATAAATGATGTGATTATCTTCCTTATTTTTCTTTTGTTCATAATTAGGTGAATAAAATAATCTCCCAAATCAAACGTATTTATTTCTTGTCAAAACAAGATCGATGCAAAAAGGAATGAGACTCAGTATGGGAGGGTTGTAGGGAAGGAATGGAAGATGATTCTATCTATTTGGCAAGGAGAATTGGGAGAGTGCATAGAGAAAAAGGATTCTGGGTATATGGTTCGACGCAGCTAGGAGGGGGCTCAGCGAGATCATTGTGAATATGGGCGAAGTCCTTTTGGATATGGGCGAGTGGGTTCTTGAGGGATACTGGGGCAATTTGGTTGGAGTGTTGGGGAGTATGGTTACCTGGGACCTCAACACAGGTATGTATGGGTGTTTGCCTCTCACGGCCATCGTGAGAGTGGGCCTCCAGTCCCTTTGAAGACAGGAGTATTTACACAAGAAAGTAGTTGGCAAGGGATTGTTGGGATATTTCCGCAAACATTTAGTGGGGTGGATTGTAGTGGGATGAAAGGGGTTGTAGAAATCATACCTAGTGCCATAACATTGTGGATCGGAGGAGACGTGTCCTTGACTGTGTGGAGATAGGAGGTTGAAAGCGTTGCTCCGGAGGGGCCACAGAGTGATGGAAAGCTCTTTCCACCCATTCTTTAGTAAACATAGATGCCCGATTGGATACGATAGGCCACAATTCCTCTCCCTCTAATGATGACTCGAAAGAGTCAAAAATGCCTAGAATCAAGAATTTTGAGTCTTGCAAGACCAGCCTTCTTATTTTCTGGGTATATCTTCTAGGCAGTAGCTTGACCCATACTCTGGCCCCTATCTGAACAAGACCTAGAATTGAGCATCCGTCTACTTCCAACACCTCATCGAAGGTACTCCCTAACCCTTTGAAAACTAATTCAAACCAGGCCTGCACAAGAATACCATATAATGTTAACTAGATTCCTTCCTGATTTGGCGATGCAGCTGGATTCCAAGCCTCCACTGATGAGATTTTCATCTTGGAGTGAAGTTTCGCATCCAAGTAAAAGGAGATGAGCTACACCCTAGATTTGAATACATTGAGGAAACTGTCTAGGCCCACTTGGGCGATGTTGATAGCAGACACCGCATACGTGGACTCTGTTAGGGTTCTAGAGAGGTGGACCAATTGGACTCCCCCATTCTCAGCGTGGGCAATAAGGGCCAGCTTCAGTGCTTTCAACTTGCTTTGCCCTTCCTTTATATTTGTTATGTAGGTGAGGTTGGTAGCTATTGGGCGGTTGTTAGTTATTGAAGGGGTGGATCGACAATATCTATTTTATGGGCCTGGGGAAACGCGATTAGCGGACTGAGCAATGCCTAGGTAGGAGGTCGCCGATGGTCTTTGGGGGGAGGGTGGGGCTTGTCGCTAGCTAAATCTCTGCACGAGGTGGGTAGGTGTAATACCCCAGATTTTTTGCCAACCTGGATTTAGACGTCCTCAGGCAATGGGTCAATCCTAACACCTGATTAACTTCTCAAAACTCAATCCAAAAGTCTCAAATCCCTATTTCCTTCAAAAATCACACATTTCACTACTTTATCCTTCAAAAGTTTCTAAGAGCTTTCATATTAGACACAAATATTAAAGTTTAGGTGATGTTGATCAATACTTAAATTAAAAAGTACTATGAATAGTAAATAAATAAATAAAAGGGGTTTTTAACCATTAAGATTTTTGAATCTCACGAAATAAGTAGGCTATTTGGATAGATCAGCTTCTCCTACCCTAAAATCATATATTGCATATCAAATAACTCATCTCAAGTTCTAAAATACACCCATTTAGAATATCAGACGACGAAATCACCCCAAACAGGTCAGCGAGCGGCGAGGGGCTCGCCGATTACCGGGCTTGGCCGAGCCGCAGTTCATCGGCTGGCCCGTTTTCGGCCACATTTTCTGTGATTTTGGTTTAACTTTAAAAAATTATATCTCCCCCGTTATAACTCCGATTTAGGTGATTCAAAAGTCAGATTTAAGCTAAATGAGTCTAGTTTCATATAAAAATAAGTAAAAATATAATAAAATATTTAGTATAGTTAAAAATGGGTCGTTGTGACAACTATCTGGAAAGCATAGTTTTGAATAGCTGTTGCTTCTAGAATTTTTAGAATTTTTCTAGAATATGAAATATCATGAAATTTGGTGAAGATGAATTAGACTTGATGATGAACTACTAAAAAAATAATTAAAATAATATACTAATTAAAAATGTCAGGAAAGGGCGTAGAACTTCCTAGGGACTTATTCTGTCATAATTAGGTCAGAATTTGGTTAAGTACCGAACTAAACAATTAGTAGAATTAGCTCGAACCACTTTAAATATGATCTGTGTAACATCCCGAAAATCGGGGGGTCGAGCAAAAACCCAACTCCCGAGTTCCAAAATGTTATTTATGCAACATGGATATGTATGATTGAATGTTGTCTGTGATAATGTATTAAACATGAGTGAGATTAAGCCAGAACAGTATATCATACTTCAGAGACAGTTAAATTTGCAAGCGGAAGACTGTAATAGTATGTATAACGTATATAAACTGTTGTATGTCTCCAGAGTGTGAATACATTACCAGGTTATACACATACCTGTATACTTCAAAAGTAAACAAAATGAATATACATGAGGGCACTAAAATATAAAATGACAAACGTCAAAGTATCTAATCAACCTCCCTGCAATCCCGTCAATCAGAACACGCATAAAGGAGGAATCCTCCTCCTCATCATCAAGTCCAGCTCCGCCTCACAGGCCGCGCCATCATCTGCAATCACAAAAGGGACTGGTGGGTGTCCGGAAACACCATCCCGTAACGTGGGAGTGAGTGATCAACTCAGTGGGATAAGAGAGCAGAGATTAGCATGTTCACAATTCAATCACGCGATAATAGTAAAGCAGTAAATCAGACAATCCTAATACTGTTGTTAATACAGGATGACATGACGTGATGTATGCCCTCACCGACGATCTCCCTCATGCGGCAACATCTTACGACCGCGGCATGCCACACTCCCTAGAGTGCTCCACATCTTCCAGGCACATGCAATGCTATGGTGATATGATTTCCAAGTTGTTATTAAGTCCATTCAAACAGCAGGATTGGGAAACTAAGGTACTTCCCTTGTATCAATCCCAATACAGATCCTGTCTAGGGTCGTCACTCCTAGTAATCTCATACGATGTATATTTCGTAGGTCACTGCAAGGGCTGCCAGGGCTGTTGCTCGCACTCGTTGCACCGCTCCCCCATCACCTTATCAATACAGGCCTACTGTACTCTACTGCACGGAAGGGTCGTCGCCTCCCGTGGACTCAGAATACGCTCGCGGTCACTACAAAGGGCTCGTCGCCTGATCAGTGTAGGCCGACAGCTAGAATATAGTGTCCCATACCACCATAATCTGCTCACGAGTTTAGGTGCTCACTGGTCACTACGGGGAGGTTTGTGGCCCCAGCGTAGGCCGACAGCTCGACCACGGTGTCCCATACCACCATGCCCGGCTCATGAGTCTTCGTGGATCAAGGTACCACGGTTAATAGGGTTTACAATGGTAAGTTCAGTACCCTAGGTTCAAGCAGTTATGATACATACAAGGTGAACAAACATCGGCTAGTCGGGTTACTTGACGGGCTCGACTAGCGCGATCGCATCTCGAATTGAACGACATGAAGTGCGTAAAACACTTCGCGTGGCCTAACCACTGCCGCCAACTCTCAACACGAATCACATTCATCGACGCGTCGTTCGTGGCTATGACCAGTCAGCCACGAATTCGTTCGGTTACCGACTGCCTGGACTAAGTCAAGTCCCACACATCTATTGAATTACATTACGCTATATACCACGGTATTGGAATTGAAATACATCATGTGAGCATGTTAGCACATGTTATAACATTCAACTAAGGCAAATCTTCAAGGCATACTTTCCATGCATATTCAACTTAGGCAAATCTTCAAGGCATCATTTCTATGCATGTGATGCAATCATGCATAAGGTCAACATATAGGAAATCATTTAGGTCAGCATTTTAAATCATGAAATCAATCTCAAACTACTACATAACATCATTCAATACAATACATACTAATACAAGCATTTATACAGACACATACACTACACACTTAAGTCCACACATAGTATGTCGACCCAAAGTGCGCAACTTGGCGAATCTCTTCGCCAAACTGATTATGCAAGCATTCCTAACTCACTAATACGGCGACAAACCATGTCAATCACGTCAGCAAAATATGCATGTAGACCGTACTTCCTACATATGACTAAAATGCCCTAAATCTCATATTCTTCGATAATTTACGAAATAGGAAACAGAGAGCACGTTGTACATGTCAAACGGCGATGCCGTCGATAATCTACTATTAAACGACATTGAAAGCGTTGTAAACCGTCAATCAAAGCGTCTAAAATCCTCACCTAGTCTCTTACGGTCGCGGGATTTTGAACGGAGCGTGTACGCTTCGTCTACGGCAGTAGGAGGACCTGATTTATGGAATACATTAGCTAACATGCCATGAATCTGAGTAAACCCTAAATCAGCAAGTTCTAGGGTTATTTTATACCTGAAAAAGGGGAGAAATCACCAGCCAGGTGATTGGGAAGAGGTGTTGAAGCAGCAGCAATCGGCGGCTCGGATGCGGGGAAAATCTCCTCTTCCCTTTCTCTCAAACTCTCTCTCTCTTTTCTAGGGTTTGTGAATTTCGTATGCAAGGAAGGAATGAGGGTTTCAACCCCTTTTTATAAGCTTGGAAACGCCGAATATAGGCTCCGGGACGAAGTTTACTTATTGCCTATCCATTTCGGGGCTGTTTCGGTCCAAAAACTGATTTCTGGTGGTCCCCTGGTCGATTGCGATCAGACTTAAGCTCATGGGTACCAGATGTACCTCGTATTAAGTTTTCAGTCTGGCAGGGTTCGCAGATCGCACGTATCGGACCAGTTTCAGTTCAGCGGTCACCGCACATAGATCAGGGCTGAAAGTCCCATGATAATAAATGAAATTTTTCCTGATCCGAGGGTGTAATCTGGATGAATTCTGACGGTCAGAACGCTTAATACTGACGCGTCAAGTCGTGTGCCAGATTTGAATTTGAAATTCCAAATTCGTCCCTATTCGCGGTCGCTTCAGTCCGGGTTCAACGAAATACTCTGTGATTATCGGATTGACTTGATTTTCGAGATGATTGTCAAGTCCAGCTGGGCGGTTCTAACGGTCTAAGATAGGAGGTATCGGACCTTCGAAGCGCGGTCTAAATCCAATACAAAAATTCAATGTGGTCCAGAGGACAAACCCGCTTAGAGTTTGATCCGAGGTTATAGAGTATTGTAGAGTTGTTTGTTCTACTCGATTTGGGTCTTGTAGAACGTATTTAAAGTGATCAGGGACTGTTTCCCAACCACTCCAACGTTGCGCTAGCTAACTTATGCTTAGTTTCTAAAGAAATTTATCCTAAGTGGTTTCTTTGGCTATGGAATTGGGTTCTGAACGATTTTTCAGGTGTTTTAATTGACCCATTGCCTAAGGACGTTTAATCCCAGATTAGCCAAAATCTGGGGTGTTACAATCTGTATGACCCAAAACCTATAGAATCATTGACTCTACGTTATCCTAAAACTTAGGATCAAACTCTAAACTCGTTTGCTCTCAAAAACCCTTTGAAACTTTGTATTGGATATAGACCGTGCGTCGAAAGTCCGATATCTACAATCTCAGACCATTATGATCGCTTAGTTGGACTTGACAATCATTTCGAAATCCAAGTTCATACAATGTCCTGAGACCATTTCCTTGCGTCCGGAGTGAAGAGTGTAAGAAAAGTGAATTTATTTACAAATTAAATACAATTTAAATAAATCTGGCACATGTCGCTTGCGTGATATTTTTTAAGTGTTCTGACCGTAGGAATCTGACCTAAATACACCCTCAGATCAGGGAACATTTTTCACTCAGGTCAGTGTACTTGAAATCTCTGATCGAATCTCCTTGACTGTTGAAGTGAAACTGGTCCGCCACGTGCGATCTAGGAACACTGTCGGACTGAAAACTTAATGTGATCAGGATCCAATATCTATGAGCTTAAGTCTGACCGTATTCAGTCAGGGGGAAATGTCCGTTTGGATCGGAAAAGATCCGATTTGGCTGTAACCCAAGTATACCTTGGTTCTAAGTCTATATAGGTGAGTTTTTAGCCTATATAAAGAGCTTAAACCCTTAGCTTTCTAACCCATACGAATTTGGAGAAAACCCTAGGAGAGAGAAGAGAGATAAGAGAGAGAAGTGAGGGAGGAGTTAGAGCTTTCTCCTGGGATTCTTCCCTGCTGCTCCACGTGCCAGATCCTTCCACCTGCATCGCTATTCTGGCGATTTCAACATCATTCTAGGTAAGAAAACCCTAACCTCAAGCTGTTTTAGGGATTCCATCGATACAATTAGCAAAGTAGCTAATTTATCTTGTGATATATTGTCATACAGGCGTTGACGAAGCATAGACTTTCTATTCGAATCGATACGCGTCTACGGCGGAAGGTGAGGATTGTATATATTTAGGATGACTGTTTTCAAAGCTTTCAATACCGTTTAATGGTAGATTACTGATAAGGATGTTGTTTGACATGTAGAACATGCTGTTCATTTTTCATTTCGAATACGTACGTAGAATATGAGATTTAGGGTATTTTGGGTATTTGTAGGAAATGGGCATTTGTAGAAAATACTGTATACGTACGTATTTTGTCGATATGATTGCCATGAGTATTTATCGTGTACCTATGTTAGTTATGCGTGTATGATCTTTTTGGTGAAGAGATTCGCCTTAATGCACGTATTGGTTGACATGTGCTATGTAGACTAATGTGTGTAAACTAAGTGTTTGTTGAAATACCTAAATGAATATGATTTATGCTTGCCATATGTTTAAATGTAAGAACATGATTGTTGTGTATTAGATAACTCCTTGATATAAGGATCTGTCATATTATATGTTGGAATCAACATACGTCAAGTACATTGGAGTTGCGTAGTCTAAGTGTTTGTATAAATGTATGTATTAGTAATTATTGAGTAAATGGTGTTATAGATTAGCGTTGAGACTGGATTCTCAACTACTTTGATGATGCACATAATTTTCTCCATGCTTGTTGTATTTAAATTGACTACCTTAGGTGTGAAACACTCGTGTATGGTTAACTGCTTATGATGTACGTTATAACATGTTGATAACATGCTGGAATTACTTGTATTTCAATTTTGTCTCTCTCATATGAGTACTGATTCACATTACCTGTGCTTGGGGCTATACTTTAGTCCAGGCAGTCGGTAATAGCTTAGAATTCGTGGTTGGATTCTATTCGTCACGAAAGATGTGTATGATGAAACCGAGTCGTACTGAGTCGTTGGCAGTGGTTAGGCCACACGAAGTGCTTGTGCACTTTATGTCGGTCGATTCAACGTGCGCTCGTGCTAGTCGGACTCATCAAGTAACCCGACTGACCATTGTATATTCACCTTGTATTCGTCATAACTGCTTGAACCTAGGGTACTGAACTTACCAGTGAAAACCTTGATAACCGTGGTACCTTGATCCACTAAGACTCATGAGCCGGGCATGGTGGTATGAGACATTGTGGTCGAGCTGTCAGCTTACGCTGGGGCCACAAACCTCCCCGTAGTGACCAGTGAGCACCCTACTCTGAGCAGATTATGGTGGTATGGGACACTATATTTTTGCTGTCGGCCTACATTGATAGGGTGATAGGGGGAGTGGAGCAACGAGTGCGAGCAACAACCCTGACAGCCCTTTGTAGTGACCTTGAGTTTATCCTGACATCGCATGGGGGCGACGAGTTCTGATGTAGTCTTAAGGATATAAACTAGGCCTGTATTGATAAGGTGATGGGGGAGTGGAGCAACGAGTGCGTGCAACAGCCCTAGTAGCCCTTGCAGTGACCTAGAAATATATCATCGTATGAGATTACTAGGAGTGACGACCCTAGACAGGATCCTTGTTGGGAATAATATAAGGAAAGTATCCTAATTTTCCAATCCTGTTGTATGAAAAGGACTAATAACAACTCGGTAATCATATTCATATCGCACAGCATGTGCCTGGAAGATGTGGAGCACTGAGGGAAGAAAGCATGCCGCGGATGTAAGATGGTGTCGAATGAGAGAGTATGTCAGTGAGGGCATCCATCATGTCATTTTATGCTTGCATTAATCACAGTATTTAGGAATGTTTGATTTGCTTGCTTTATCATTATCGCTTGATTGATTTGATAACATGTTAACCTTTGCTCTATGATTCCACTGAGTTAGCTACTCACTCCCACATTACAGGACGGTGTTGTGCACACCAACCAGTCCCTATTTTAGTTTCAGGTGATGGCGCTGCTGGTGAAGCGGAGCCAGATTTGTTTGATGATGAGGAGGATTTCTCCTATATGCTGGATCTGATTGACGGGTTTACAGGGTTACTGATTAGATGCCAATACACTTGGCGGTTTACCTTTTATTTACACACCCATGTATATCCTTTTCTTCCTATTTTGGAGTATACATGTAATTAGTTAACCTGGTATCATGTTCACACTCTGGAGATTTACAATCATTTATATATTTTATGTATTTATCACAGTCTTCCGCTTGCTAATTTAACTGTCTCTGGAGTATGATATGTTGTTTTGGCTTAGTCCCAATCTTGTCTAATGTCATTCTACAGACAACATGCATTCATCATTATTTATGTTGCATAAGTGACGTTTTGGAACTCGGGAGTTGGGTTTCTACCCGACCCCCGATTTACGAGATGTTACAGTAGGGTTTGGGAGCATTACTGGACTTTTGGGGATTTGCAATGGCCACCATCAGAATCTTGCCATCGACCATTTTCCCATTTAACACTCCTATGGCCATAAGCATCTGTCGCATAGTGGCATTTGATGAATGCATAAACTCTAGGTTGACAACGCTGCTCGTTACAATGCGTGAAAATGTCGACAATCTTCCCGTATTTCGCGAAGGTCCTGAACAGATCTTCATTAGAGGTGTTGAATGAGAGATTTCTAACAAAAATGTTGAACTCACTCATCATTCTATCAACAAGATAGGGTAAACAGGAAAAAACCAAAATCGGTAGACATGTGTTTATGGGCAATGTCATTGCCCATAAGGTTGTTGGTGTCGGATCGGTGTGCATCAAGATGTTTGAAGGGGTGAAGCGTATCCTGACAAATGTGAGACATGTTCGTAACCAAAGGATTAATTTGATATATCTTAAGGCACTTTGGTACAATTTTACCGGTTTACATCGTGTCATAAAAGTTTTAAATGGGGCGCTCATAGTGATGAAAGTGCAGCTGTAACTTTTACAAGTTGATCGGGAATACTGTATCGGGTGGAGCTGCAACATTTGTAGCGGAGTCTACATTAGCACTGACATATGCATCTAGGCCACATGAGTGAGTCTGGTATGAAATTACTTTGTGATCGTTGCTTGATTTCTACATATAAAAGTGTTGATTTTAATATATATGAGCATTATATATAATGTAAACAATCACAGTTATCTTCTAAGTTAGTAAAATATGTTTGTAAATGGGATGCTTGATTATGTGCATTCGGATGTACGGGGGATGTCGCCAGTTATTTATGCTTGGGTGTCATTATTTTTTTATCTCATTCATAGATGACTACTCTAGGAAAGTGTGAGTTTTTTTTAAAAAAATAAATCTGATGTATTCATAACGTTCAAAGTGTGGATGACAATGGTTGAGAAGGAGACATGAAAAAAACTAAAAGCCTTAAGGACAGATAATGGTAGTTAATTCACTTTAAATAAATTCAACCAATTTTGCAAATATGGGGGGATTGTAAGGTATAATACAATAAGGAACACTCCAAAGTAAAATGGTGTGGCGGAACGAATGAATCGAACTCTCTTAGAGAGAGCCCGAATTATGTTGAGCAACGCTGCATTAGGTTAAGAATCATGGACTGAGGCCGTTAATATGACTTATTATCTTATGTATCGAACCCCCTCTACGATGATAGATTGTAAGATTCTATAAGAAGTGTGGAGTGGTGATGATGTAGAATACTAACAAGTGCACGTATTTGGTTGTGATGCTCACTCTCATGTATCGTCAATTGAGAGAGATAAGCTAGACCACATGGTGAAGAAGTATACTTTTGTAGGATATGGCAATGTAGTGAATGGATATAGGCTGTATAATCGACTCACTCTTAAAATCATAATTAGTTGATATGTCAGGTTTGATGAAGATTCCTTATTCTTCAAGGACGAACATAATGAACCGAAGAAATCAACGATCGTTGATGTCAAGATTGAAAAAATTATTACATAGGTAGATCTTAAGCCGCAAATAAAGGTACATGAGTAGGTGGAGTAGCCACCTCTCATAAGAAATCACCAAGAGATAACAGATTATCAACTAGATACAAAGATAACTCGAATGTTACATTCACCCTTGTTACAAATGAGGGGGATCCATATACCTTCCAGGAAACATTGAACGACACTAATGATAAGAAGTGGAGGTGGTCATGCATGGCGAGATGGATTCTTTGTATAAGAATGAGACATGAGGGCCAGTGGAGCTTCTAAGTGAGCGTAAAACGGTTGGATGTAAATAAATCTATAAGAAGAAGCATAATAGGTACAAGGTGAGACTGGCGGCGAAGGGGTATGCTAAAAAAATATCAACTTCAATGAGATATTTACATCGATTGTCAAGCAGGTATCTATCAGATTTGTGCTGGCATTGATTGCTCAATGCAACATGGAATTGGAGCAAATGGATGTGAATACTCATTCCTGCGCAGGGAATTAGAAGAGCATTCTACATGAAACAACAAAAAAGGGCTCGAAGAAAATGGAGTAGAGGATAAAGTTTGCAAGTTGAGGAGGTCGTTGTACGACCTGAAACAGTCGCCTAGACAATTGTATAAAAAGTTTTGATATTTTCATGGTGAGTCAGCGGTATATTAAGAGCGAATATGATCACTGTGTCTACTTTAAGACATTGGGTGATGAGAAGTTCATCTTATTGGTATTATATATTGATGACATATTTATCGTTAGCCATATCATGTTTGAGATCAATATATTGAAGACTTAGCTATCAGGGATATTTAAAATGAAATATATGTTAGTTACAAAGAAGATTTTCGGTATAAGCATACACAAAGATAAGGAGATGAGTAAATTATAGTTATTTAAGGCTGAATAGTTTGAGAAGGTGTTGGTAAAGTTTGGGATGAAGAAGACTAAACCAGTTAGCACACCCCATATTTTCTTCAGACTAATGCTTTATTATAAATGAAGAAAAGTAAGTTATATCTAGAGGTGGGCATCGGACTGAGTCAGATCGGATTCGGTCCAACTCGACTAGGTTTAAAAATTGTAGAGCCTGACCCAAACTCGTTCCGATCTGGGACCGAGTACGGGTCATCTAACTCGATCAGATTCAAACTTTTGCTGGCCTGAATCGATCCGAGTCTAACTCGGTCAGAGAAACCGAGTCGGATCGGATTGGGTAAGGCTTGAATCGTTTGTTTTTTCTAGCGGCGTAGAAATCATTATTATCGGTGTTTCATATGGTGCGATCTACTTGATTATTGAATTCACTTAAAATTTAGTATCAACACCTTAAATGATCTAAAAAAATTGATGGACGGTGTAGATAAACCAAAAAAATTAACGATGGCCCCACATAATTTACTCGGTAGAATAAAAACTATAGCTATGTAGCTTCTTGAAGAAGCTTTACACTAGAGATATAGCTTCTTGGAGAAGCTTTATAATTGCTGTCTGTAGCTATCACCAGGTAGCCTATGAAATCGGATTGTGTATTGAATTACTCAGTATGCTCTTATCGTATTGAGTAAACTCAGTTGGGCCCATCGCGAATGCATGTGGTTTATCCACACCGTTCATTCATTTTTCTAGATCATTTTATGGGTTCAACTTTAAATTGATGCATATACAAAGCTCAAGTGGGCCATACCAATGGAAAAAGTGGAACTATTGATTTTAATGTTGAAAATTTTTTAAGGCCCCCAGTGATGTTTATTTGTCATCCAACCTGTCCATAGGATGAGAAGGACATGGATGAATGGAAAACACAAATATCAGCTTGATCTAAAACCTCTGTTGTCCCCAAGAATTTTTCAACAGTAAATGTTCAATTCACACAGTTTCCAGTGGTGTGGTCCATTTGAGGTTTGGATATAATCCATTTTTGGCTTAAAGACCTAAAATTATGTGTTAAAAGAAATGGACGGAGTGGATACAATGCATGAATGATACAGTGGCCCACGGAGTTTACTCAGTACACTTACCATACTGAGCTACTCAGTACGCAATCCGCTTCCCTAGCCGATAGCTGCTCTTGGTACATGTCGTGCGAAGATAGCACTGATGCTCCTCGATCTCCGAGTTGTGAGAACGGTTCAAAGGAGATCAAAGTTACATCTTACGTGGGCCCCACAGTGATGTATTTATTATATCTACACCATTCATCTATTTTTAGATATGATTTTAGAGCATTATCCAAAAAAATAAATCATATCCAGAGATCATCTGAACCACACCATAAATAGCAATAGAGATAATGATTTTTATCGTTAAAAAATTTGTAGGGCCCACTATAACATTTATTTTACATCCAATTTATTTATAAGGTCACAATTAATTGAATGAATAATAAAAATAAATTTCATAAGGTCATAAGTACCTCACTGAAGAGGAAAAACAAATTTCATATTGATCTAAAATTTATGTGACCCTAAAAAGGGTTTCAATGGCAGACGTTCAATCTCCCACTAGTTTTTGAAGTGTGGTCTAGTTGATGGTTATATCTGTCTTATTTTTTGTCTCAAGCCTTAAAATAAGTTGGTCAAATGGATGGACGGTTTAGATATAACACACACCTCGTGATTAGACCCGTTACACCAGCTGATCCGGCCAATCTGCTTCCATCAACTTCAGGTGTGATCGTCAAAACACAGCCCGTAAACAGTTGTATGCATCTGCTACGAGTACGACTCTCTCTCTCTTTCGAATAAAACTATCCACCTTTTCTGAGTGTATATTTCTCACCAACAGAGAAATGCCATGAAGCTACAAAACCTAACAACAAAAATAGGAGGATTTGATCTATCAGAGGACATCTACCTAGCCTTCTTCTTACCTTCTTCTTCAACAGAAATTGAGAGGCAGATATAAAGAGAGATAGATAGATAAGAGAGATAGAGTTGGGCGGGGCTTTTTGGTGCCAAATGAAAAGCCTAAGTGGTGAAACTTTTATTTAGAGATATATTTACATCCGGGTCGGGTCAGTTCCGACCATTTCGGTTCGATTTTGTCCGAATACACCTCTATCGGAACCCGACCCGAAAAATAATCAGATCTGGATTGGTAAACTCGATCAGGGCCGATCTAGGCCGACGGTTCTATTCGGAACGGTACCGAGTCAGGATGGATCGGGTCCAACATGCCCACCTCTAGTTATATCTTGTGTGTCCTATTTGAGTACAGTTGGCAGTTTGATGTATCGCATAGTCTCTATGAGACTGGATATTTTACATGCAGTCAGTGTTATGAGAAGATATGTGTTAAACCCCTGTAAGCAACATTAGGATGTAGTGAAATGGCCACTTCGTTATCTATAAGTTACGGTAGACTACGTCTTAAGAGTTAAAAAATCAAAATGAAGAACTGATAGGCTATGTGGATTCAGACTACACAAGAAACATGGATAACTGAAGGTCGAATTCCAGTTACTCATTTGTATTAGTGGGTGAAGCAATCAGTTGGATGTTAATGCTTTCGTTCTGTAGTTGCTCTTTCCACAATAAAAGATGAGTATATGGCAGTGATGGAAGTATTTAAATAATGTATTTGGTTAAGAGAGATAATAAATCGGCTTGTGCTTCAGTAGGAAGCCATGCCAGTCCATTGTGACAGTGAGAGCACGATCAATTGTATGAAGAACTTGGTTTACCATTCTTATACTAAATATATTGATGTTTGTCATTATTTTATTCGACAGGTGCTTGAGGAAGGCAATGTGACACTTGAAAAGATCTACATGAGCGTCAATCCAGTGGACATACCTACAAATGTGGTTCATACATAGAAGTTCAAGTTATGTGCAATGTTTTTGGGCTTTCAATGAAGACGTAGTGTGTACGAGAAGTGAAAGCAATGGTGAAGTTATGATGCAGGCAATTAGAGATGAAGTTTGGAGCTATAGTTCATGACAATTGAAGCCATGGTGGAAATTGTTGACAAATGTCTTCAATCTAACTGGAACATGGGTGTGTTGATACCATCAATAGACCATTCGATCCAATCGACAAACCACTCAATCCCATTGAGAAAATTTAAAATTTCTCCTGTGCTTGCTGGACTTTTTTTTTGTTACATTCTTCAATCCCATCAAATGTGGCTTTGATTTCATCAACATGCTTCAATAGTTGTCAATCCTATCGACAAAATTGCACGATTTTGCAGAAGTGCGTACTTTGTTTCATAATTCGGTTGTAACACTATATATGCATCTGTAATTGAAATTAAGGTAATGCTAAGACGTTTCTAAGGTGTTCTAAAGCAAAAGTAGGGTTTCGTAAAGGAATTTTGAGATTTTCGGATCGATAAGTCCATATGTCTCTTATAAATTCATTTTCATAGTAGATTCACTGTTACTTTGTGCTGTGGTTTTTTTGTCGCAAGAATTTTTCTACGTAAATTTGTGTGTTCTTTGTGTGCTTTTGTCTATATTTGTTTTTCTATTATTTTATTTGAATTCTGGATTTGCTTTTGCAATTCCCCAACAACTAATGTGTACACTGCATAATCCAATACAGTCTTCCTAAGAACCACATGATTTGATTGAACGCCTATCGTTGAAAACTTCTTGAGTGACGTATATAAGCTGCAAAAATTATGTGTAGTATAGTTGGGATCATTCTTTTTAAGGATTTTATCGTATAACCTCCTATCTTTTAAGCTAGTTCCAAATAAATACATACTTTCAAAATATTTAAAGTAAAAAGTAGGGCTGAAAGTTGGGCGGGTTCAACCTGACTGACCCGTGACCGACCCGACATTGGGTTGGGCTCGGGCAGGATATATCGGACCCAATCTTAAGCTTGGGCTATACAAACCCCAACCCGACAAAACTTGGGTTGGGCTCGGGTTAAGGTCTCGGGTTGCCCGACCCAACCCGAACCCGATCATGATATATAAGTTACTTATAAATTACAATTGAGTGTTGATCGTTTGTGTCGAAGGCACACTAGTGATGTCGAGTCTCATTTGTCCACGTCATTTTCAAGGACTCAAGCTAATAAGATATGCCAGATTTCTCTCCCAAATAGACTTTGTGCTATGCTACATGACTTTTAAAGTAGTTGTCTTATATTTTAGCTTGTTTTTTTAAAGAAAAAAAATGAAGTTCTTTATAATGAATAATCACATATATAATTAATAAAATTATAGATACAAAAAAATAAGCCCTATATTGAAATATAATAAACTAATGTAATAACGAAAATATTAGCACGTATATACCCGACCGAGCCCGCTTGGGTTGGGCTTGGGTTGAGAATTCCCAACCCAAGATTGGGTTGGGTTGGGTTAGGGTTGAGGTATAGGAACCTTGGGTTGGGTTAGGGTTGAACACCAACCCGACCCAACCCACCCGACTTTCAGCCCTAGTAAAAAGCCTAAAGTTTGTACAATCAGACATCCATCAGCAAGGAAGCCGAAACAGATTTCCTTGTAAAGCTAAGTTTCCGCTAGGAACTAAGTGAGTCCATCATTATGTTTGTGAGAAATCCACCCCATCCATCCCTTTTTTGAGATCATTTTAGGACATTTGACAAAAAATAATCATATCCAAGACTCAAGTGGGCCACAAGAGAGGGAAATTTAGGAAAAGAAATGACTGCCATTGAAAATTTCATGGGCTCCACCTTGATGTTTATATGCTATTCAAACCCTTTATAAGGTCATTCCCACTGAGATGAACTTAAAAAATGATAAATTTGATGTTTAGCCTAACACAAAACTTTTGTAACCATACAAATATTTCAACAGTGGATATTCAATCCCCACTATTTCCTTTTCTATGGATGACCTGGGTCTTGTATCCGGTTCATTTTTATTCTCATGCACTACAATGATCTCTAAAAATGGATGGATGATTTTGATGTAACACTTACATCATGGTGGGGCCTACTTAACCACACCACCAAAGTAGGTGGTAGCACACCAGGCAATTTGCTTTCGTCGTTGGCAGCAGCATACCAGGTGCGATTTCAATGGATCGGTTTCGATGGATCGCTAGATCCACCCAGGTCAGTGGATCCCAAACTGTGGGGCCATTGTGATGTATGTTTCTTATCTCCACTGTCCATCCATTTTGATAGTTCATTTTAAGCAATGATCCAAAAAATGAAGCATATCCAAAATCTTATGTGGGTCATACAATAGGAAACAATCCTTATTGAATCCCATCATTAAAAACTTTATAGGAGCCACCGAGATGTTTATTTTCCATCCAACCCGTTGATAAGGTTATCAAGACCAAGAGAGAGAGCTTTTTCCTACTGTATGCCTCACTTTTAAGCCACCTACTTTATTACGCCCATGCAAACTTACCTTACGAAATTAATCCTCTACTGTATAGGTGCACTTTCACCAGACCAAAATGTCCCTGGCATTCCTTTTGGAAGCAGATTGACTGGTTTGTGAAGACGAGCACCAACGCTCCTCGAGTTCCAAGTTGTACGAACGGTTCAAAAGAGATCAAAGTTACATGGGCCCCACAGTTATGTATTTATTATATCCACAATGCTCATCCATGTTTCGAGATCATTTTAGAGCATTATCCATAAAAATAGAATTATATCCAAAGATCAACTAAACCACACCACAAATAGCAGCGAGGATATTGATTTTCACCATTAAAATTTTTATAGGGCCCACCATAACATTTATTTTCCATCCAATCTATTCATAAGGTCACGAAGACCTGGATGAAGAGGAAAAACAAATTTCATATTGATCCAAGACTTCTGTGATCCCTAAAAGGGTTTCAATGGTAGACGTTCAATCCCCCACTGCCTTTTACAGTGTGGTCCACTTGATAGATAGATCTATCTTATTTTTCATCTCAAGCCTTAATACGAGCTAGCCAAATGGATGAATAGTGTGGATATAACCCATACCCCATGATAAGATCCACAAAACTTGCTGACATCAATACACTAACTATATAGCTGATGTGCGGTACGCCAGCCAATCTACTTCCACTCCTTTCATGGCCATAACACTACCATCGATCGGGCGGCAGTCAGCGGTAATGCCCTCACATTAAGTCCCACCAAAGGTTTGGACCAATATGATATGTGTTTTTTTTCCATTCATCCAGATCCACATGACCTCATGGACAAGTTGGATGACAAATAAACATCATGGTGGGCCCTATTACAGTTTCAACAGTATGAAACATTGACCGTTGGGATATTTGTTTTTTTCATTTGTCCAGATTCACGTGCCCTCATGGACAAGTTGGATGACAAATAAACAAATGGTTGTATTGCTATATATGTTCATTTCTCTTAATCAAAGAGAATCTTTTCCCTTCTAATTTCACATCAGCCATGAATTAAAAAGATAGAATCCTCCTCCCAATGTTAGTTTTTGTCTATGGTCCATCTATAGTGGAGCCCACTATTTAGACGTTTTGGATTAGTTCATATTTATGGTCATTTTTCTATTAATATAGTAGGTAATTTGACTCTTATTTAGGAGTTTTTCGTCCTAAACACCTATTACCAGAAGGGCGTGCAACATTTTTCTATTAATATAGTAAGTAATCTGACTATTATTTAGGTGTTCTATTAACCTTGTGGTGAATTTCACTCACTTCGCGATGAATTTTATTTACTTCGCAGTCAATTTCATTTACATCATTCACTTTGCGGTGAATTTCATTCACATCGTGGTAAATTTCACTCACTTCGTGGTGACAAGGGATGTAAAGAGGGGACAAGGGAAGGTCATTAGGCGAATGACTTGACTGCTAGAAAGCTTCTCAAGGAAGCGAACAAGTGTGTGAACATTAGCAAGCCAATCTTCAGAAGCATGCCCAAGGTCGAAATTTGCGATGAGTTCTGCTACAAGATGGTGCTTTCCATCATTGGCCTTCATCGGCCTTATTAGGGTGGGATAGATTACACAAAGGTAAGGGGAATGATTCTGGCTACAAAATATCAACATTCCTCCTAGTCAATCATGTAACTCATTAAGGTCCATCACATGAATTGAAAAAATCCTCACCGCGAAAAGAGTTAAATTGACCAAGAAGTGAATGAACTTGTTTGTGAAGTGAGTGAAATTCACCGCGAACTGAATGAACTTAACCGCAAAGTGAATGAAATTCATCGCAAGGTGAGTGAAACTCACTGTGAAGTGAGTGAAATTGACCACGAAGTGAATAATATTCACTACGAAGTGAGTGAACTTGACCGCGAAGTGAGTGAACTTCACCGCGAAGTGAATGAAATTCACCGTGAAGTAAGTCAACTGAGCTAAGTTGACTGATAACTATTTCAAATTGACATTGTATTGACCGAGAACTTGTGAAAATTCGCTGACAACTTCATGAGCGAGTTCTTGATCAATTTCAGTCACTTACCAGTCAATTTCACTATGTTTACGGTCAATTTAACTCAGTTTGCGGTCAATTTCAGTTAGTCCTCAATCAATTTCACCAATTAAGTGAGTTATCGGTCAACTTCACTCAGTTATCGATCAGTTTCACGATATTCACGGTAAATTTCATTCACTTTGTGGTGAATTTCAATCACTTCGCGATGAATTTCATTCACTTTGTGGTGAATGTCACTCTTTTCACGGTGAAGTTCACTCACTTCGCGGTAAATTTCATTTGCTTTGCGGTCAATTTCAATCAGTTTACTTTGAACTTCATTCACTTAGCGGTGAATTCCACTCACTTTGCGGTCAATTTCAATCAATTCGTGTAAGACCCATATCTTAGTTCGTACCGTTCCGTAGACTTTAGCGGTCTTACCGGTCGAATTTCGACAACCTTCGACCCTTAACCGATATTCACGCGTGACCCTGATTCATATGCCGTCAACTTGTATCGACTCAACTCAAGACCTTTACCATAGCGACCACGCCGTTGTTGCGATTTCGATGCCGCGACTCGCGCGCCGAGGCGATACCCTGGTCAAGAGATGTGGGCTAACGTTCGGTGCGAGAAAAATGCAGCGCGTTGCGAAATTCAAGAGAATCTCTAAGAGATGTCACATCAATTCCATCAATCAATCAATCTCATCACATCACGTGTCAAGTACATGTTAAGTACACATCACTTTTCACCCTTTCCAAGCAAGCCACAAAAGTCCAAAAGATCTTACAAGCCCATACTTTTCTTACACAAAAGGCCACCAAAGTTAAAAAGGTGTCTTACACACCCATCTCTCCCCCATCACTCCATCACCCCATCACCTCACATCTCCCTACAACTCTCTCTTTCTCATTTCTCATCTCATTTTCTCAAGCAAAAACCCCATACGTATGAGAAATTCTCCAAGCTTTCCAAAACTCCAAGTGTGGCCCACCTCTCCATCCCAAGATCTCTCAACCTAGCCATCCATTTCTCATCTCTTTCATTGAAATCAAAGCTAAGGAGCTAAGGAACCTATAGGAGCAAGAAGATCAGACGGTGGGTGCCTAATAATGGTAGTTTTTCCTGTTTTTGAGATGGGCCAAGTGAGGCCAACCAATCAATGGTTTGGATCTCACTTGGGACCCTAAGTTGTGGCCGATAGACCACTTTGATCATCATGATGTTTATTTCATTGCAATAGGAAGGTCATCTATACCGTCCATATTGGTGGGGAAAGGATCTCCACCATTGATTGTTAGATTTCGGTGGTCCCACATGCTTTAGGGCTCACTTGATGTATGTTTGGTTGCAAGGGAGGGCTCATAGTATCGGGGTCCCTCCATCACACGTGTGTCCCACTCTTTTCTCTCTCTCTTTCTTTCCTTTTTTTTTATATATATATTTTTGTATGATAATTTGGTTGTGTGGCCCACTTGAATGGACCCCATCATGAGGCATGTATTCTATCCTAATCATTTGCAAGTGGGGCCCACTTTGTATGTGTTGTATCCGTACCATCCTCCACGAGGTGGCCCACCTGATCAGGGCCCACCTCAATGCATTTTTATTCAAAGTCCAAACCGTCCAGCGTCTGGGACACTGGACGTCTCTATAGAAGGAAAACACCAATATGAGCTTGCTTAAGCTCTTGGGAAGGACCATCGGTGTAGGCCCTACCTTGATGTAAGTATTCAATCCACGCCGTCCATTCTTTTCCCGAGTTCATTTTAGCCGTTTGAGCCAAAAAATGAAGCTAATTTGTTCATCGGGAGGGCCATACCTCTCAAAACAGTGACTCTCACCATTTAAATTAATTTTAATTTTACTACAGACCTAAATGTGTTCAATAGCGGACTCGTTGGGCTTGTTACGAGCCAGGGAAGCTAGTGGATGGAGTAGATTTATACGATGCGGGCCCCACACTCGAAAAACCTCAGAATCAAGGTTTTTCCAAAAATAAAAAATAAAACATATGCAGAAGCAGCAGCTGCTGCTGCTGCTAGCGCAGGCAGCGCCTGCAGCGCTGACGCGTGGGCGGACAAACGCCAGGGGCCACGGCCCCCCATGTGGGCCCCACCATGATGTGTATTTTCCCATCCAATCCATTCATGTGATGGGTCTCTTGCCGAAGTGGGCCCCCTCAAATTTTCAGCTGCATCCATACCTCAGGTGGCCCACACTGCAAGGAACAGTGGGATTGAACCTTGTAACACCCTGGATTTTGGCCAATCTGGGATTTGACGTCCTTAGGCAATGGGTTAACTAAAACACCTGGAAAATCGCTCAGAACCCAATTCCATAGCCAAAGAAACCACTTAGGATTAATTCCTTTAGAAACTAAGCATAAGTTAGCTAGTACAACGCTAGAGTAGCTGGAAAATAGTCCCTGATCACTTTAAATACGTTTTACAAGACCCAAATCGAGTAGAACTAATGACTCTATAAAACTCTATAACCTTGGATCAAACTCTAAGCAGGTTTATTCTCTGGACTACTTTGAAACTTTGTATTGGATCTAGACCGCGCGTCGAAAGTTCGATACCTACTATCTTAGACCGTTAGAACCGACTAGCTGGACTTGACAATCATTTCAAAAATCAAGTCCAACCGATAATCACAGGCTATTTCATTGAGCCCGGACTGAAGAGAGTGCGAATAGGGACAGATTTAGAATTTGAAATTCAAATCTGGCACATGACTTGACGTGTCAGTATTAAGCGTTCTAACCGTCAGAATTCAGCCAAATTACACCCTCGGATCAGGAAAAATTTCTATTTCATATCATGAGATTTGCAGACCTGATCTACGTGCGGTGACTGTTGAACTGAAACTGGACTGCTACTTGCGATCTACGAACCCTGCTGGACTGAAAACGGGATGTGAGCGACATCTGACATGTGTGAACTTAAGTCCGATCGCGTTCGGCCAGGGGACCAGCAGAAATCATCTTTTGGACCGAAACAGCCCCGCTTTGGATAAGCATCAAGTGAACTTTGTTCCCGAGCCTATTTCGGGCATTTTTATGCTTATAAAAGGGGTTGAAACCCTCACTCCTCTCTCCCATCCGAATTTGAGAAAAACCCTAGATTGGGAGAGAGAAAAGGTGAGAGTTTGTGAGAGAGAGTAGGAGAGAATTTACCTGCCGTTCCACCACCTGTTGCAAGTGCCTAAGCAACACACTTCGATCACTTGGCCGGTGATTTCTCCGCATTTTCAGGTAAGAAATAACCCTAATAAGTTACTGATTTGAGATTCTTTCCGTTCCATAGCATGTAAACTGATAGAACTCGTAAATTAGGTTCTCTATTCGCTGTAGACGAAGCGTATACGCTCCGTTCGAATTCACACGTTTATAAGAGATAAGGTGCGGATTTTAGACGCTTTGATTGACTGTTTTCAACACTTTCAATGTCGTTTAATAGTAGATTATCGACGGCATCGCCGTTTGACATGTACAACATGCTGTCCATTTCCTGTTTCGTAAACCGACGAAGAATATGAGATTTAGGGCATTTTAATCATTTGTAGGAAGTACTGTTTTCATCCATAATTTGTTGATGTGATTGACATGGTTTATTGTCGCATTAGAATGTTAGGAATGCGTGCATAATTAGTTTGGCGAAGAGATTCGCCTAAATGCGCACTTCGGGTCGACATACTATATGTAGACTTAAGTGTGTACTGTAAGTGCTTGTATAAATGCTTGTATTAGTATGTATTGAATTAAATGGTGTTATGAATTAGTTTGAGATTGAATTCTCAATTAATATGCTGATGGAGATGATTTCCTATATGTTGGCGATATGCATAATTTCATTCTATGTGTGAAAGACATGTGCAAGATGATTTACTTAAGTTGTACGTTATAACATGTGTTAACATGCTCACATGTTTGTATTCCATTTCCAATACTCTTACCTGATTGCTGATGTGGATTCATAATTGTTTGGGACTATACTTAGTCCAGGCAGTCGGTAACAGAGAAAATTTGTGGCTAGCTGGTATTTGCCACGAAGGACGCATCGATGAACGCGAGTCGTGTTTGGAGTTGGCGGCAGTGGTTAGGCCACACGAAGTGTTTTACGCACTTCATGTCGTTCGACTTGAGATGCGATCGTGTTAGTTGAGCCCGTCAAGTAACCCGACTGGCCGTTGTATGTTCACCCTGCATGAGTCATAACTGCTTGAACCTAGGGTACTGAACTTACCATTGTAAACCCTGTCAACCATGGTACCTTGATCCACGAAGACTCATGAGCCGAGCATGGTGGTATGGGACACCGTGGTCGAGCTGTCGGCCTACGCTGGGGCCACAAACCTCCCCGTAGTGACCAGTGAGCACCTAGTCTCGTGAGCAGATTATGGTGGTATGGGACACTATATTCTTGCTGTCAGCCTACACTGATCAGGCGACGAGTCCTTTGTAGTGACCGCGAGCGTATTCTGAGTCTACGGGAGGCGACGACCCTTCAGTAGCAGTAGAGTACAGTAGGCCTGTATTGATAAGGTGATGGGAGAGCGGAGCAACGAGTGCGTGCAACAGCCCTGGCAGCCCTTGCAGCGACCTACAAAATATACATCGTATGAGATTACTAGGAGTGACGACCCTAGACAGGATCTGTGTTGGGATTAATATAAGGGAAGTACCTTAGTTTCCCAATCCTGCTGTTTGAATAGACTAATAACAACTCAGAAATCATATCACCATAACATTGCATGTGCCTGCAAGATGTGGAGCACTTGAGGGTCGATTGCATGCCGCGGCCATAAGATGGTGCCGTATGAGGGAGATCGTCGGTGAGGGCATACATCACGTCATGTCATATTGCATTAACAATAGTATTAGGATTGTTTGATTTACTGCTTTACTATTATCGCATGATTGATTTGAGAACATGTTAATCTTTGCTCTCTTATCCTACTGAGTTGATCACTCACTCTCACGTTACAGGATGGTGTTTTCGGACACCCACCAGTCCTTTTTGTGATTGCAGATGATGGCGCGGCCTGCGAGGTGGAGCTGGACTTGATGATGATGGGGAGGATTCCTCCTTTATACGTGTTCTGATTGACGGGATTACAGGGAGGTTGATTAGATACCTTGACACTTGTCATTTTATATTTTTAGAACACTCATGTATATCCTTTTGGTTTACTTTTAAAGTATACATGTATGTATATAACCTGGTAACATGTTCACACTCTGGAGACTTACAACAGTTTTTATATGTTATACATACTATCACAGTCTTCCGCTTGCTAATTTAACGGTCTCTAGAGTTTGATATGATGTTTTGGATTAATCCCACTCATGTTTAATACATTATCACAGACAACATTCAATTATACATATCTATGTTGCATAAATAACATTTTGAAACTCGGGAGCTGGGTTTTTGCTCGACCCCCCGATTTTCGGGATGTTATAAACCTCTACCTTTGGAACCCTTTTTCGTGCCATAGAAGTTTTGGATCGAGATGAAACTTGTGTTTTTTTTCCCTTCACTAGGGTCCGTGTGATCTAGACCACAGGTTGGATGGTGTATAACTTTCGGTGGAACCCATGTGGGGCCACATTTGAAGTGTGTGCGGTCCAGACCGTCCAGGGCTTGGACGATCTTGTAATATTTATATATTTATATATATATATATATATATATATATATATATATATATATATATATATATATATATATATTATTATTATACTATATTATATTATATATATTGTACCATCGTCCAGGCCGTCCAGGGCCTGGACATGGTTATTGTATATTAAATTATATATAATATACATTATATTATATATATATATATATATTATTCATTATATAATATAGAATTCATGTGGGCCCCCACCTTTGATGCAGGTTTTGCATCCAATCTGTCCATCCATTCTAAAACTCATTTTATGAAATGAGTTAAAGAATGGGCCTGATCCATAGTCCGAGTGGACCCCATTTTAGCATGTTATAAAGCCTATGGATTTAGGCCCATTCGATACATAAGGCCTATGGGTTTAGGCCCATTCGATATATCAGGCCTATAGGTTTAGGCCCATTTGATATATTAGGCCTATAGGTTTAGGCCCATTTAAGACGCATTATGGTGTACTCTGAGGCCCATGGGTTATGACCCATTGCAATGTACCTAAGGGCATTGGTGAAGCCCAGTAATGTGGCCCATTTGATGAACGTAAGGCCCACTTATGTAGCCCATTTGATGTAATGAAGGCCCAATAGGATGTACCTAAGGTCCATTGCAATGTATGAAACCAACATGGTTTGTGTAACGATGTTTACTACGGGTTAAGGCTTGGGAGCAATGGTGGTTTGACGTCCACATTGCAAGTATAATGCTGGTTAAATGTTCGCATTATGACTCTCCCTAGGACCATTGTTAGGCCGTAATTATTGTGTGTAGGCCGTCTAGGCCCATCTGCATTGTAAGAATAATTCATTACTTTGTAACATGCTTAGTATAATTCCATTACTCATACCCATACGCATCATATGAATGCTTGATATGAGGAATGTTTGATCATCGCATAAGCCGTTGGGCCGAGACATTTACGGGACTCCATATGAGACGAAGCGTCCCACATGAGTGCATGGTGTGCACGAGATTATTGCATGATTGAATAGTATGATTCATGCATTTCGTATTGTGTGATATAGTTACTGTATGCCCTAGCGACATCGGGGCCGTAGCCGCCACAGACGCATTGTGGTTGGCAGAATTGGATACGGAAAATTTTATTCTATATGGGATGCTATAGATATCCCTAGGTGAAAGTCCCTAAACCCTTATGGTACCAAGAAGTTGTTCCAACGTGTAGACCGAGTGGGTAGATGGGCGTTGAGTGTTGATTACCAGATGGTTGCGCTCTCCACTATGTCGTGGTCGGTTAGAAGGGGGTGTGGCCTTATCCGCCGGAGAGTAGGGGGCAATGCTAGGCTGAGTCTGACCAGCTCGAGAAATGGGTCTGCTATTGACGAGTCGAGCCCGATATTGGCAGACGGATAGTGAGGTCTCTTTCACTTACCTTACTATGCGCAATGAGGCGGCGATCTGATTTAGAGTGTACTAGACCCCAGTGATATCCCAGATTTGAGCTGTATTGATGTGTGGACATAGATAAGGATTTGTATGCTTGAGTTGCATTTCACATCGCATGGCCTTGGGATGACTGATATCATTCATGTCTTGCATCGCATAACTTTGGTACGGCTAATGGTTTACATGGATCCATCTGCATATTCCGCATTACTCTGATATTGCATGATCATATTACTACCTTGTGCACACACTTTCACCACCCTCTAAGCTTTCTATAAGCTTATGCACGACCGTTGAGTGCAGGTGACATTGGCTCGCAGTAGCGTTGAGGCAGGAGCGCTTAGCAGATCGTTTTAGAGTTTTTGTTCATCATCATTGTATTTCCCCTTTATGCTCATTCTACTTGTAAAGTTTTTTATCATAGTAGAAATGTAATGGAGTTCTTGGTTGTTGTTTGTGGGTTATGCCTTTGGTTATGCTTATTACGAATCAAACTGACGTTGAAAATCCTCCTCGTGGCATCCCAGGATCGGAACCTGGCGAATGGGCGCTAGGAGCCGAGAATGGGGTTCTATGGAGGCTGTCGGTGCCAGATTCAGGGATCGAAAATTTTGTGAGCCCGGTTTTCGAGTTTCGGGCGTGACAGTTCACGGCAAACTTCATTCACTTCGTGGTGAATTTCATTCACTTTGCAGTCAATTTAAATCACTTTGCGGTGAAGTTCATTCACTTCGCATTAAATTTCAATCACTTCGCGGTGAACTTCACTCTTTTTACGGTGAATTTCATTCACTTCGCATTTAATTTCAATCACTTCGTAGCGAACTTCACTCTTTTTGCGGTGAATTTCAATCAGTTCGCTGTAAACTTCATTCACTTCATGGTGAATTCCACTCACTTCGAGGTGAATTCTATTCACTTCGCAGTCAATTTCAATAGTTTGTGGTAGACTTCATTCACTTCACGGCGAATTTCATTCACTCCGCGATGAATTCTACTTACTTCGCAGTAAACTTCATTCACTTCATGGTGAATTCCACTCACTTCATGGTGAATTTCATTTACTTCGCAGTAAACTTCATTTACTTCACAGTGAATTTCAGTTACTCCGCGATGAAGTCTACTCACTTCGCGTTAAACTTCATTCATTTCATGGTGAATTTCATTCACTTCATGGTGAATTCCACTCACTCCACGATGAATTTCTTTTTCTTTTTAAAAAAAATAAAAAAATTAACACACGCACACACACACACACCCCACAAACACACGCACACACAACCCCCACACACTATGGATACTTGAACCGGGGTGTTGAAATTCCCAGGAGTCTACCACCCGTCCAAGAGTAAGGAGATGAATTTCATTCACTTTGTGGTAAATTTCACTCACTTCGCAGTGAGTTTCAATTACTTCGCAGTCAATTTCACTCACTTGCGGTGAATTTCATTCACTATAAGGATGAATTTGACTCACTTCACGAATTTAGTGTGCATAGCCCCAACATAGTATGTTGGGTCACTAAAGTAGCTCATCCTACCCAAAAATCATATGCGGTACATTTAACAACTCATTTCGGTTTGCGAGATACATCTGTTTAAAGTTATAACGGTCCGGATCATCTCTACTTCCTATTGGGCCTTTTTTTGGTCTACCTCGACCATGGAATGAACCATATGAGAGTCGTATTTTGAAAGAGAGGGAAGAATGAAATAGAATAAAATTAACTTCGACACAATCCGGTCCTTCGATGCCCAAATGGGCCATCATCATCTCTGATTAGTCACTCTTTAGCTCATTTGAGTTTTAAGTAGACTTTAGATGGGACCCACCTAACAATTTGACTGCAAAAGGCTATTGTGAGGGTGGCCCACCCAACATAGCCCCACATTCTGCAATAGGTGGGACCCACATGTGCTTAGAGTTCACCTTGCCTTTCGTGCTTTCCAATGGCTACGGTTATAATCCGTAGCCATATGGAGTGGCTACTTTCAGACATTACCTTTTCTGATAAAGTATGGGCATTTTGGTCCAGTAAAAGTGCGCCCATACAGAAGGGGCTTAGTTTAGTAAAGTAAGTTTGGACAGGTGTGATAAGTAAGTGGCTTAAAAGTGATACGTACATGAGGAAAAAACTCTGATCGAGACCCCACACACAGGAAACGAATTGGCTACTCCCCCTGCCACCAGCCAATGGCTGATGGTCGATGTTGTCACGCCCCGAAATTTGGTACCCGAGTTGGCTAGGCTCGAACCCGAATTCTAGGACTAAGAGTGGTACTTAAATAAAATATATATATCGCAACCCACATTATTTCATGCATTTTCAAGGCAATCAGAGCAACTAAAAGGGGTCAATATAACTATCATTAAATAACATCCACTAATTTAATTACATTGACATAAAAAAATAATTAATAACAACATACATTGAATTCTAATTAATTTCTAAATAAATAAGGAAAAAAGTCTTCAATCTTGTTTAACCGGTTCTTCATGTACAAACATTACAAAACAGTCTATACGGGTGTGAGCGCGACGGCTTGTAGGGTCAAATCATTCCCAAAATTGAAAAATTTACTTTAACACCAATACAACTCAATAAATTAAATAGGATTAATTACAAGTATTGAATTGGCATTTATGTGACAACAATAATCAATTATTTTTCATAATAACAAAATAAGCTAATACAGTCATCTAAAATCCTTTCTGATTCAATCAATGGCAGAACACCTGTGTGTGTTGATCCTTTTAGGAAATGACCCTTGGCAGAGCACCAGTGTTGATCCTTTTAGGGAATGACCCTCGGCAGAGCACCCGGTGAATAAACTTTTATGGTAAATACCTAGGGCAGAGTACCCGTGTGTGTTGATCCTTTTAGGGAATTGCTCAGGATAGAGCACCAGTGTTAATCCTCCAGTTTCAGAGTTTGTTTTACTTAAGGAGACACGACAGTGGTTACAAACGGACAATTTGAAAAAGGTTGGGTTCAACTGGTTTTCAATTTTCACAATATTTGCATCTAATTGGGATATATTTTGACTATGATGGACAACTTAGATTGGTCAAAGAAAACTTCCAGATATGTGATTCCAGAGCTTCCATGAAGATCACTTGGCGGCTTTGTACTTTAAAGGTGAGCCTTCTACACATTCACAAAGCTAGATATATGGAGAAGAAAAATGGAAAATCAAGCTTCCTGATCGGCTCTATGTTGTGGACTGTGCTGGAGCATTGTGGACCGTTGGATGGAGGATGATGTGTGAAAAACAGATGGCTGAGATGAAAATTCCGGTTGCAGCAAGTTTCTAGAATATAAGATGGAGGAGAAGATTACGGGGTGTAATGTCGTGCGGGTGAGGTTTAATAAAGATTCGGTTTCAATGGACGGTTTGGATTAGGTTGTAGATCCCGCCATGATGTTTGAGATAAAGATCCAAGTCACTCATCAGTTTCTACAGATTACGAGCATTAATAGAGTAAAATATAAAGCAGATTGGATGATTCAATGGGCTACCTAACTCATTGGACAACTGAAAACTTTCAACTGATAGTGTTTCTCTTACGTTTGACCTGATGAACGGTTCCAATTGACAGTGGGGCACCACCATGATGGATGTTTGTGAGGAAATGGTGGGTCCAGGACCCTCCCCTGACGCTCGAAGAAGAAGGAAAGAAGAGGAGAAGTCAGAGGTTTTCCGCACGTTACTGGGCTTCCACTCCGTCCATTATTTTTGCTTTATAGAGATGGCAATATAAATCCACTCCGTCCATTATTTTTGCTTGATCATACTGGAGTATGGGCCTAAAAATGAGGTCGATCTAAAGTTTCAGTAGGCCACACCCTAAGAGATAGTGGGGAGTGAAATGGCCACTGTTAAAAGAAATAGATTATTACATTCTACCCTCCTCAACAAAAATTTCGTCCCTGAAATTTACTATGCTACTGCCTAAACTAAAATCACATGGTGGGTCTACGAAGGACGTAGTTTGCGTTGACGTTTACTTTAGTTGTGGTGTCTTCTGAGGTGATGGTGTTATGAAATTATTGGTAGAAATCTACTCTCTCCTGACAATGTGGTAACACAACCAAGGGTTGACGTCAATGTCATGGAGGTCTTTAGTTTTTTTTTTTCATCATTGATATAGTGAAGGTAGTTGTTGAGATTATTGAAGCGGTCCTTGACATGGCTACAATGTGATGGATACAGTGAATGTTGTTGCTAAGATACTTAGTATGGTCATAGAGAAATTTGGCATTGCAGTTGAGTCTTTAAGTGTTGTTGTTATAATTCTGAATGTCGTGGCTAATTTCGAATGTTATGGTTACCAGTCCGGGGGTCAGTGATATCCACTCCCTCTTCACTTGATCTGTTGTGAGATGGTTGGTGTGATCTTGAGATGTCTTTTGGTTGTCCTTACTATTATGACTTCAGTTACGACCATGACACTTTTTAAAATATGGTGGAGGTGATCTTGAGATGATGGTTACTCTGAAGAGTGTAGTATTGCAGATATTTGGTACATGGATGGTGACACATGCTATGGAGGTGACCAGTAGACTCGCTGAGGTGTGGGTCCTTGACTCTGTAGTTGGCAGAAATGAGGTGATTTGTTGACGTTGAGGTGTAGATGCTCCTTGAGTCCCTAAATATAGCAGTTGTTGAAGTGAAAATGAAAACCACACTGGAGTTGAGGCGCTCGACATAGATGTGAAATGTGTTCTTCATATCCTTAGTTGTAGTAGGCTAACACATGATCCTGGTCGGGTTTAACTTTGTCATACGTAATAATCTACCAAGGCTTAAAGATCTCATAAGACTTAGCTATTTAATCTTAGTTACTTACTCACAATTAATCCGTTCCTAGGGGCATTGGGTATAGGTGTTTTGGATGGAGTGTTGTGAGTCGTATAGCTCAGATATAATATACCATTGATTGGACAAAGATTTTTTTTTTTTTAATTATTATTATTATTTTAGTATGTTGAAGATTTTGTAGGATTACAAGGAAGATTAGATGGTCTAAAAGACTTACACATGAAAATAATGAGAATAAGAGTTGTGATATATACCAAGGTTGCAGTGCAAAAAAAATTCAGATTCTGAGGATATTGTTTCTACTAATGTTTCTGATATTTTTAGATATTAGATTGACCTAAAACTTTTTATAACGATGCATCTATTAGTTTGGTATAACACTATAAAATTTCAGCTTAATCCAAAGTTTACAAAAAATCTTAAAATTCAGAAAATTAGGTCTGCCCATAAGTGGACGATTTCTGACTAGTATACATATAAATTAAAACAGGTATAGGAGAAACCTAGAATTATAATTTTTTATTATTTTTGTATAAAACTACACTTGTTAATCTACGACTGAGATTTTGAATCGCCTTAAATGGAGTTATAATTAATTAGTTATGATTTTTATAATTCATGTATTTTTTACTTACTATTGCTGTCTAACTTATCATAGTAGGCTAAAAATTCTTAAAAATTCCTTAAGGTCTAGTTTTGAGTTATTAGTTCAATGTCAAGACTAAATAAGATCATATTTGATGTCAACATAGATGCAAATGGTTTCTAAATATATATTTTTATTTTTCCTATCATAAAAGCAAAAAATTTATGTTTGGATCAGTAATTTAAAACATAACCTAGGTCCTCATTTGAAATCTACAACCTAGGCTCTGATACCAATCTGTTACACCCTGAAATTCGGTACTTGAGTTGGCTAGGCCTAAACCCGAATTTTAGGACTATGAGTGATACTTAAATAGAATATATATATTGCAACCCACATTATTTCATGTTTTTTCAAGGCAATCAGAGCAACTAAAAGGGGTCAAAGTAACTATCATTAAATAACATCCACTAATCAATCCTTGAATCTTTAATTACATTGATATTTAAAAAATAATTCATAATAACATACATTGAATTCTAATTAATTTCTAAATAAGGAAAAAAAATTTCAATCTTGTTCAACCAGTTCTTCATGTATAAATCTTTCAAAACAGTCTATACGAGTGTGAGCGTGACGGCTCGTAGGATCAAATCATTTCCAAAATTGAAAATTTTACTTTAACACCAATACTACTCAATAAATTAAATAGGATTAATTACGAGTATTAAATCAACATTTACGTGACAACAATAATAAATTGTTTTCCATAATAACAAAATAAGATAATACGGTCATTTAAAATCATTTTTGATTCAATCCAGGGTGAGCATCGGTGTATGTTGATCATTTTAGGAAATGACCCTTAGCAGATCACTAGTGTTGATCCTTTTAAGGAATAATGCTCGGAAGAGCACCCGGTGAATAAAATTTTAGGGTAAATACCCTGGGCAGAGCACCCGTGTGTGTTGATCCTTTTAGGAAATCGCCCATGGCAGAGCACCCGTGCCAATCCTTTCAAGTATAACCCTGGGCAGAGCACCCGTACCATGCTGATCCTTTTGAGTACGACTCTGGGTGGAGCACCCATAAATTTAAATACATTATACATCGTGTAATAATAAGGAAATAATTACAATTTAAGCACACACCAATAATTAATTGAAGTCAATTAATAATTCAAATAAATTATCTCCACAATATGCGTTTCAAAAATCAAATAAAATAATATGCAACTAACGACATTGATCAAATTTAATACATAATAAATAATAAAATCAATATATATGTTAACCTAAAATTTTCAACAAGGAAGATCACCTACCTGTAATGAAATAAAATATAGTTATGAATTTCATGTATGGTTATCCTTTAGACTGTCCACTATACTATTGCTTTGATCAAGTCGACTCGGTAAGTCCTTGAAAATTGAGAAATTTCAAAGGATCACTGTTACAATAACAACAGAGAGAATTTATATTCAAATAAATAAAAAAAGAAGAAGCTACTTACCTCTACTATTATGGGAAGATAAGGTCAATTCGGATTCATCAACATAGGGATGAAATACATGAAAAGATGATGACTCGATCTCAATCTCTTGGTCCTCCGATCTCTCATCAAGTACTTTATTATCTCTTTTATCTCCCTAGAAGGGTTATAGGCGTCCAGATCCTCTCCGGTTTGAGAGTTTGTTTTACTTAAGGAGACACGACAGTAGTTACAAACGGACAATTTGAAAAAGGTCGGATTCAACTGGTTTTCAATTTTCACAATATTTGCATCTGATTGGGATATATTTTAAGTCAGATGGACAACTTAGATTGGTCAAAGAAAACTTCCAAATATGTGATTCCAGGGCTTCCATAAAGATGACTTGGCGGCTTCGTACTTTAAAGGTGAGCTTTCTACACATTCACAGAGCTAAATATACGGAGAAGAAAAATGGAAAATCAAGCCTCCTCATCAGCTCTAGGTCGTGGAATGTGCTAGAGCATTGTGGACCGTTGGATGGAGGATGATGTGTGAAAAGTGAATGGCTAAGATGAAAATTTCGATTGCAACAAGTTTTTAGAATAGAAGATGGATGAGAAGATTACAGGGTGTAACTTCGTGCGGGTGAAGTTTAATAAAGATTCGGTTTCAATGGACGATTTTGATTAGGTTGTAGATCCCACAATGATGTTTGAGATAAAGATTCAAGTCACTCATCAGTTTCTACATATTACGAGCATTGATAGAGTAAAATATGGAGTAGATTGGATGATTCAGTGGGTTGCCTAACTCATTGGACAATTGAAAACTTTCAACTGATGGTATTTCTCTATCGTTTTGACCGATAAACAGTTTCAATTGATGGTGGGGCACCACCATGATGGATGTTTGTGAGGAGATGGTGGGTCTTGGATCCTTTCCTGACGCTCGAAAAAGAAGGAAAGAAGAGGAGAAGTCGGAGGTTTTTCGTACGTCATTGGGCTTTCAATTTTATTTATTTTTTCTTTTTTTTCTTTTTTAAATACGACGATGGGCCTCATAGAGATGGCAATATAAATCCACTTTGTCAATTATTTTTGCTTGTTCATACTAGAATATGGGCCTAAAAATGAGGTTGATCAAATGGCCATCGTTAAAAGAAATGGGTTGTTACAGGTGCTCTGTGGGCCCCACCATGATGTATGTGTTTCATCCATGCCGTACATCTATTTTTATAGATCATTTTATTTCATGAGAGAAACAATGAGGTATATCCCAATCTCAAGTGGACCACATTACAGAAACAGTGTTGAATGAATTTTGACCATTAAAATTTTTTTGGGGGCCATAAAAGTTTTGGATCAAGCTAATCTTTGTTTTTTTACCTTCATCTGGGTCTGTATGACCTATTCAACATGTTGGTTGGATGTCAAATAAACAGTACAGTGGGCCTCAGGAGGGTTTTAATGGTGGAAATCCAATCTCTATTGTTTTCGTATGGTGTGGTCCATCTGACATTTATAATCTTATCATTTTTTGTTTAAAGCCCTAAAATGATCTTTAAAAATGGATGAACGGAATGGATTAAGCACATACGTCATTGTAGGGCCCACAGAGCACCGACCATCAGCGACCGGGCGGGTGGCAGGAGGAGTAGCCATTTCGTTCCCACACACGTCAGTTTTTCCTTCCTCTCTCTCACGTGAGTGCATTCTTATAAAAGCTCGGGTTTCTTCATTCCCAAGCGTTGGATTTTCTCTTGCAGAAGAGGAAAGGCTAAACTCATCAGATTCACAAACTCCACCGCTGAAAGAAGGTACGATAGGGTTTCTTTTCTTCTCTTCTTACTATGATCTTTGGAAGTCGATTCTCGTCCCGATCTCTTTCATTTGCAGCAGTCATCGATTATCAAACAAGATCTCGTATTCCACTGATCTTTCTTTCGTAGCTGAAAAAGGGGTTTCTAGGGTTTTTTTTTAAAATTTTTTTTATTTAGAAATCATTAAATGAATGGCTGTCTTTTTAAGAAACATTTTTGATGCTCTGGCAAAGTGTGTTGAAATGATATGCAGGCACTTAAACATACTTAGAAATTGTATATGGGGTTTACAAGTAATTAAAAACAAACCATTGATCTGACTATCCGATTGGCGGGCATTTATTGGACGGTTAAAACGAGATATATCCAACTTATTTCAACAAACAAGTGCCGTGAATCATAGGCCAGGGTCGTTCTACAATCTGAGGGTCGTTTGGCAACCTAGAACCGATTTTCATGTTTGGCAACATGGAATTTGGTCAGAATTCAATTTGTAATTTTAACACCTTTATGATTCTTTCTGAAAAGCTGACTTGCGAATTCCTGGGAATTGGATTCCAATTCCACGCAGCCGAACACAACTGCCAGAATGAAATTCTTAGGAATCAAACTCCTGAAATTGGATGCGTAAGTAATTTTCAAATTCCATGTTGCCAAAAGGTAACTTAGAGACGGTAGTTTATACAATTAGTGAGTCAAATTTTAGTTAATATATGCTATGTATATCATCTCTATGTGCCTGCGTATCAAGTGTCATACACAGCCAGAGTATTAAACAACTCCCTTTTTTCATATTTAAAAGGGAAAATTACTAGAACCCATGTTTTAAAAACTGGAGCAGACTAAGACTGGTCTTCCATCCAACCAGTGGTCCAATGGGTGAGACCCGCTTGGGGACCGTTTTGGCCCTGAAAGTTGGTTGATTTAAAATACGAAAAAAATATTGAGAATCAACAAGTACTATGTTGTTAACATGCTAGTTAGAATATGTTTAATTTTTTTCCTGTAAGGCGTGGTTTTGAGTTTTGACGTATGCATTTGCATTTTTTTGGGAACAATTATATAAAAGCTGACCAGTTGTTAGGGTGAACTGGACTGTTTTGGTACCAGTTTTCGTCCAAACTGTTTTGACTGCTTCATCCAGGTTTAAACACTTTAGAATCAATTAGTTTCCTATTTCAATTTCCAGATTCTACTCGTTCATCAAATATCTTGCTGGGAACTATGTACCGTTAAACGGAACAATGACAAGGCCAAGTTATGCGAGTAGTTAGCAAAATGGTGTATGGCAAAAAATGGTACAAGAAATGTTCGAGTTTAATTCGGTCTCGAGTGTTAAAAGATGGTAAAAATTTTGATGAAAAAAGGGATTGCTAAAGAATACAGAGAATGAAGAAGTTTGGGTTTAATTCGGTTCCAATTCAATAAAAGAGAATGAAAAATGGCTATATATGCATACCTATATATGTGCGTGTGCATGTTATATTTAGATAATGTTAAAGTAATAAATTTCAACCAAAATTAATAAAATTTCTAAATGCATAAGTGATTATGCATACAGGTAAACAAATAGTGGGTTAATGTTATTCTTTGCCTCTCTTAAATAGCATGAGTTATTATTATTTTTCTCTTTTCTCCCTTCTAATGGAGCTTTGCTAAAAAGGGGTACATGTGACCATCTATAACATGATCAGTTCTATAACATAATCTATGACAAGGCCCAGGCCACTGGACACGTGACTGTCTGTAACATAGTCAATATTCTATGACAAGATGTGGGTGTCCATATTCTGAGCCCCGCTTTAGATGGGCTATATCCCCAAATGGGATTTATTAGATCTGATCCTCAGAATAATCAGTATTTGTTTGTTAATTTTCTGCTGCTAAAATTTTCACTGCACATCCTTTTGGTTGGTTATCACATAATAGCTACATAGGACCAACCATTTAGTGTAAAATTTAAGTGATGCCCCCCGTACAGTTCTAATGGTTTAGATCTTGCAGCTTTGCACATGCCTTTGGATCTTCATACCATGCTATTGTTTCAAATAACTCATATTCAATATTTTAATTAGTGCCCATAGCGTAGCGGTAGCTACATGCTACATAGTGCACCAAAATAGACTGTTGTGAATGCTACAAGGTACATAGGGTGTGGTGTACGTGGTACCATTCTTTGTTTTTTTTTAAAAAAAACTTATTAGTGCTGTTAGTTGAATTGCTGATGTAAAATGGTGGTGACCATCCTTCTTATTGTACATGTACCGATATTGGGTCCTATTGTAGATGGAAAACATTTGTACATGTACCCATATCAGACAATCTTAACATTCTATGAATGGGCCTCCATGTGTACGGTTGTGGACTCATAACTATTTCTAAATGGTGTAGAATTCCCATTTTAAGGCAAAAGTCTTAAAACTTAAAAGGTTTTGAAAAGCCCTCTTTTAAACCTAAGACTCACCCCTCCAACCCCCCAAATCCCAATTTTCGATTTTCTCGATCCACATCCATTGAAGATGAGATTTTGGCTGACCAATCGACCATGTGAGAAGGTCCATTTTGGCTGACCAATTGACCATGTGAGAAGGTCCATTTGCTGTATTTTCAAGGAGGAAATCAGATTCCCCCCTTTTCACATCTGTATAGCTACCAAACTCAAATTTTTGGTTTTTTCATTGATTGAATTTCTTCTTGAGCTTGGTAGAGATATGTTCTTGCACCTTAATATCTGTTAATGCCTTCTTTTTTCATTTCGGATGAAGATTTATTGTTTCTTTTGGGATTTTTTGTTATTTTATTTTATTTTGTTTTAGGAGGCTGGTTGCAGTGCAATGTTGTAGGATAGGGGGTGCTATGCATATATTTTTTCTTCTATATATATATATATATATATATAAATTTTAGGGGCCTGTTGTAGTGTGTTCTAGCTGGTTGCTATGCAATGTTTTGCGCGCGTGCGCGTGTGAATGGGGGTGGTTGGGTGATTTGCATTATGGCATGGCCCACATGAAGGGTGGATAGGCTTGATGTTTTTAGGTGGCTGACTGTGGGCCATCGTTTTTATGGTGTGGCCCATTGCCCAGTCCAGCAGGGTGGATCCATTTTTCTGTGTTGTGGCTCTCCGTTGTTTTCTATCATGTGTCTGCCCATTGCCCATTGTTTTCTATGGCTAAATACTTAAATGTTAGCATATTAGTTATCATCTATTGTGATTTATGAATAAAAATGATTTTTGAAGTTTTTTTTTTAAAACATTTATTCTTACTATTTATCACATTTTCTCTATTTTTTAATAAAACAGAAGTATCGCGTAGCTTAAGCTACATGCAGCGTAGCTTACACTACACATTATGGAGGGCTGAGCGCTACACAATATGCTACGTGCTAATTAAAACACTGCTCCTATTTACTCGTCCACTGTCAGCTGGCCTAGGGCTGGGGTAGTAAGTTTGGGATGTCTGACTGTTGAAACAATGGGCTTTGAAATGCATTAGTATATGCATTGTTGCTAGGGTGCATATTAGGCTGCTCTATCCTACGCATGACATATGCCTAAAATCCAAACCAACCAAATAATGGGAATTGCTGCCAATTGGTCTACTCAAAATCTGATTGATTAGACAATTCCAATATCTTAATGGTGATGCATAGTGCCAATCTTTAACGCTAAGTAGCATGATGCATTAACATTGCAGTAATGATACAGCACTGCTATAGTAACACTACAACAGAGCTGTAGTAATTTTAAATTGGTCGACAAGTTCCTTTAGTAGATAGGTCGTAGTTGGTTTTGCTTGTTACACAAGTTATTGTCCTAGTTGCTTTGGATTCTTAAACAAGTATTTGATGTCCTATCTGACATGGAGGAATTCACCATCAACTTCCACCAAAGCAACATAAGATTTTCTATGGAGGGATATAAGCTATAGGAAACTCGAGGGTGAGTTCCCTTAACCCCTGGTGAGATTTTGCATAGCTGCAATCTTTAATGCTGTAGCGGCATGCTACAATAATACTACAGTAACGTTAGAGTACTGCTACAGCAAGGCTGCAGCAATCTTCACTTGGTTAAAAGGCTCCCTTAATACAAGGAAGAATATTACGACACCAGTGATGATAGAAACCACATCTGGAATACCAACACCATGGAAACGAAGCATAGACAGTAGATAACCGAAGCAAGGAGGAAAACTAGCTATAGAAGCATGAAGCTGGCCTAAAGAAGGCACAAGGAGCAGGGAGATAACTAAAAGAAAAGCACAAACAGCTCCTTATTAAACATGAATACTGGTCCTCGAAGAACCTTTGTTTGCAAGACAACCTGCAATGTCATTGGCCTCTTTTGAGACATGAGAGAACACCAGCAAATGTTGATCACACGAGTCCAAGGATTCATCTATTCTGTGACTTTCCACAGGCTAGCTTCTGACTTTGTCTAGCTGATGGTATTAGATAAGGCCCCCTGAATTGTGATGGGGAAGAAGCTGAAGCCTATTGGAACTTTTAGCATCTTGTAAGAGAGCAAAAACTTCTGCATAGCTGCAATCCTTGTTACCAATTTAATGCAACCCGGTTATCAAACAATAAGGTTTTGATACCAGATTAGCAAGAATGGATGAAGAGCACACCCACAATAATGTTACAGTAGAGAGGAATAAACAACTTCATTGATATATCTTTAAACAAAAACAAACAAAAAAAAAAGAAAAAGAAGAAGAAAAAAGTTCATTGATATTCAAACTTCTTCTTACAAATACTTGGCAAAAATTCGTAACTCTCAGAAAATGTGGAATGCATTACCTCCTACATCACCCCTCTTTCATAGATTTCTAAAGAACATAAAATCCCTGCAAATCTTCAGTTCCCCAAACTATGAAATTGATTTCAAATCAATCTAATCTTATTTAAGATAACAACAATCCTACCTACAAACATTTGGCTTGAAAGTAGTAAACCCCCCCCCCCCCCCCCCCCCCCCCAATCTTTCTAGTTAGTAAATGTAGACTCTGGCATTTATCCTCCAGAACTAGTAAAAACAACCCAAATGTCAGCACATGGCGGGCATCATGAAATGGTACCAGAGAAATCAGCCCACACCCTTCTCTAGCTGTTCCGAAGAGCACCATGCACCCCATAGACCAAATGGTGGCATTCAGTGTTCTAATGACATTCCATAGCTAATTGGCCTGTGGACATCATGCCATGCGACCAAATGGTAGTTGTGCCCATCTTCACTATCAATATGGTTTTAATCCTAGCTGTAATTTTGACTTGACATCTCAAAATTGAGAGAAGATACACTGATAGGCTGGTGATGAGAGATTTGATTAATGTGATTCTGCAGCGTAGGGATAACAGCTTGCCCTTCCATGAGGCTGATTTTTTTGTATTTTTCAACCATTGCTTCCCACATGTCCTTCTCCATTCTTCTGGAAGAGAGAGGGACTCCCAAGTGCTTCAAAGGGAAATCAGCAACCCAAAAGCCAATTTCTCTAGCAACAGCAATGTTACTTTCCAATGTGTAGATTTGATTCGTGGAATCTACTCAGTCGTGTCTGCTGATAAGCACTTTGAACAATGTGAGTCCCTGTCCTTAGATGGACAGCCACATGTATGGTTGTGAGTCTTGTGACTCATGATTAAAAAGGGAAAAAGAGGGAAAGATGGAATCTGCCAACGCTGCATCAAAAAAAAAAAAAAAAACTAAAAAACTAAAAAATGAGTGATTTGATATATGGAATCTACTTGGTGGGCTTTAGCTGTTAAGTGCTCTGAACAATGTGAGTCGAGTCCCTATTATAGATGGACAGCCATGTGTTGTGACGCGAGATTAAAAGGGGAAAAAGAGGGAAAGTTGGAAACTACAGATATGGATTTTACACACTTTAGGGCACATGTAAGTGGTCGAGTGAAGGAAATGGTTCCTTTCTATATAGCAAGCAGTGCCATTGCAAGTAGGAAACTGCTCACAATGTGGGGTAGAAGAACTTTGTTTTTAATTTGAAAAAAGGTGCACCACCAGATAAGCCCTATTCAAATTTGAATTAAACGTGGCAGAACAAATTGGTATCTGTGGATATTCAAATGCACGCATAGTTTTCCTGTATGGGTACGGTTATCTACCTTTCTTATTGTGAAAAATGATATTCTGCCTACAGCTTAAAAGTTATTTCTCCATTGCAGGTTTATAAGCATGAAACTCGATACAAGTGGTCTTGAATCTTTCACCCCATTTCATGGGGGAGGTAATGATCTTTGTGGAGGCTTCTCATCAGTCCCATCGTTTGAACTACCCAGTAGCACTAATGTGAGTTCCAGTGGATTTTTTTTTTTTTTTTTTAATAAATAAAAATAAATTTGAAGCATAATCTTGCCTTCGAGAAAGAGCTTTTGGCATTAACCTATATGCATTAAGGATTGAGATGCTAATTTTCATTTCTTTTTCCAGTTTGATGATTTTCAGAAAAAGGCGATGCAGATGGTAAAGCCAGCGAAAGGGACAACAACACTTGCTTTCATTTTTAAGGAAGGAGTTATGGTGGCCGCTGATTCTCGGGCTAGCATGGGAGGATATATTTGTATGTATTAGATTCAGTTGGATATCTGTTTAATGCAATTTTATGTTATCTTATAGTCTTATAGGTTGATTGATCTTAGCTGGTTAGAATGATTTCGTCTTATGTGAAATGATTTAACTTCATAAAGAAGTTTAATAATGTGCGGATTTAAATTTTAGTTCTTGCATAGCATTTCCGCATTGTCGTGTAAAGAAATACAGTGAACTGAAACTGATTGCTCAAATGTTAAGTGACATAATTCCAGAATCTAAGTTATACTATTAATTTGCATGTTATTTATCACTATTTTTTGTGGTACTTGATGCTCATGAATTAACAACTGGGGCAGAAGTGCATCTACCGGAAGGATACTCATCTCTTGTTGTGATGGAACTAAAAACTATTCACTACGAAACTATTGTCACAATGCAAATTGAAAAGGAAAAAACTGTTCTTAAACTGTCAGCACGTGCTTGATAATTTAGTTCAGAGAGATTTTTGGGTAAATAAGAAGTTGCCTGGCTTGTCTGTGATTTAATTAATCAATTAAATCACGCATTGGTTATTCTCAACCCAACCATTGGGGAGGAGGCAAGAGAGGAGGATGCTTATGCAAGAAGAAGGCGATTTTCTGTAACAAGTGGTTTCATGCTTCTTAGGTACAAGGAAGGAATCTAAAGATGCAATTAGACTTTTCAATAGAGGTCTTTGTTAGGGAAGAGATTAGCCCTTAGCTTCCTAAAGTATGGGCTGGAGTTTTTCTCTGAGGTGAGTTTTGTGCCAGTCTTCTCATCTGCAGAAAATGGCCCCAAATCATGTTTTTTTAGATTCTCCCAAATCATTTGATGATTTGCTGTAAATCCAACACGGGGTGAATCAGTTTTACCCTATTTAGTCATCCATAGCATGTTTCCATATCTTTTTGTTGGATTCGTTAAGTTTTTCTCTTTGATTTGGAGTTTTGGCTATTTTTGGGGTTTTCCCGAATCGTGCAGTACACCTGTTGCATGTTGTATTTCAGCAGATTTTTTAGGATTGTTTTAGCCCCTCCTTCAGTGTTTTGAAGAGAGATTTGAGGAATATGGAACTCTATTCCCATTGATGCTAGATAGGTTGGATTTCTTTGGGTTTGTTCTTCTATGTTCGTGACATACACCATACGGTCTGTGTATAACCTTGTGTTTCAGCCCTATTTGGCCTCTGTTAAACCTGTGTGATATGTTGTTGGGTATGATTGCATCCTTTTTCCACTCTGTGGACGTTATTTTAGAACAGGGTTCATGTCTTTGGTGTATGGGACTGCTTTGAGGTGGAAGAACATACACTGTAACTGTGGTGTATTTGCAGACCCAGTATAGCTTGCTTGGGCTCATACAATGTTCTTGGGGTTTGTTCTTTTGGTTCCGGTGGAGGTTTGTGTTTGAATTGTAAGATTATCACTGTGTAGTGTATAGGAGAAGAAACTGGGAGACCTAATTGAGTAAAAAAAGTTTTCAATCAAAGTAGCTCAGGTGAGTCATTGCTCGATACTCGCTTTAGCACTTGAGCTGGCCACAACAGACAACGAGTACAAATTACCTTGTTACGCTCATCAATTGATAAATTGCTCTTACCCCTTCCAAGATCAGTATGTCAAAGATCCATTACTCCATGGCTACGAATAGAGTCATCTGAGCGTCCTTTGGCACTATCTCCTCTATTTAGTCCATAGCGGTTGCCATTAGTTGAACTAAGCAGGTCAGATGGATCATGAGAACTAGGAGTAGTATCCATCATAACTTTTCTGCCACTTTCTTCTGTTGAAGCAAAGAGAAGGGAGTGCCGAGTGAAGACAGATGTTCTTGGTTGAGAATATGTGCTTGAAGTTTGAATTAAGCCCTGCAAGAAGGTAAAAAAAATGTTATTCCTGAGCATAACATGACCAGATTGGTCCATGATGGCCCAATTCCAACGATAAACCTTTAATCGCTGTATAATAATTTCCCAAAGATCTCTCCCCCTGACAAAAGTTAGCAATCTCTCAGGTTAACTAAAAAACTGGAGCTACATTTTCTTCTAACAATAAGCTGCAACAATAGAATCCCACATCTCTTTAGTAGTTTTCTGGTACTAAGAGTATCACCGATTTTAGCCTTCATTGAGCGCAACATCCATCCCATAGTAATCATATTATTGGTTTCCCAATCGACATAAGAAGCATCCAACTTCTCAGGTGTTGGAATAGTTCTATGTATCCTAGATTCTTCTTCTTCTTCTTTTATTTATTTTTATTTTGTCGACCATTGACAAACATATGGGCCAGTCAGGGACACACTGAGAAAAATTCGTATCATCAAATTTAACATTGGTAATTTGCCAACCAGGGTCATTACTTATTTCAGGTACAGTAACTCCCTTGGAGTAACTAAGGAACTTGGAGCATCACTAGAATTCCATTTTACTAAAAAAAAAAAAATTAAAATACCCCCACCTACTAGAGACCACCCAAGCACGCTCTCGACTGCACACACCTTATTGCCCACCACTCCAAACAACTTGGAATCACCCAAAGGCTGACCACAACTATTTATATGGAAGTGTGACAACAATTTTGACATACATCTAAGCCACCATTTGAGGAGATCGACAACAAGAACATGCCCAAGAACAAGGTTGTACAGCTGTTATTCCTCGCAAAACATATTATAAATTCCTCAAATCTTGCCCGATCAACATGATATTTGTTCTAATAGATGGGAACCCCAAATTGCACCAAACCCCTGTGAAAAAAAAATGCAAGAAATCCCAAGAAAAAATGTAGAGAGAAAAAAGGGAATCGGCAGCTTTTCTAACTTTTTCTATTTTTACTAACACTCCGAAACCTTACAAAAAAGTCTCATAAAAATCAACATAAATCTTCTAAAATCTTGTTTTTCCACACACACACACACACACACACACACACACACATATATATCACATGGGGTCATCCATCCATACACCGTTGACATCACCCATACGGATGATGATGTTAAGCGATCTTCAATCGATGCCAAAATTCCGCTCTTTTTTTTTTTTTTTTTTTTTTTTTGTGTTGTGGGGGGGGGGGGGGGGGGGGGGGGGGGGGGTGTATAATAGAATAAACATGCACACATTTACACATACATTCACATTCCGTACACCAACCAGTGTTCTCAAGTTTTGGTTATCGATCAATTAAACTTGCTTCAGGTTCAAGGCTTAAGCCCAAACTCTCCTATTTCTATTTCTTTTAGATCTCAGCATTTTAAAATAGTCATGTATAAATTATTTTCTCTGTTTTCATAACTCGGGCTCAGAGCTTGGTCAAGTTGCTCATTTGGCTTTTATGTGAGTTCCGCTCTGCAAAAACAACCGGTTAAGAACAACCAAAAAGATTTCATTCAATTGTTTCACTTTGGCTTGAGAATTTTTAGCCCTTGCCTAGTTTTTAAGAAGTGTTTTTTTTTTTTTTTTTTTTCTGAAATGCATATCATCAACAGTAGAAAGGTCTGTTTGTGGCAAAAAGTATTTTCTTGGAATATCTGTGTGATGCCTTTTAAATAGAGATAATTCCACTGGCTCCCTCAAAATTATTTTTTTTCTTTCGTGTTGTGAACATAGTTTGTCTGTTGTGAACATATCCTTCATAACATATAATGGCCAATTTCTTTCTATGTTTGTGTGGTCTGGTTCATTATATCACTTAAAAGCACCATTTGATGGTGTTGGTAGAATAAATTTTAGTGGGGAATATCAAGAGACAGTTAACATGGACATCTCTTTGCTTTTTGTTTCGTATTTTCAATGTTTACAATTTATTTGTTAAGAAACACAAATTTACAATTTCATGGTGCAGTTTACTTTGAGGACATTGATCAACATGTCAACATGGCAATTGGAAAATAATCTGAAACTTCCTTTTCGATTTTCAAATTGCTGACGTACTTCTCTATGATTTATGCATGTTGGCATATTTCCATGTTATTTTAACAATTTCCTTGTATCATGTTTAGAAGAATAAAATGGCATAAAATGCAGAAGTAAATGGGTGTTTTAGAATCCATAAAAAATGTGGCTATTTGGGTAAATTGCACAAGTACTATTTTCAATATGTATAGCTTGAATGTTAGTCCTTCATACTTAATATGGAAAATCCACTGATTGCATTAGCTTTGGACTGTCAAGTTGTTTCTCTCATATTCTAACTATGAGCCTCTGCCATCGCCGGTTCCAAAGTCCGGATAAAGGGGGAAGGCTGATGTCTGGTGGGGAACTGATCATAGAACCTTTTCCAATCTACCATCTTAAATCCGGCCCCAAATTGCTGGGAGAAAGGCTGGGTCAACGATGAATGAATTAAGAAATGGTAACTTCCTTGATGGACTGTTGGATGAACGTTAAGTCATAAGTAAACTGCTATGGAGCTTGATCCCACTCACACAGAACTTTGTGACGTTTCATCCCATCACTTGGGGTGTGCAAATACCTCCAAAAATGTTTGCATTTCTGACAAGATTGATATTATAATTTCCATTTGATATCATGCCCCTGTTCATACAAAGATCACACATCTAAATTGTTGTCTAAGTTCCGATTTGAAATACTTTTGCTTGCCATGGTCTTCAAGCTTTAAAAAGCCTTTTGTTATTCCTCATTTACTTGCCTTGAAATATGTCAACACCAGTCCTAACCATTTCCTCCTGCAGCATCCCAGAGTGTGAAGAAAATAATTGAAATCAATCCTTACATGCTTGGCACAATGGCTGGAGGTGCCGCTGATTGCCAATTTTGGCATAGGAATTTGGGCATCAAGGTAATGCATTTTATTAGTTTTGAATTTGAAGCTTTGCCAGGTCCATGTGTGTGCGCAGTAAAGCTCATGTGCACGCCACATATTTGACAGCATGGCATGATAGGTCTGAGATCCAATCCACCAATCAGGATGACACCTGTATATTGTTACCCTAGCCCAACAATTATTTTGATCCACTAGTCATGTGGACCAAAGTTGGCAAAACGAATGTACAACTCTAACACATCCACCTGTTTCTAGTATCGGGGTTTACATGCTGAGTAGAGCAGATTTATTTTTGTTAAAACACGTACAAGGTCAGACCAACCTGATTGGATCTCGTACCCATGTGCTATGCTGGCACATGCGTGGCATGTACACGAGCTTTAGTGTAGATGTGTGCGCTCTTAGCAAAGCTCTTATTATTTTTGTCTCTTGATGTTTCAATATGGAGCTAACCTTAATTTCTTTCAACTATCGGGTTCACCATGAGTAAGATGTTGTCATTGTGGAATTTTTGTATTCCTATTCTAAAAGCATTCATAAGAGAAACTTAACTAGGCGTTTTTGTTTTTTGGGTTCTACATTCGCTTTCAGTGCCGTCTGCATGAGCTGGCGAACAAGCGGAGGATTTCTGTAACTGGCGCTTCAAAGCTGTTGGCTAATATCCTATATTCATACCGTGGAATGGGTCTATCAGTTGGAACAATGATTGCCGGATGGGATGAAACGGTATTATTCTGTTTTGTAAATTGTGCTTCTTGCCTCCTTTCAATGGTTATAAAAGGATTGCATCTTTGATGTAATGTTTTTTGAGGTTGAACTGGACTCTCTGACAATATTTTGCTCCATGTGCAATTTTAGGGTCCTGGTTTGTATTATGTAGACAGCGAAGGAGGGAGACTCAAGGGAACACGATTCTCTGTTGGATCTGGTTCTCCGTATGCTTATGGTGTACTGGATAATGGGTAGGCCATTTATCACATGTTGCTTTGCTATGTTCAGAAATGAGCTATTTGTAGCTGATATCTCTGGGATTTTATCAGGTACCGCTATGACATGTCTATTGAAGAAGCTGCTGAACTGGCTCGGCGTTCTATTTATCATGCAACTTTTCGAGATGGAGCTAGCGGTGGAGTTGCTAGCGGTCTCTCTTCTCTCTCTCTCTCTCTCTCTCTCTCTCTCTCTCTCTCTCCATGCACATACAAAGTTTTGTTCATGTTGTTGCTTATGCCAGGATTCCCAATTATATGCCACCTCGTCCTTGCTTCTGATTGTTAATGTAAATCCTCTCCATCATCTTTTGGTCTGTTTCCACCACCCTTTTGAGCTACAGTTATTATAAATGCTTAGGCTGAAAGTTTGTACAGTGCTGTTCAGGTTTCACCCTGTATAAGTGGGGCCCATGGTCAGTGATCCAACATAACTGCGATGGGTCTCATTGTGGATGGTTGTGCACCACACTCTCCAGTTGACATAATTATGAAATATTTGGCCTTGTTGTTTCAATTTGAACCATCTTTCAAAAAAAAAAATGTTTGAATTTAAACTTTATGGAATTTTATTTCTTAACCATCTATTTGTTGACCACCTGGTTAGAGAGTTTGGATTTTTCTTTCTAGTAGACTTTTGGTTCAAAACAGTGGAGCCATAATATATTCATGGTTTGGACCATTGAACTATGGTCCCCACCGTAGAAGCTGATGGCCCCGACTTCACAAACTTTCTGCCTGAGCATTTTGTAAACCACCTAGAATGGGAAAGCTAAAGTGACCCAGGAGAGCCTCATGGAGATGGCCATCTCCCATATCTCCACCACACCCACTGCACATGCCTAGGGCAATCAGAGCTGTTGATCTCCTGTCACCATGCTGGCAGGATATAGCCTAAAATTCATGGTGTTTTGATAACCCTTTCCATCCAATGGGTGTAATTTTTTATTTTTATTTTCTGACTATGGACCAATGCTTACCATTTCTGCTAAAAAAGTGTAGTGAATCATCTTTCGACCACTGTTGTGTCAGCTATATATGGCTCCAGTCAGTGGCCCACGAGATCAACCACTCTGATTGCCCTAGAAGTGTGCCAGTGTTAGTGGAGATGCTACTGATCAGCAAGCCTTCTCTCTAACTTGTGAGCCTCCCTTGGAAACCTACTGCAACCAAAATTCCCTTTATGTCAACCAGACCGAAAACCCTCTGGAACATGCTTTACTGATATTATACGTGTAGCATGTGGATGCATTCTGATATTTTGGGCCAAATGCTTAGAAAAATGCTGTGTGTGTTGCAGTTTATTATGTTGGACCTGATGGCTGGAAAAAGCTCTCTGGAGACGACGTAGGTGAACTCCACTACAAGTACTACCCAGCCATTCCAAGCTCTGTTGAACAGGAAATGACCGAGGTTGCCATAAGCTGAGAGAAAGAGGTTCCATCACTGTTGAAATGTCTTAGGTAGTTGCAACCTGAGAGAAAGAAGTTCCATTGTTGAAATCACAGATTCTAGCTTCTTTTTTTTTATGTCCACCCATTTGGAATTTCTAGTCTTGACTTTTTTATGTTCTCCCATTTGGAATTTCTAAATGCTCTTGAGTGGGAAAATTGGAAAAATTCATGTCCTTTATGTGTTTTAATGGAAGAAATCAGAACACCTTGGTATTCATTTGCGATCTACCCCATTCATAAGGTCATTACTACCAAGATGAAGGGAAGACACAAATATCAACCTGATCTAAAACTTCTGTGGAATGCAAGAAAGTTTCAATGGTAGCCATCCAATCCCCCCGTTTTTATTTTTTGGTATAAGCTCATTTGAGCTGTGAATCAGCCTGCCTTTTGGACCTCATGTTAAGACTATTTGAGTTGTGAATCGGCCTGCCTTTTGACCTCATGTCTTAACCTGAGCTGGTGCAATGGATGGACAAGGTGGACATAACACATCTTGGTGGGCCCTACAAATGTGTTGGTTGTGGTTCTCTCCATTTACATGGATGACTTTACTAGAACCTCCGCATCGACTCTTAGGGCCTGTTTGGATACCTCCAAATAAGTTGACTTTTTCTACTTACAGCAGCAGATAGGTGACTTATTTCAGATAAGTAAGTTTGGTTTATGATTAGGTATAAGTAACTTTTTTACTTAAAATATCATAATTACTTTAGTTAATTTTATTTTATTTATAGGTTTTCTACTTTTCATAAGTTAGCCCAAGAGAGGCACCGGGAGAGATGAAAGAGAGGAGAGGCTGATAAGTATGCTGTTTACTAAACATGATTATCTTCTTAATAAGTAGAAACTAATATGAGCTACTTGTGTCAGTAGTTTATCTTAAGCAACTTACTATCTGCCGGAAAAGCCAAAATTTTTAACCATGAATATGTCAACAGGTTTCTCTTCATGAGAAGAAAGGGCAATTTTGTCATTTGTTAAGAATACTTTGTTTGTTGTAACTACTGTTGGCAAAATCTAATGGAAGGTAGCTTAATGAAATTTACTTAATTAGGTAGTTTAGTGAACACATTTTTTTAAAAAAGGCTCCAGTGTAAATCCTATAAAAAAAATTAGGTAGTGTTTTATAAAATTATATTTAAATAATTTCTCTTGTTTAAATACCAAAGAGACTTCTAACTTTCGTAAAAATTTATAGCTTTCCGGCCCTAAGAGGCGCGACACCGTTGGCTAGTAACCCTAACACTGGCCAGCTAGTTAGTGTTAAATCTCTGTGGGCCCCACCATGATGTACGTGTGCCTGATCGTATTAGGGCATGGGCAAAAAATTTGAGTGGGGATTAAATGTCCAACATTAAATAATTCATAGGGCTCACTGTAATGTTTATTTGCCATCCAAATTGTCAGTCAGGTCACACTCACCTGGATGGAGGGAAATCACAAATATAAGCTTGATCGAAAACTTCTGTGGCCCTAAAAAATTTTCAGTGGCAAGTGTTCGATTTTCACTGTTTCCTATAGTGTGGTCCACCTGAGATTTGGATCTGCCTCTCTCTCTCTAATCTCATGCCTTAACATGAGCTGGCAAAAAAGATAGACGGCATGGATAAAACACATACATAATGGTGGGGCCCACAGAGCTTCGAGACCAGCTGGCTGTCTGGTGTTGGGGTCACTAGTCAGACCAAAACTGCATGGTAAAGGTAGGCCTGTCAGCTATTTGGGTCTTCTAGGTGTCTGTAATCGAGTTGTCGGGGGACTGTCATCGAGTATCCATCAGATCTTAGGTCAAGGTTGGGTTTTTAGTTGGTTTGGGTCAAATAAGAGTATTTATATGGTTGAGCCCATTTGATGAATGGCTTTAGATTACTTACACATGTGCCACCTTGACATATGCGTGGTGTTTGAATGGGCTCCTTTACATGCCCATGGCTTGGAAAGCCTTATTCCATTGTTTGAAGAATAATATATTTATATATACACACACATATGGAAACGCTAACCTACAAACCAGTTCGTACTTATTACATAGGAACTTTTTTGAGAACTCATCATATCTGAGGAATCTCGAAAATCTGAACGGTCCACGTGAAGCAGAACCTCATGAAACCTTCTTGTGCAAAATTTTACTTTGATCCGAAACTTCGGTGGGCCACGAAAAATGCAAGCACTTTCTTCCCTTGATTTGAATTTCTTTTTGCTATGGCCCACCAGAATCTTAGATCAGGGTGAAAATTCACTTCATAAGGTTTCATGGGATTCCGCATCTTATGGACCATTCAGATTCAACACCCATGACACGTGTGCAAAGGTGCACATGTGCATAGGCGCGCAGGTGAGCATCCCCCCCTCTCTCTCTCTCTCTCTCTATATATATATATATATATATATGGAAATGGTAGACCTCATGGGAACTTCCCAACCTGAATTTAATTGGGTCTTAGTTGATAGACCAAACCCAAACATGACTAGATCCAAATTTAACCGGGTGTCAAAAGCCGAGATCCTAACCCGACTCAATTACTCGATGGGTCTAAATAATTGGACCAAGACCCATTAGAAATCAGGACTGGTCCATCAGATGCCTGCAGTTAAAAGAGTATTTTTATGGCCTATTTGTTAAATTTGAAGCGTGGAATGTTTATTTGCCATCCAACATGCCCGGAAGGTTAAAAAAAACCTAAACGAAGAGACCACACAAATATCATCTTAATCCAAAGCCTTGTGGCTCACAACAATATTTTAATAGTTATTTACCACAGTTTCCTATACTATAGTCAATATGAGATTTGGATCTTCTTGGATCATGTCCAAGAATGAGCTTTCAATAAGAATGGACAACATGCATGTAGTCGCATACATTATGATAGTGGGATGCAGATTTCCTATGAAAGAGTTTCACGGGAAGTTCGATATGATGTGATGCTATGTAGGGCCCATCATGATGTTAGTGAGAAATCCACCCATTCATCCATTTTGACCTTCTTAGGCTCCAGCTTGATGTTTATATGTCATCCAAACTATTTATAAGGTTATTATCATTGGGATGAAGTGAAAAGACAAAAACTTAATTTGATACAAAACTTTGTGGGCCATACTAACGTTTCAATGGTAGTGTATTTCCTCTCGTATGGCACACTTGAGTTTGAGATCCACTTCATTTTTTGTATCATGGTCTAAAATAAGCTCGCAAAACATATGGACAAAGTGGATTTCTCACAAGGCCCCATCTAACATCCAATGCAAGAAGTTCCTGCGAAAGGGTGTAGCTAAAAATCTGTCCTCCCAAATTCAGTAGTGGATTAGGTGAGACCCTGGATCCAACGATGTGGGTGGACCATGAGTGTGGGGCTCATAGTGATATGGGTGGGACCTTGACTATGGGACTCATAGTGATGTGTGTACCTTAAATCCACACCATCCAGCCATTTTAAAAGTTTATTTTAGGGCATTATCCCAAAAATGAAGCTAACAAAAATTTTAAGTGGGCCACACCATAAGAAACAATTGAATTTAATCTTCACCATTAAAATTTTCATCGACTACACTAAGATGTTTATTTGCCATACAATCTAAAGCTTTTGCGGCCCACAAGAAGTTTTTAGTGGTCAATCACCACTATCTCCTTTATTATGGTCCATTTGGGATTTAGAGCTACTTCATTTTTTGGATCATGCCTTAAAATAAGGTTTCAATATGGTTGGACGGTAGTCACATACATCACAGTGGGCTCCACAGTAAGGGTCCCACGGGTCTCACTTAATAATTTGTTCCCTATGGTTGGGCATTGAGTAAAGTCAGATTGACTTAGGGCTGACCCAACTTGATCTAGTTTTGAGTTTAGGTTTGGGCTAGACTAATCCGGACAAATTCTGACCTAGTCACAAGTACCAAGTTAGGTCAAGTCAGCACTGAATTGGGTTGGGTGCAGTTGGTATCCATGGGCTAAAATTACAACTCAAAACCTAAATTCGCTTGTCAAAATTGCAACCTCTCCATCAACTCAAAATCTAGTTTTACACACACACACACACACAAAAAAACTTAGATTTTAGGTCGAGTCTGAGTCAAGTCGAGTTACTCGAATTAGACTTGGTTTGGGTTTGAATTGGACGAAGTCAACTTAATTTGGATCAACTCACCTACTCTGTTTAGATTGAATCGGATTTGAATGAGTCGGTCAAGTAGTGTTTGCCGAGTCGAGTTGTCCCATGCCTAGCTCTACCACTCCCCCAAATTGAGCAGGGATTGCATACTAGCCCCACGAAGATATAGTTAGAGACTGACAAATGGTCCTGTCCAAAAGGCTTTGTGGGGCTTACTATGATGTATATATTTTATCCACACCATCCATCCATTTTTTCATATCGTTTTAGGAAACATGACAAAAAAAAACAATGTAAAATTAAGGCTTAAGTGGGCCACACTACAAGAAATAGTTAGAATTTGATGCCTACCATTGAAAACTTTCTTGTGGCCACAAAAGGCTATAATTAAGCTAGTTTTTTTTGTGTTTTGTCCTTCATCTTGGTTTGTGTGACTTTATGAAGATATTAGATGACAAATAATCTTCACAGTAGACCTCAGGAAGGTTTTAATGGTAGTCATTCCATTCCTACTACTTTTAGTGGAACAATCAAGCTTTAGAATGATATAAAAAAGTTGATGAATGATGTAGATCTAAAACAAATCATGGTGGCCCAGAGAAGTGCTACATGTTAAAAGTTGAATAGTGTAGTATGTAAAATAGAAAATTTCTGTTGCCCACAGTAATTTTGGATTTTTATTTAAGTCCACAAAGCTTATTTTAGATTTACCATTAAACTTGGGCTCTGTCACAGAAAAAAAAAAAAGAAAAAATCAATGAAAACTTATATAGTGCTTCAGACATTTGGTTTTAACGAACACCAAACGCTTAGTGCTTACAGATTCTGCATGTTGGCTTATAAGTTGGGAATCATGTGTAGTGTACTGAGAAGCGTCCTAATTAAATGAATAAGTGTGGCATGATCTATTACTTCTGATCAACTACAATTCTCGATATCAGTTATATCGAGAATTGATGAGCAGATTAGATACTGTTCATGTGAGCAAAATTGGCCCATGTGATCCATAACAACTAGAGAAATGAATGTCGGTATGTTGGTCATACGTATGATTATTAACGTACATTGTTCATCATTCATGTAGATCTCACCATTGATTGCATGTCCCATAAAAATTCACTCTTACTGAAAAATCATACTTCAATGGTTAGATAAATGAATACTTATATTTATCATATTACAAATGATTTAATCATTAATTTAAACCATTCTTCGTCTAGCTCACTCTTTATTGCTAGTCACAATAAAAAAATTCAATTTTATTGAAAAATCTTACTTCAATGTTAGATAAATAAATACCTATATTTATCACAATGCAAATGATCTGGTCATTGATCTAAACCATCCACCATTCAACTCTACTCTTTAATGCTAGTCACAGTAAATAAATAAATAATAATAATAATAATCACTTTTGTCATATATACTTACCCACCTATTTAATGGTTATGAAAATGGAATCTATAATTGGGGTAGACCATCTATCAAGTGGGTCCTAACTTTGGTTGTCCATCCCTCTAAAAAAAAATTACATTTTATCGTATGGTCCTGTCAATTCATTCTATGCTTAAGAAAATGGATGGCTTATATCAACAATATTACAAATGGTCCAATCATTTCTACACTAATTATCATTTAGCCTTCAACCTTAATTTTTTTCACTTTAAGAAAATCACTTTGATTAAATGATCCTAATCTCCAAATCAATGACTAGGGAGACTATTGGAATGCATTGATCATGTTACAAATGTTATGATAGCTGATCTTATGGCATTTATCATTAGGGGCCCACCCTTAAATGTCCATCCATCTAAAGAATCACTTTGATGGGATTATCCCAACCTTTCAATCAATGCCTAAAAACTAACAATTCACATTGATCATATTACGAACATTTGAATTATTAATCTATAACATTCATCATTTGGATCTTACTTTTGATTGGCCATCCTTCCAATAAATCAGTTTGGTTGGATGATCACAACCTCACACTAATGCCCACCAAAATGAATTATTAATCTAGACTTTTCATCGTCTGGGTCTCACCTTCATCACTTAGCTCTATGGGAAAATGACTTGCGCTTAATGATCCCAATCTTCCAATTAATGTCCAGGAAATCAGACGGTCCATGTTAACTGTGCTAACAAATGTCTTGATCATATATCTATTATATCCACCATGCGAGCCCACATTTGATTGCCCATCCATCTTAACAGGCCCTCAGATGATTCCAATGTACTGTCAATCTCCTGGGAAAAGGAACAGTCCACGTTGAGTACACGAAATGGTTTCGACGTACTAACACCACACATGTACAATACGAATACAGAAGATCTCTACGAACTGTCGAGCATATAATTCAAGTTGCAGGGCTTTGTCTGGACGCGGATTTCTTGCTAAAGCCTTTCCCATGAAGATCTTGTGCTGGAAATTTAGGTGAGGCCTATTGTCACATTTTTGAGAAATCCTCTCTGTCTATCTGTTTTTTGAGTTCATTTTAGGACGTGAGGCCAAAAATGAACCGTATCCAATGCTCAAGTAGGCTTAAAAAGTGATAATTGAACGTCTATAGTTAAAATATTTGTGGGGCCAAAAAAGTTTGGAATCATGGTATTATTTGTATTTTCAGTCTATCATAATACAAATGATGTTATTAACCGTATGAATGACATTTAAATATCAATGTTGAACTTAGGAAGGTTTCATTGGTAGAAATTTTCCTAATTACCTTTTTTATTTAGTATAGCCCACCTGAGTCTTTTATACTGCTGAATTTTGATTTCATCTTTTGAAAATTAGCTCAAAAAAATGGATGGACAGAATGAATTTCTAAAAAACATCACGCTGGACCACCTAAGTTTCAAGCGCAGGAACTTCCTCCGAAATGCTTTGGCAGGAAATCCTCGTCCACCTTTATTTCTCTGCTATAAAAGCAGATTGGCTAGTGTACCATACACCACCGATACAGGGAATGGGATTGGCCGGTGTACTCCACCAGCTATATAGCAGACATACAGCAAGTTCTGTGGGTCTCATCATGAGATAGGTGTTATCTCCAAAGTTTCTATCCATTTTGTGAGCTCTTCGTAAGGATTGAACCCGAAAATAAGGCAGATTTAAGGATCAAGTGGTCCACGCTGCAAAAAACAATGGGGGATTGAACATCAACCATTGAAACTCTTTTGGGTTTCATAGAAGTTTTGGATCAATATGAAATTTGTCTTTCCTCTTCATCCAGGTCTTTGTAACATTATGAACAGTTTGGATGAAAAATAAACATTATGGTGCCCCCTACTAAATTTTTAATTGTGAAAATCATTATCTCCACTACTAATTGTGGTGTGGTCCATTTGATATTTGGCCATGTTTCATTTTTTAAACATTACTCTAAAATGATCTAAAAAAATGGATGAACAGTGTGGATATAGTAAATACATAATGTAGGGTCATCTTACATTGATCTCCTTTGAACCGTTCCTACAACTCGGAGCTCGAAGAGCATCAACGCTTGCATTCACTCACAAGTACCTACACTAGCTATATAGCTGATGTGTATTACATCCGCTTCCTGGATACAGCTGGTGTGGGGTACGAGCCGTGTGAAGATGGGATGCGGATTCGCCACTGACAGATTGAATAGCAAAATTACCTGATTAAGTAATATCATTAAGATACATGAACCCCACTCTAATGTGTGTGTTGTATCTATCCATTTCGATAGATCATTTTAAGATATGATTTGAAGAATAAATGATGCCAATCAACAACTCTAATTGACTATGATCTCCAATGTGGAGAGAGAGAGATGCTAACGTTGAAACTTTCCTATGGTCTTATTATGTTTATTTGAGATCCAACCTATTCATCACAGACATGAAAGAAGGTTAAACATAAATATTAACTTGATTGGAAACTTTTATAGCCCCCAGAGAAGGTTCAACCATAGACATTACTCTCCCGTTGTTTCCTATGGTGGGGTCTTCTACAGCTTTGGATATGAGTCCTTTGTGTCATGTTCCAAAATAATGATCTTTTCAAATGGATTGGCTGGGAATACAACATACACGCCATAGTGGAGGTCAATGAATTTGGTGACATCACTTCAGCGAGATAATTATAGAGCATTATTTAAAAATTAAATCATATCCAAAACTCAACCCGACGCCATTAAAATATTTGTAGGCCCACATCATATTTATTTTCCATCAAATCTGTTCATAAAGTAACGAGTACCGGGACGAAGAACGTAAACAAATATCATACTGATCCAAAAGTTACGTGACCCCAAAAGGGTTTCAACGGTAGACGTTCAATCCTCCACTGCCTTTTGCCTTGTGATCCATTGATCTTCCTATCTTTCTTAATTTTCGTTTCAAGACTCACGACGATCTCGAGAAATGGATGGACGGTTTGGATATAACACATGCCTCATGATGGAAGCCACAGAGCTTGCTCACGTCAACACATAAGCTATATTGCTGGTGTGTGGTACACCGTACACCAGCCAATCGGCTTCCCTCTGCTCTTCTTCTTCAGTCTCTCGTCCTCGAAGCAAAGAGAAGCCAGCGTTTTTCGGCGATCGTATAAGGTAAGGGTCATCTCGCGCCTCTCTCTCTCTCTCTCTCTCTCTCCATTCTGTCGTCCTCCGATCTTCATTTTCAATCGATTTCTCCAATTTTCAGCTCGGAATCGATCGATTCTGTCACTTTTCTGGTAAGATTCTTTAATCTGATGGTCGCCTTTTGTTAAACGGATTCGACATTAGAGCCTCGATTGCGTTGCTGGGTGTTCTGGACAGATCAGAGCTGTGATGGATGTGCTTTTCCTCTTCTCATAGCCTTGATTGGATTTTGACAGATCTGTGTTGTTTTTGCTGGTAATGATTTCGATGTGCGCTAGGATTGTGTGTTTTGGCAGGAGGATCCGTTTGATATTGCTTAGGACAGATGTAGATCTGTTATCTGCAACTACCCACTGTTCTTTTTGTTTGATGATGTTTGATGAATTTTATATATATATATATATATATATATATATATATATATATATATATATATATATATATATATATATTTGTTTTGTTTTATTTTGTTTTTGTTTTTGTTTTATATATGATTGCTGTTGGATTGGTTCGGTATGATCTGTTTGAAAGACGGGTTATATTTAGTGTTTTTCTATTATTATTTAATAATGCGAATTCCCACATTGAAACCCGCAGGGGATTGATTTGATAAAATCCTGATAAAATTGGGAGTGGATGCCTATCAAATAGGACTGGCCAGCTAATCTGTCCAATATCTTGAACAAATGGAAAAGTCGCCTGCTAATTAGATGAGCTGGTGGAGACAATGTAGTGTGTGCAAGTGATTGATGCAACCAAATGGCCACACATGCCGATTAATCAAGATTTGAGAAAAGGCCCCCATCTCACGCGAGCATGCTCTGCATGTGTGCATTGTTGAGCTTGCTCACAGTCTTGCATTCATGATCTCTAGCATTTGGCTAGATGATTGTTGGGTCTTTTCCTGCAATATCTTTCTTTTCTTATTGATTTAAAGAAAAAAGATGTCATGGATAGGAAGATGTTCGCATGTATCTTGCATTCGTGATCTCTAGCATTTGACTAGAGGATTGTTGGGTCTTTTCCCACAATCTCTTTCTTTTCTTATTGATTTAAAGAAAAAAGATGTCATGGATAGGAAGATGTTCTCATGTGTCGTGCAATTATCCCTATTCGGAATCTCTATTCGGACTCCCATACCTTTCCATATCCATCATGCTATTCTTATCCGAGTTACTTTGACGATCAAGATCACCTTGAATCATACCCATTTTCATATGTGCCTTATGGTGATTCTTTTTAACGACCCTCCCCACATGTCAGTTATCCAAAAGCATCCTATTGCACGAAATTGCCAGTGACGCCTAAAAATATTCAAAAGATGCGGAAGGAGAACTTGCAGGAGGTCAAGGAGGAGCTTAAAACATCTAATGAAGATATTGCAAATGAATTCAAGGAACTCAAGAAGTTTGTGAGAGCTTGCTTTGAGCCCTTAATTGAATAGGAAAAGCTTTTTGGGCTTCAATATGTTTTATCTAGCATTCCAAGGAATGATGTGGTTATAAATAGTATGGCAATCCAAAAGGAATCCTCCTTTGGATTGGTTGATGGATCAATGGTCAAATCGGAGGAAATTCAAGTAATACTAAAAGATCAACTGATGGATGATCCAATTGAGGAGACTGAAGGCTTAACATATATGGACGATCCGGTGGTCAAAGAGATGGATAATGCTACAATGATTGACAAAATCCATAGAGGTTAACATAATAGTACCATCTCAACATCAATCAAGGTATGCAAATCGAAAGTGGACTATGGTGAAGGGGCCATAATCGATGTCTAGAACGTAGAGGGCTAACGAGAAGCAAAAGAAAAGATGGTTCGTGTTTCAACACCATATTATGCACCGGCTATCCGTTAGGCGTGTAAGTCTCCCCATTCGACTACCAGCAAAGCTGAAGAAGATGCACTACAAACGAGGATCTTCGCAGGAGATTATGACTGCCAATTTAAACTTGAGGATGAGTTGTTTTTGAAGCTAGGTGAAATTGATGCAACCAAATGGCCACACGCGCCGATTGAACAAGATTTGAAGAAAAGGCCCACATCTCACATGAGCATGCTCCGCATGTGTGCACAAGAAAATGCTCACTTTCCCTTTTTAGTTCATCTCTACTTTTTCATTTCTTTCAAATATCTAGATTAAGAAATTTCCTTGTTCTTTCATATCTTTATTTTAGGCATAAGAATAATTTTAGATATTTCTTATTTAAGTATATTCTTATTTAGACACTTTCTTAATTATAATGCTTTGTTATTTATGTAATTTTCTTTTTTTGCAGATTTTTAGATTCCGTGGCTTTTATTATAGATTGTAAGGTTTGATTATAAATAACGCCCATGGCCCATGGAATAAAACAAGTTCAATGAAATTCTCTCTTATGAAGATTTCTTATTCTCTGGGCAGGGGGAGTGATGTTTAGTTCAAGACTAGAGGATTGTTGAGCTTGCTCACAGTCTTGCATTTGTAATCTCTAGCATTTGGCTAGAGAATTGTTGGGTCTTTTCCTACAATCTTTTATATATATATATTGATTTACTTGTTTTCTTTTGGTGGCGGCCATAGGCCCTATTTATAATCAAACCTTACAATCTGTAATAAAGGCTATGGAATCTAAAAATCTGCAAAAATAGGAAAGCACCTAAATAACAAAGCATTGTAATTAAGAAAGTGTCTAAATAAGAAGATACTTAAATAAGAAATATATAAAATTATTCCCCTTTCTAATATAAAGATATGAAAGAAAGAGAGACTTTCCTAATCTAGAGATTTGAAAGAAAATGAAAGTAAAGATGAGCTAAAAAGAGAAAGTGGGCGTTTTCTTGTGCACATGTGTGGAGCATGCTCGCGTGAGATGGGGGCCTTTTCTTGAAATCTTGATCAATTGGCACGTGTGGCCATTTGGTTGCATCAGTGATCCAGGGTTCAATCCCTAGTAGTGGTACCTTTAAAAAAAAAAAAAAAAAAAAAAAACCCTGGAGTTGAACCACCATAAAGTGTTATTAATTGTTTGTTAAACCAGTTTGGATCATTGTTTTTAGGTGAAATAGTCTTTGACATGATTACAACTGAACTTTTAATGGCATGCATGGTCCAGTTTGTGATGTCATTTTTGGAGTTAAAATTCCCCATTTGACTTGGACTGGATCATCGGATTCCTTCCCTCCTCCCCGTGGAGCAGCCCCCATCCCTCGATCAATTTTCTTCTGTAATATGCTAGCTTTGTATCAGTCTCCAGGCCTATGTTTTTAATAACGTCCGTCATTAGTGATAAGCAAACACCATGATGATGGTCTAGGCTGATTTTGAACTGGCGGTTTAACCGTTTTGAACTGATCTGCTCCCTTCTCAGATGTCTAAACATGTACTGTTAACATTCTGTATGGTTTTTGTGGTAATTTAGTTTGCTAACTGATCACCTACAGCAGGTTGTAGGTTAACCTACAAGTCTACAACCTATTTAACCAGTAGTTTGTACTGAAAATTTCTGATTTTTTTAAGGGAAAAATTGGAAACAAAATTTCTGAAGGCAAAGAAAGTCATGTTGTTGACCCAATTATAGACTTGTAGTTGATTGGTCCTTTAAGTTCATCCTAGCTTATTGAAAAAGAGAAGCTTGTCATAACCTGAAGAAATAACTAACGATGATATTCTTAAAAAAAAAAAAAAAAAAAAAACTTATGATGATGGATTATTGTCTTTCATATTGACAAGAATCTTATAAATGGGAGGAGAAGATTTTGTCCATTTCTTTTATTCCTTTCTCCTATCATGTTTGAATGTTTAAAATTTTGCTTTTATCAAATGTAATAGAGACACTAGTAATTTGTTGTTGATAATTTATGATAGAAAAAAAAAAGGAGGTCATGGCATGCACTAGGTTGTAGTTGATCAGTCATTTAAGTTCACCTTGAATGTGCCCTTGCATCCCACAGGCGACCCCACTCGAGCCCGGTGTGAAAATGCCCCTGTATTAATCATGCCCGGTGAGGAGTCTCAAACACGAGACCTCCCGCTCTGATACCAATTTGATATGGGACAATTAACCGCTTACTCTAAAAGCTTGAACTGTTAGAGTATGGCAAATTAATCCGTTTATCTCATAGCTCAGGCCTCACATCTCATGGATTAGGACCTCGGTCAAACCCCCTTGTGGGCCTCAAATCACATGAGTATTGCCTCACATGGGCTGCACACCCCGAGTCTGTCCCTGCATCCCATAGGCTACTCCTCTCGAGCCCGGTGTGAAATGCGCATTAATCACATCCGGTGAGGAGTCTCAAACACGAGACTTCCCCCGTGGGCCCCACCCACCCTGAGTGCGCCCCTGCATCCCACAGGCGACCCCACTCGAGCCCGGTGTGAAAATGCCCCTGCATTATTGATTGGACTGAAACTTGAAAATCTGATATGATTGCCTAGATAGCTAATTGGTTTGACTGTTGGGCTTCCAACTCCAGCCATTGTCAATCTTAAAAACGAAAAAGAAGAAAAAATAAAAATATAAAACTATAGCCATTGTCTTAGTGTGGTTCTTATGCACAACTAGGGCTTTCTTCCTTTCCTTTCTTTTCTTTTCTTTTTCTTTTTCTTTTTCTTTCTTTCTTTCTTTCTTTTTTTTTTTTTTTTTTGGGCTTTTGTATAGCAATACAGCTTGCAACTACTAACTACAGTTGTGTGTAGTTCTTATTTTTCAAGATGTCTCTAAATACAAATTGTATGCTATTTCTGAGTTACAAATAGAACTAGAGCTATTCCTATTTACACCTAACCTGCCACGGTTAGATCTAATGAGTAAGATACGGCCATGTGCCAACACACTTGTACGAAGGCCAGAAAAGGTACACATGGAGCATAGTGGAGAGATAGGAAGAATCCGAGATACACCTCTGTAAGAGACACGTGTCATGACAAGAATGTTAAAACACCCAGAGACGTATGTACAACCGAAACCCTAAAGGCGGTCATCATCTTGTTAACACGTGACAAGAATATATAGGCTGCACATACGCAAAGTGCCTAGAGACGAGAGAGCATGCGTAACTTAACATAATGCAAAGGCAGTGATATCTAGTGACATGTGAGCAGATTTAATTGGCCACGTGCAACTGCAGACCTCTAACTGGTGCAGTAAGACAAGAAAATCGTCTAAAAACAAAAACATGACCACACATGGTAACATAATGGTTGGCTAGTCCCTTCTCAAAATAGAAGCATATCAAGCCAAGATCGCTAACTAATTAGAACGTCGATCCCAAAAGTCAAGGGACCATACACAAGGCCACCACCTAACCCAAGTCTACAAAAGTAGCATAGAATGAAGAGCTTCAGGCATTCGCCAATCGAATCAAACAAATCTCTTTTTATCTTAACTCTACCTATCAATCTTTCTTTCTACATTAATTCTTATCTTAATTTAGCTTGGCGTAGTTTAACCTCTTCATTTCGATCCAACACCATGTTGCAACAAGTTAAATCGATTAGCGTTGCTTAGTTTAGTTTCTCCACTTAGTACATACACGACCCTGTTGTTGGAATCCCTAAATACCCAAGTTCTTAGTGATTTCCTCAGTCACAAGTCCAAACCTATTGACTAAACCATGACCTTCTCACGACCGTCCAGGTTTTGATGACTGTCTCACGACCATCCAAGTCCAAAGACTGTCAATCGTTCACGGCTATCTCGCTTGCTCGAACTGCAGTCGGTAATTTATTCTACGTTATTATTTATCTGCCGATTGTACTGCATCTACATTTAAATCAACACTTGGCCTTTTATTTCCTCTTTTCTTTCTAACACTTATTTTGTTAACAAACGCGACCAAGCTATCATCTTTATGATAAAAGTCCTTGTCTTTAGGGCAAAAAGAACTCATCTGAAGTACTAACCTCCCCTTTATAAATTGCTTGATTCTTTGTTAATCGGTGGCCGAGTAGTCAGGCCAATCTTCACACATATGGTCTTAATTCAGATATTTAGGCGCCTGGTCACAAGGTGTTTGGTTCGATTCGAGTTGAATACGACTCTGGGACGCTTAACACATACATTCTCACGCACACAATTAAAATCAGGTCATTCATTACACGTGTGGCCGTGTGTCCAAATTGAAGCTCAACAATTCCATTGTGTATATACAATTGCATAGCAATACTCTATTCCATATGGTTGTAAATAGATAGGCCATACAATTGATATAAAAAGAGTTGGACTCTCAAATTGCTGTTTTTTAATTTTCTTATTTAAGTCTCCTCTTTATTTAGTAGTTTTGAGTTGAAGTTGGCCACCATATGTGGACTATTGGGATTTCTTTTCTTAGGTTTTTTGCATTAAATGGTGCTTTTGTGTAAATTATTATAATTGTAGCCATATGTATCAGGCAGATGAAGATGATACCTTGATTGCTGATTTATATTCAAGTTTAATTTGAGCTTGAGTTGTCTTATCGTCTTAACACTTGTTTCTTGCATTCTAATAGCTTCTAGGTACCATGACGCCATTGCTCCAATATGACATGCTTGGAAAACAACTTTTGTTAAAGAGCTTTACTCCACTGAAATCAACCGTTTTGCCCTCAATTTACTCTTTTCAAGTTCCTTCCTTAGTACCTAAAATTATCAAAAGAAACATCATAAAAGAAGAATTCAACAAAGTTCTCGCCAACTACCATCTAGTAATCTATTTCAACCCCCCACAGGACACATAATCTATCCTTAAACCCTACCAAAGTTCCATGTTTCCCATTAGGGTTGTTTAGATTTTGTATATTTATTTTAGGGCATGAAAAGAGAATAGAATTAACAACATCCTCCATGTTGACCCTATGTTGGGCTCATGCGTTACCAGGTGGGATCCACACTTATGATCTAGTTGTGTATACATGTAGGACTTATGATCTACTTGCATAATGAGTGACCATCCCAACCCACCTTAAAGCCAATAAAATTACATAATAGCCCCCAAATCTCCCTCAAGATGTTCCCAATCACACCCCGTGAATGAAGGATGGAAAAAAAAAGAAAAAAAAGTTTTTAAAAAAAAAGAAGAGAGAGAGAGGATAAAAACCAATTAGTTTGGTTGGTGGAGTTGACAAAACTTTAGTGAGACCAAGGGAGGTCTTAAGTGTGGTTAGTTCCCCCTTGCACATGGCTTTTGTTAAAGAGAGGTAAATAATTGATGGCATTTTGGTGGCGAATGAAGCCGTGGACTGTAGAAGAAAATATGATCAACCCAAAATGCTTTGTAAGGTGGATATTAAGAAGGCCTATGATCATGTTGACTAGGACTTCTACTTTACTCTTGAAAGAAAAGATTTGGAAGGAAATGGACAAGGTGCACCAAGGAGTCCATTGGATTTAGCTTCTTTTCCTATCCCAAAAAATGGCTCTCCTGCGGATTTCTTCTTGAGCTCTGGAAGGCTTTGACAAGGAGACTCTCTTTCCCATCTTCTCTTTACATAGTGTTGACAGCTTGAGGATGTTGATGGCTAAGGCTTCTTGGTTGGGTTATTTGAGAGGTTTGGACATTGGTAAGTTGGAAGTGATTGTGTCCCACCTCTAGTTTGCATATGACATACTTAGATTGTTTGAGGCTTGAGCCATTTAAGGGTGATGAAGGATGCCCTACTCTACTTGAAAGCAGTCTTTTGGGCCAATTTGAGGGAGATTGTGTGTTGGCAGATGTTGCCATAAATGAGGAGAGGGTTGATTCCTTAAAGGTTTGTTTGTTTCATGCATTACATCAGTAATGTATTGCACTTAGGCAATGATGACCTTTTACGTCTCCCTGACAGTAGTTGTTAGTGAACTTTGACCAACAAGGCACCTGTTTTGAAATAAGTTGATTTCATGGTAATTACCTAAAAAAGTAACCTATTCACGTTTGGAATGGAATCGAATTTCTGTACAAATATGGGTGAAAGCAGCAGAAAAGAATGTCCTTTTCATACACCCTTGCATACACAAACACGGTTTGGGAGGATCTCCAGATCCTCCAAAATTGGGGGAGAAGTAACCGCGGGGGCCACAGTGGTGTATGTGCCTTACATCCACACTGTCCATCCATTTTGCAAACTCATTTTAAGGTATGATCCCAAAAATGAAGCAGATACAAGTCTTAGGTGGACAATACCATAGGAAACAGTTGTGATTGAATCCCCATTGTACTATGGATCACTGAGATAAAGATGCAAGCAAGATTTCTCTTATGAGAGGAAATTCATTCATCTTAGAGGCCACTGGCGAGAAAATGGTTTTATAAGCACGACCACCGTTCACTGGGTACTCATGCGGAACACGGAGATGACTGGCTGGTTATCTCAAATCCCTCGAGAAGTCCGCAGCATGGGAATTCGCTGTATTGCGACTGCTGAAATTGCCGAGCCATTCAAACAAAACGTGAGAATTTTCGAACTTGTAAATCCCGGGATTTATCGATGTAACGCATGAAACAAACAAGCCCTAATGGAAATGTTTTTTTTTTGGGGCACGACCACCGTTCACTGGGTACTCATGTGGAACATGGAGATGACTGAGTGGTTATCTCAAATCCCTCGTGCAGTCCGCAGCATGGGAATTCATTGTATTGCAACTGCTGAAATTGCCGAGCCATTCAAACAAGACGTGGGAATTTTCAAACTTGTAAATCCCGGGATTTATCGATGTAACGCATGAAACAAAAAGGCCTAATGGAAATGTTGGGGTGTAGTAGCTCGAGGCTTATGATGAAATACCTTTGCCTTATATAGGTGGGAATGCAAATTTCATTTCATTTCATTTTGGGACCCGATCATTGAATTGAAAGGAGATTGGGTGGGTGGAAAAAGTCATTCCTATCCTTTGGTGGTAGGATCACTCACAGAATCATTCCTCTCAAACTTGTTGGTGTAGGTGTGGGCCTAGTATGAAGAAAAACTGGGTGCTTCTTGGTAAGTGATGGTGGAGATTTGGGGAAGAGTTGGAAGCTTTGTGGAGAGTTTATTCTTCAGAAGTAGGGTGTCTTATGGCAAGGATTTGGTACCCTTGAGTCCCTACTTAGAATGTGAGCTCTAGCGTTTAGAAAACCACTAGGTTTATCCATAGAAGACTTGCTCAGAATGGGAGGGCTATTTACAAGAAGGTGCGTAGCTTAATTTTTCATGGTGCTCAATTTATTGTTGGCCTGGGTAAATGAGGTTTGGTTTTGGAAGGACGTGTTGTTGGCAAAGGTCCCCTTATTTTCCTTAGTGGTGAATCTGGATGCCAAGACCAAAGAGTACTATGAAATCATTGTAGATTCCATATTGTGGAATGTGTGGTTGTTGAAGAAAACCTTTATGATGATGAAGTGAGTAGGTGTGTTCACTGGTAAGCTATATGAGACGATCACAGATTCTTTGGGAGAGTGTAAAAGAAATTTGGAAGTGGTAGTCTATTGGTAGATTCTCCTCAAAATTTCTATTGGTGAGACTCTGTGCTAGTAGCAATCCTCTCTATCCATGTGCAAAATGGTGGAAACTCACATTCTTCCTCTTGTTTGATAAGTGGGAAAAGAAAAGAATTTGCGGTGTGGAAATGGATTACTCTAATGATTATTTAATGATTATTTCTGTTGTTACTATTGAGAAATGAATTCCATTTTTAGAGGTATGTTTGTTTTGCAAGTATAAATCTCTTATTCACTAGACAATGATTATCTCATATCGTGTGTTAGAGAATTGCAAATGTGGAACAAGGCTAATGATTTCATTGTGAAATCCATGGTTTTTTTTTTTCTTTGCGTATTAAACAAGTGAAAACACTTTTTCAAAGGAAATCAGTTCTTTTCCTTTACTTTTCCCACTTATCAAATAGGCCACAGAGTTCAAGCATTTGTATGGACTGCCATAGCAAATAAATCCTCATAATTGATTAACACAAAAGAATCTCCTAGCTTACTTATTAAGATCATTGTTGGTATATTAAATGTTTCATCATTCCAGAGATGTACTGTTGTTATGCCAACTAGTTGCCTTCATGGAAAATTGGATTCTCCACTTGGCCCTTTTGTTCACACAACAGCCCATACATGAAACCAGAACATCATGTAGCAAACAGAGTCCACAAGTTAGTGAGCTCCTAAACCTACACTGGGAAGTAATATTACTTGTCCAAGCATCCCCAAATAACATTTTTAGAAATTGGTTGACCTACAACAGTTGCTGGTCAGAATGAGTTGGCACATCCTTTCTAAATGTATGATTGCACAAAGTTTTAAGAAAAGTGGCAACAAATTCGGGTACTGGCGTAGGGAAGTGTTTGTTTCAAAATGTTTGCAAGTGTAAACGAGTAGGAAGTGGGATTAGGATGTGAGTCTTACACACAAGAAGCAAAAGGGGCACCTAGTTAAAAGGATTGGGCAACTAATGGCCTGTTTGGTGGGAAAAGAAATTATTTATACTTAATTTGACATTTTTTGCTATTTGGTTTGCAAAGAAAACAGTGGATTCCTCAAAGTAATCATTAGCCTTATCCTTAGTTGCATTTCTTTGGCGTAGTATATGAGGTGACCTTTGTCTAATGAGTAATGTAACGGTTCCCCTCATTTGCGAAAGCCAAGAGGAGTGAGGAAATTAGTTTTCATTTCCTTGGATTTCCTCAGAAAAGGGCCATTTCTCTTTTTGTTTCTAAAGCCTATGAAATGGAGATTTCCATGCTTTTTGAGTGACAAGTCTCACTTTTGTCCACTGACTGTTCCACTATTCCATTGAAATGTATGCTAAAACAAACAGGTTCTGTAGTGGTTCTTTTCCAAATATTTCCTTTCCATAGCTTTCCTCATATGTGACTAGTGTTTTAAATAGTGGTAGCATGTTGTGTAGCATTCAGCCCTTTGTAGTGTGTAGTGTAAGCTACGTGATACTTCTATTTGTTAATTCAAAAATAGGAAAAAAAAATGATAAATAGTAAGAAAAAACTATATATATATATATATATATATATATATATATATATATATATATATATATATATATATATATATATAGGGAAAAGGTACTATGCGCTCGACCTCATGATAAGCTCCCGTGAGGTCAAGCTGTGTGGGCCCCACCGTGATGCATGTCGACCATCAACACCGTGCATATGATGGGTACCCTTTAAATTATGGGATATCCCAAAAATCAGCCGCATACGGAACTTAGGTGAGCCATACCATCTAAAATCATGTGAAACACCGTTAAAACATATAAAAGCACTTGGTGGGGCCCACCTGAGTTTTGAATGCTGCTGAAACTTGGTCTGAACCCTCATACAAGTGGGACACACATAATGGATGGGCTGGATTTGCAAACCACATCTTTTGTGGGCCCCAAAAATGATTATGAATGTTTTAATAGTGCACAGCCCCTCTCCACTTCTGTATGTGGTGTGGCCCACACAAGTCACGGATTGACTTGATTTTTGAGACCTAGGCCCATGATGGAATGGCACATCTGACTGATGGGGTAGATGTTCGAAACGCATCACAGTGGGGTCCACACAGCTCGACCTCATGGGACGAACTCATGAGGTCGAGCGCATAGTACCTTTTCCCATATATATATATATATATATATATATATATATATATATATATAGGAACGCTCACCTGCGAACCAGTTCACACGGACTACCTACGAACTTTTTTGAGAACTCATCATACATGATGAGTCTCGAAAATCTGAACGGTCCACATGAAGTAGAACCTCATGAAACCCCTTGGTATCAATTTTTACTTTGAACCAAAACTTTGGTGGGCCATGAAAAATGCAAACAGTTTCTTCCCTTAATTTGCATTTCTCTTTGCTATGGCCCACCAGAATCTTAGATCAAGGTGAAAATTGACCTCTTAGGATTTCATGGGATTCAACTTCTTATGGACCGTTCGGATTCGACTCCCATGACACGTGTGCAAAGGTGCGCATGTGCGTAGGTGAGCTTGCCTCTCTCTCTCTCTCTCTCTCTCTATATATATATATATATATATATATAATATGCCTAAAAGATGATTCATTTTTTCAAGTACAAGCATGTTGAAACAAGTTATTAATTATCATTTATCAAAAGCCAATCCATATTCATAAACCAAATCAAATCTTTATCACACCAACAACTTTCTAAGTAAACTACTTTAATTAATAATATCTAATTGAAACCACAAGTCACAAGTGTGGAAAGAAATTGGATCCTTCCTCTTGCTCCGGTGGTAGACTCTTAGGAGTTTCAACACCCGGTCAAGGGTTCAAGTATCCATAAGTGGTGAAATCCCACTATGGCATGAGTGTGTGGGGGTGTGTGTGCGTGTGTAAAAAAAAAAAGTATGGAAAGAAATTAAAATCCCACAAGTGTAGAATATTGAGTACAAAATACAAAATACAATTATCATTTACAAAACGCGACATACACTATGGGGGATTTACTCTATTAATGCTATGTGTACACTACATGGGACTTAACGCTATTTGCTTATGCTATGTATCGTACAATGCTATGCTCACTATGGACGCTATTGAATACACCGGATGTGACATTTCCTTTCCTCATTCACTTTTTGGTTTTCACCAATCCAAACGGACCCTTAGTTCAGATCCCATGCGCTGAAATTGTCATCACCTGTCTGCTTGCATGAGAGAGCGGCTAAGTTCATTAGAGGCTCATTATCCTTCTTTTACAATGACCCTTTAATGCTGGACTAAAGGTTGCCTCAGGGTGCGTTTGGTTACATCAAATATCATAAGTTTCATTATTATTCTGTCTGATTTGGTTCAAAATTTCATGATATTCTATGAGCTTTGGTGCAACCAAACTCACCCTTGGCTGCTGGAGAGTGAGCTGACCGTATTGAAAACTAGCAACAGATTGCACGAGTAAGTAAACTGAAGGAGTTAGTGCTTACAGCCTCTTTGATTTCCGGATTCAATTATTGGTTTAGACTCTGTTGTTAAAAATGGTGTTGTAACATGGAAACTATCTTGGTTAACTGCAACTAATAAATCCCTAATATCTGCATTTTTATTGTGGCCCCTTAGCATCTTTACTTTTTCATATTAGCAAATTTGCAATTTACAGCTTCCAGTAAGGAGAGACACGATAAACAGCAGTCTACAAAACTATTTGTCAGGGAAGTGCTGCATCCTAGTTAGCCCTGGGGATATATCAATGGCCTGTGAATTGATTAATTACTAGAAGCAGGAGCAGCAGCAGCAACAGTACATAGAGAATAAGCTATTTTATTGACATATAATAATTGTGAGATTCGAAATAGAGAATGGTATACTAAGAGGAAACTTTGTGAAACTCTAGAATCAGTTCAATCTACATCAACATAACCCTATCTGACCAGACCCATTTCTGTATATGAACTTTCGCATTTTCCTCTTGACTCGATTATACAGCATTAGATACCTGCCCCTGAGTGAGAATGGACAGCATTCCCAGTATATAACCGCCACCATACAGTGAAAGACTAAACCAGATGATAGTCATAGCAAGCCCTACAGTACAAATATCAAAACTTGTGTTCCATTTTATTATTATTTGAACAGCATTCTGGTTCCATTTGTTTATAACCAGACACAGAAATTATCAGAGTAAGACAAAGGGGTCTAGAACCAGGGGGAAAAATAAATTGCGAAGACCAAGATTCTTCAAATTAGTCAACCTGAACTACATTAGAGGCATTCTGTCCCATATGTATACCCCACTGGATCTTGTGGGTCCCTCATGGGCACAATGTGAGCCTAACACAGGATATAGATGGAGCAAGTTTTTATTTTATTTTTGGTTTCATGCCTTGAAATAAATTTTAATAATCTAAACTACCCTAACTTTTAAGGGTTGATTAGACTAATGTTTACAGTAGGTGTGTTTTGGTGTTATCCTTTTATTAGGGTTTTAATCATTTCTAGGTGGGGTTCTTTGTAAAATGTTCCAGTGGACTAAGGAGTGGGCTCCTTGATTGTGTATGGGGACCGGTCATGAGTTCTGGGAACTCTGCTGTTGGGGTGTTTGTTCCGGTTTTTCTTTTCTTTCCTCTCTTTTGTGTAGTTTGTTTGCTTTTCTGTTTTATAATATACTCTCATCTTAAATATATATATATATATATAATAAATAAATCATTTCTAGGTTATAAATAAATGACACGTGACTTTTTTAGAGCTTGAACACTGCAAAAGTTGAAAAGTTTATTTTTCTTTTCATGAATTGCAATGGTGGCATATGCTGTGATTTTTTGCATGTGTTGCTCATTGAATTTGCTATGTAGATCTTAGTTTTGCAATTAGTTTCAATCTGTTTTGATCTTAGTTTGCTGACCCCAATTAATTGAGTAAGGCTTACATGATGATTATGGTGGGATTAACTCATTATCCCACTCTTTTTAGTTATTCATTTGTACTATTCTTTTATTTATTTATTATTTTTTGCTTGCTTTAATAAATTTGTCGTACCTTTTAAAAACACTTCTTATTCTTAAAAAAAAACCTTTTGAAGTATTATCCATAAAAAAAGGGGGTTATCCAAAAAATAAGGTGCATTGGGTTTATTTGCTGACAAATGGGTTTTAGACCAAAACCATTTCTAAGCAAATGAGTTTTGCTAGTGCTGACATCCAATCCCAATGCATTCAAAGTCATTCTCGACATTCAGAAAAGCTTTTATAATTTTTGTTTCATGTAGAAGTTGGAAAGTAGGATGGTTATCAAGATGGTTTCCTTTTAGTTTAACCGAGAAAGAGCCCATTTTAATGCATGTTGGTGTGTGGTTTTGGGGCTATCATTTAGATATTTGCAAGGCTCTACCAATGCATCGATGATGTTTAATCATCATTGCATACATCTAATATCTTCTTGGCCTAAGTAAAAGAAGTTGAAAATCAAATTAAATTTGCTAGCTGAAAGTCATCAACAAATAAGAGGCCTCATTGAAAGGTAGAATCATTATCATGAACATAGCCTTATCTCTGCTATTTGAGGCCAACTTTATGAATCCTGTTTCGTCTAAAATTCCTGAGGTCCTATTTTTTATCGAATGAAAGCCTCATTGTTAAAGAAAGAGAATAAACACATGATCTATATCAAGAGAAGAGCCGGGGCACCTTTACTAGCTACCAGATGCACAAGGAGCTACATTGCTTACACACTCTCCTCGGAGACACACTGGCACTAAGCAACGGCCCTTGTCATGCTTGGAGATATGTCAGCAGAGGTTCTCCTTGAGCTTGGAGACATGCCAGCATGGAACAGTACCCACAATGCTCGAGCCAATCGATGTGAGGGCCAACTTATGCGCAAGCCACTTAGGATTTGGAGATCTCAAACCACCAACCTATGGACGGATAACAAATTGAATTAGACAATCAACAGGATGTAACTAATCTGATCTAATACTCAAATTTAGAGAGCGGTGTCCCTTGCTGCTGTTGTCTCCGGTTTTCTTGGCTCTCATTTAATCCAATTGAGCGTCTGGGAAGAGTTCCCTTGCCACAGTTGTAGCCAGTTTTCTTGCTTGTCATTTAATCCAATTGGGAGTTTGGGATCTCTTATAGGCTGCTCCAAACGATCTCATTTTTAAATCTCTCCTTATCTCCGTACATCTGTCTCAACATGTTTATCTCTGCAACATTCATCCACTGTTCATGTTGCCTCTTAATTCCCAACATTCTGTCCCTTGGAGCCTAATTGAGTTACTGTCCTTGATTTTCATCAACACTTGTCTATCACAATACTCTCAATAGTCACATCTCCACTAAATCTACATCACTTCAATTCAATTGGAAACATCCTTCTTGTGCTCTCCATCGTTTTTAATGGTAGAGCCAAGCTAAACAGAATCGATCACTTTCATGAATCTCCTGGCCATCTGTCTTAACTAAAACCTCACATCTAATGACAAGATAGTCTACAACAACAGCACCATGGATGTTTGAAGAGGCACGGTATCTCCTTTAAGTTGATGAAAATGGGGCAGTTGGTGTGGAAGTCTAGGTGAGGCGAGAGAAGTGATTGTTAACAGCCAGTCTGTTTGTCCCTAACATACCAAGGAGTATCTCTACACAATATGCTGGGGTTCTTCAGAAATTAATGCATCGTATCAGATATTTATACACACGGATTGATTATCAGGCAGAGCTGGTGGTTTTGCATATGTTATCTTTCAATGCATTTTGGTTGATATGATATTTGCTGTTAGTTGTGTGAAGAGGTTATTGTTGGGGTATTTGAAAATCTGCACTTATGTTACGCCACACGATATCATTTGAAAACCTGGTCTTACTTCATGGAGTGACATGTCTTCTTGAGAAACTGTTTCTGGATCTCATTTTCTACCACACTAATAGACTTGAATGGTAGTCGGGTTACCATGCATGTCGATGGTTGTTGCTGTGTTGCAGACTGAGCTGGTGCTGTTCTGACCATGGTCCTATTTGAAAGAGACACTCAAGCATTGCAGGAAATAAAGATGACCCGTTTATTGTATCAGGACTCCATCCCAGTCAAAGTGTTCTGCCCCAATCTCAAGTCTCAACCAAACATCAGACCCACTGTCACCCAGGGGCCATGGGTGGCCAGTGGACTCCAGCATGACTTGCACACATATGGGTAAACCATAAATCATGCGCCTTGGGGAGGGTTTATTTTTGGTTTTAATACCCCTTATTACCTGACTCTTCATAAAAAAAATTTAAAAAAAAAGGAAAGGAGAGAGAGAGAGAGAGAGAGAGAGAGAGATTGGATATTTGGTATGACATGCCAAACACTTAACATTTCCTCAGTAAATTTTGTTACATCAAATATACATTTTGAAGGCATGGGTGGGCCTATGTACTGTTAAGGTCGTGGTAGATGGAAATCATTTGCAGAATATGCCAAATACTTAAAACTTTACCTCAGTGAAAATTCATTACACCGAAAATACATTTCGATGCCAATCCTCATGTAAAAAAGCTTGGCTAGAAGGCAACCTACGTGCTGAGTTACATTGAGTTGTGCTGGCAACAGCTTTCATTCCTCAACAGAAAGAGTTCCTCATCTAGTAGTCCTGCTAAAGTTGAAATTTCATCTATCTAGTGGCACCATCCATATATGTATTTCTGACGCTGGTTTCATTGTGCAGATGATTGACGACCAGGACTTGGGCTTCTTTGCCAATTTCCTCGGCATCTGTATATTCGTTCTGGTAATAGCTTACCACTATGTGATGGCAGATCCAAAATACGAAGGAAACTGAGAATGTTTGGGATTTGTGTTTTTGTTAGCCAAATTCAAACTCGTTAGAGACCCGAATGAATGCAGGCATAATGCCAGCTTCTTACTGAAACTGTTACAACGGAAATAGTTTTGATTTTACCCTGAGCTTAGAACGCAAGAAATTGCAAGTAGGGGTCTGCAATTCTTGTGCATTGCTATTATGTAGTAGTTTCCTGCATATCTGTGTTTGTGTTGTCCTACTTGCTGCGGGCCACTTGTTTTGAAAGAATCGGACCATTCATCAGGCTGGCGGTCTGCATGTGGTGTGGCCAAGAAATAAAACTGTCCCAGGTATCTTTCTGCAATGCTTGTACTTACAAGTGCAATCTTTTTAGAACATTTGACCAGGCAGCTTGATGGGCAGGTTTTTGGACCAGGATGCACATGTTGAAGAAGCCTGACTGATGAACTGCCCAGATTGTGCACCTGCCGAGCTGGGTGCAGGCTGTTTTTAGCATTCCGCTTTTATTTGCAGACGCATAGCATGACCCCATCCTGGAAAAAAATAAAAAATGATTGAGCATTCTTCTGTTCTATTTGGGGGATTATAGCTGCAATGAGATTGTGGATGGCTTTGCAGGTGAACAGACCAGATCAGCTTTTGAAGTCTTGGCTGAGGTAGTTTTGCACCATTTAAAAGACTGTTGACTCAAAAATGTTGTGGAGAGTGCATATCCATGAATTCACACTGATCGAACAATCCTGACCTTCCAATTAATGGCTATCAGCTGGATGCTAAAGCGGCCCAAATGTGATGGGGAAGTCAGTTTCAGTTATGCTGCATCCACAGTTTGGTCAGATATTTGGACGGTTTGGATCGCTGTGCAACTACTCTGTTCGTGTCCGTTGAGCCAAAAAACAGAGGCTAGCCGAGCAATCTTTGTGCAGTGGTGAAGTTGAGATGACTCTTTAACCATGCTCCACAACAGGCTGTGTGTGGGAAACATCTAACACTGGCAGTTGGTGGTGGTAGGTGCTGGTAAATGTCGGGTAAAAGTAAACCCATGCATCTACCACCACCAACTTGTAGGGGTGGGCCACCTGAACCAGCCTGATTTTTACACGGGTCAATGTGCTTGGCAGGCACGCCAGGGCACCTGAACTCGGCCTGACATGGGCCAGTTATGGTGTAGCGATGTGGGTGCGTGTTTTGGGTCTTATAGGGAGGTCTCAAGTCCAACCGGTTGGACCACGACTTATGGTCCATCCAGCTGATAACTTCTATCTTACTAAGTGAATGGGACATCTAAACTGTTCAGTAGATTGGCCCACCAATAGGGACAGTTTATGCAAAACTCAGCCCTATCCACTCATCAAGTGGACCATACTGTATTATGCTATTTATCAATGGCTACACACTTTTCTACGGTGTGGCTCACGTGATTAATGGATAATGCTGATTTTTGCACAAGGTGATCCTCGTGGTGGGGCCAACGTATTAGGAGGATTGGATGTAACAAGCACTTAAAAGAGGCTGGGTTGACCGTAAACCGTGGTCCAACCAGTTGGACTTGAGAACTCTATTATAAATTTATAAATGAGAAATGCTTTAACGCTTTTAGAGCACTAACTATATATACATAAAAAAAAAATTTAATGCCGAGTAGTGTTTCGACATTCTTGCTTCCTCTGCCGGTGGTTTTCTTATGCGAGAGAATTTTGAATTAATAAGTGGGGGAGTATTTTGGCACCATGAAAAAAAGGGGGTGGTGTCTTGCGTACGGTTTGAGATTTCACTCATGAAAAGTCACTGACGGCCTAGATTTTCCGTGCACCTTTTCAAAATCTCTCATTACGTTTCTCTCTCACTTTGAAAATCTCGCCCACCATTTCCCCATTTTTTATTTTCTCTTGGGATTTGATGATGCCACTTTCCTGCAACCGCGTGAGCTGTGGGGCCCACCATGATGATGTCCATGTGGGGGGCGGATTGGATACTGACAAGTTCAGTAGCCAGATCGCTACTGAAGTGACGTCAACAAGATCTGTGGACCCCACCATGATGCACGTGTTGTATTCATACCGTCCAATCATTTTTAGTAATTGTTTACAAAGAGAATGAGATAGATCTAAAGTTCAAGTGGATCCCACCATGGAAAATAGTGGGGACTTAGGGCCACAGCAGTTTCCGTTGAAGCTAATATTTTTGTTTTCACTTCATTTATTTCTATGTTAACTTATGAATAGGATGGATCTCAAAAATACATCACTGTAGGCCCTATAAATGTTTCAACGGTGGGTGTGATGGCTCCCACGGTTTTCTGTGGTGGGTCCACTTGAAATTTAGATCTATCTCATTCTTTTTGTAATGCCGTAAAACGATCTCTGAAAATGGTTGGACCGTACGGATAGAACACATGCATCATGATGGTGTCCACATAGCTTGGTGACGTCACTTCAGTAGCGATTTGGCTAGTATCCAATCTGCGCCCAACATCCTTCAGTTAAGACAGCTCATTTTAAGGCCATCAGCCGAAAAAAAGACTGGTCCAAAACTTAAGTTGCACAGTATATGGGAAACAATGGGATGGATTACACAAAGTTGAAAACTCATTGGGGACCACAAATGTTTCGGATCAGGATATATTTGTCTTACATTAATCCCTGTGAGAATAACCTGATGAATGGGTTGGATGGCATCAAATTATCATGGTGTGCCGTAGGAAGGTTTCAAAACTGGGTGTTTACATCCCACTTTTCCTGTGGTGTGGACTACTTGATATTTTGAACTGTCTCTATTTTGAGTCCATGTCCTAAAATGAACTGATGTAACTGATGGATAGTGTGGATGTCATTTCTTGGCTTTTCTATAGCTGACTTTTCTCTCTCCCTTCTGCCTTCCCTCTCCAACATGCGTTGTAGGGGCCATGCTCTCCTAGTTTCATGGGTTCACTGGGCCTTTCCAATTGATTGATTTGAAATGTGTTTTGAGTTAAAAACACATTTGGTGGAGTACCACATGAAAATCGCAATGATTATGATTTGATCCATTCTCGCCTTCTGTTTTTTTTTTGTTAGCGGGTTATCACACCCACTGTTAAGTTCACACTCAATGTTAGCTACCCTCACTAGGGATTGATAGTGTTAAAATAAGGTATCTTTTACGCAGTCTGCCACTTGAGCTATGGATCTGGGTGTAATCCATTCTCTCCTTATTTTCTTTAGCCATCTTTTTTTCCCGGACTATGAGTAGAATGGCCATGATTGCTTCATAGAAGTAATTTTTTCTGCTAGTAAAAAATCATGATGGCCCTAACAAGTTGCTGGGTCAAATTATTTATTGGACTTGTTTTCTATAAATAATATTCATTATTTTTATTAATGCCCATTTGTCATTTGGTTAGATTGTTGTTGTGTTTGTATGCCTGCCCATAAAATGTGAGCTAGACTTAATGGATGGTTTGGATTAATGGATTGTTGATTGCAGTGTGAATATGTCATAGAGGCATATTTGTTGCTCTCCTATTAGAAAATAAGACCTTTTACTTTAATACCATCTTAAACAATGACTTGATCTAAAAGCTCAGTCAGTAACATTGTCTCTATAAAGAGTAGGTTTCTAGTCTGATAAAACATTCTCTCCCATACTTCATCTGTCCATGTGTAGTGACATCTAATCCGTTGATAACATATGAATTTTGATTTAGGACCTTGGATCAAATATCAACTCAAATTACAACTTACGTGAGTCACACGACTGACGCCCAAAAGATTGTCTAAGTATTGAATCAAAGTAGTTAAACAAGTTCCTCACACCATGAATGAAGGAACATACCAAATATTTTGATGATTGAATACTCAGGTGGGCCACATTATTCCATTTTAATGGGTTTATTTGTGATTTTACATATACTTTTTTCATTATACTACACAATTGAATTTTTTTGCTCTGAGCGGAAAAACTAATGGACGGAGTGGATTTCACTCTAATATATAGCTTGATACACCCTATAGAACTCTGAACTTTTTGAAGGAGAAAATAAAATTTAAAAAGGCTTCAACAAATAACAGGCAAGACTTCTTCTTCACACCCCCAAACAGCTTTCAATGAATAATAGATAAGTAGGACAACATCAGCTCAACCAGATAAGACCAAGACAAGCTCTTGAACATTTGCAGCTACAAAACGGATGATGATGCTCTTAGAACCTATGATCCCCGTTGCGTCAGGACATTCACACAAATACATGTCATGCATTGCTTATGGTTCTAAACAATCACTTGTTAGTCAATTGTAACCATCCTATCCATCACTTTGAAAATGGATGGATAAGTAAAATACCACCAAATCAAAGATGGATTGGTTCATTGGATGGTAAGATTTTTATATGATGACCTATAACATGTATTATGGACTTAATGGATGGTTTAGATCAATCTAATGGACTGCCCAAGTGAATAGATGCAACTAGGGTACTTTCAAGTTACAGTGCTCCTACATGCATCTGGCCATTTAAGCAGTTCATTAGGTTGATCTGGACAGTCCATCAGGTCTAGAGAACATATAATAGTTTACCATGCAAAATTTACTAATTGGGGCAAATTCTAATTATCCAATAAATGGCCTATCAATGGATGGTCAAGATCATGTATATAAAAAATGGGCAATCAATAATTTGAGCCATCTATTCATTAGGAGCAATGTGGACCCCACCATGATGTATGTGTTTTATCCACGCCGTCCATCCATTTTGAAAGATGATACGAAAAATGAGGTAGATCTAAATCTCAAATGGACCACACCATGGGAAAACAGTTGTGATTGAATATCCACCATAAAAAACCTTTTAGGCCCCACTGTAATGGTTATTTTACATCTAACCTGTTGATTAGGTCATACAGAGTTGGATGAAGGGAAAAAATATATATATCAGCATGATCCAAAACTTTGGTGGCCGCAAGAAGTTTTCAATGGCGCCCGTTCCATCAACACTGTACGGTCCATTTGAGTTTGGATCAACCTCATTTTTGAGGTCATACCATAAAATGATATCTGGAAGAATGGGTGGTCGGCATGGATTAAACACATACATCATGGTGGGGCCCACAGAGCATCGACCACTAGCTAGCCCATCCGTTTTCACTTTTGTATACTAAATGAAGGTGGACTGCGTGGTTAGGGTCCTACTTCTTTGGGTGAGGCTGGGGCCTAATCAGCTCTCTATATTCATTGGGTCCCATCATGGATAGCTTGTCATTCTTAATGATCTCTTTTATCAGGCATTCCTAACCATCGCATCCATTGATTAAAAAAAATGAATGCCTACAAAAACAAACGAAAATCTTGGTTGATCAGATCACTCTATTGGTGTGATTTTTGCACGGTGGCTCGTGAAATGTGATGGACCTGATGGACGATCCAGATCAATCAATTTGATAGTCCAAGTGTCCCAGGACAAGTAAGAGCATGAAATGAGAGCATGAAATGATATAGTGGGCAAGTGTATGGAACCTTTTCATGCACTTCATTATATTTGATTTGTTCTCATATGGATAAGCTATTTGGACCGTCCATTAGTTCCAGTCCTCTTCTCGTAACTATCCAACGATCCAAACCATCCATTTTGTGACATACTGTTATATTTACATGGTAGTGAAGAAGGGTGAACTAAACCTTATGCAAAGTCCCCCTTGATGATGTGGTTTCCATGCACTTAATCACTGGATCATCGCCCATAACTTACAGTTTTTTAGAACAACGGATCAATTTTCTAACTTGATTATCAAAACTGAAAAAGATAGGACAAGATCTTGGATGATCATACTGTTAAAATCCAAATGCAATGATATCACACATGTACTACAACTTTTCATTCATATGGTCCACCTAAATTACCAACTAAGCTTGTTTTTGGATCCTAGGATTAAAATAGAGTGATGCAACTGGTGATTGAGATTAATTTCACTTAAATATTATGGTGGGGCCCAATAATTATTGAAGTTAAGCCTACTGTGATTTTCTGTATGGGAATATGTACTAATAGGAATTGTGGTTTTAGTAGGATAGGTAAACACCGGAACAATGATAATGGAAATTCATTTACCACCAATGTACTTTGTTGACCTATTTTACTTTCATTAGATGGTACTACAATTTTCGTGCTGCCAAACAGCTCAAAATAATAATAATAATAATAATTCAAAACATATTAAAAAATAACTAAAAGCACACCAAAAATGCATTTATGTCCAATTATTTCCAAATACTCAAAATACACCAAAATCAGATATAGATCACCTCTCAATGGAAATTTACCTCTTTGAGAAGTTAGGTGGAGCCAATTGTGATGTTTGTGAGAAATCTACTCTTCTACTCTTTTAAATTTGTTTTTTGTTTTTTTTTCCTAATCATTTTAAGACAAAGATTAAAAAATGATGCAAATGCAAATCTCAAGTGGGTCACAACACATAAACATAGATAGGTTAATGCCTACCATTGTAACCTACTTTGAGTCCATTATACATTCATGTTTAAAAATCTAGAATTTGTAGTTTTGAATTAGAATCCGAATCCATATTGCTAAATGACCCTTGAGAAGTTTTAAATATGTCTATATAAGGAGACAATTCAATAAGTTTTGCATGGAAGAAATGGTGAAAATGAATGAAAAGACTCACACTCACACACATTATTATTTACATTTTTGAAGTCACAATTAAAAGACATTCAGAGCAAGGGGCTATTAGATTCAAGAAATCATGTTCCATGGATCAATTCACCGCTGAATATATGTGCATTCCTAAATCCGATTACTATGGCCACAACAAGGTAATCTAGGCAAGTTAACTATTTTTTTCACCCCTAAAAAAAGTAGGACTGCTGAAGGAGAATGGTATCCAATTGAACCTTGGATCCACAGTTCAGATACATGGTTCGGATCCACGGTTCGGATCAATGGTTTAGTTTTATATACTCCTAAACTGAAACCGAACCATATTCAACGATTCTTAAAATTTTGGAACTGGAACCGCTACAATATAAAACTGGACCAAATTGGACCGTTTGATCAGTTCCGATCTGATTCCACAGTTTTACCGGTTCGATGTGCACCCCTAGTTCATAAAATTATTCTTCTTCGGTTGAATTGAAAACACAAAAAATAACCTTATTCAAAACTTGTGTGGCCCCTGTTGGGGATTTTAACATGCAGAATCACACAGATCTAGATCTAGGATAGCAATCCAATGGCACCAAGCACACAAGAGAACACAAAGAACATCCAAATTTAACGTGAAAAACCCTTTCGGAAAAAAGCCACGGCACAAAGTGACAGATCTCCACTATGAAAGCATCAATTACAAAGAGAGAGGACTTACCCGATTCGAACAACCTCGAATCTCACCCTTGCTACACCCTTTAGAAACTCTATAACCCCTTTAGAAAGCTTTCGTCATACGTAGAAAAGCCCTAAGAACACCTATTTATAGTTTAGGCAACTTCCCTTTCGCATCCCGGTTGCGAAAGGAATTAAATCCACAGTTTCGCGCAAAATCACAGAACAAACTGCGTAACCTACGACCTGTCCTAGCTATCCTACAACTAGTCGTAGACCCCTACGACCGGTCATAACTTTCCTACGACCGGTCCTAACTTCCTTACGACCAGTCTTCATAACTCGCTGGACTTCGAGTCGTGCCAGGGCTCGAACCCACGACCGGTCGAGCACCTCCCATGACCGATCGAGCAACATGAAAACTTGAAGATTGAAGGGTTCTCCTCAACAATCTCCACCAAGTCTTCATTCTTCAACCGTGTAGCTCCTTGACCTCTTCACTTATTTCTACATCTCATCATAGCTCAAGATCACATTGGCCAATCAGCGCCAATCAAGGATCTAATTGATACCTGCTATACCGTCGGTGCAAATATCTTTGAGAAACCGATCCCTTTTCTCTGATCATAACCCTTCGTACCAACCTCGCCCTGTATCTATGCTGTATCCTTCTGAAGATCCACCTGCATCCAACCGTTCTCCGGTCCACTGGAAGCTCCACCTGCTCCCAGATGTCGGTCTGGTACAACGAATCCATCAAATCACCCACAGTTACCTTTCACTTTTCAGTAACAGGCTCACCTAGAGCCATCTGAATAGAAGATGAATATCCTGCAATATTGGAGTCGTCCATGTACCTCGCCAATGTCCTGCGATCATGCCGTGTGATTCTTCTCATAGTTGGCTGCTCCACCTGCTCCGTATCCCTGTCCGCACGGTTCAGCCTTTCTACCCTGGCCGCTCATGTAGCCATGCCAACATGCCACATACGTGCAGAGGTGGAATCCGCTACATCCACTGTAGCTCCACCTTTTGAAGTGCTTCCCATCCGTGAAACATAAACGGATCGATGAAAAAGCTTTCTATCAAGAGTATTCCAATCAACATCATTCATAGTAGACTTCCGCTCCTCAAGAGCACCATCTTCGCATTGCTTGGTTAATAGACTAATCATCTTAACCTTCTATAACTCAAAATTATTTTTTTCTGAGTACTTCACAATCTCATACTTAACGCTCGCCATTATTACTAATCCCTCAGATTCAGATCTGTGCCCCAACGATCGCTTTGATATCAGTTATTGGGGGTTTTTGACCTGCGGAATCACACAAATCTAGATCTAGGATAGCAATCCAATGACACCAAGCACACAAGAGAACACAGAGAACACCCAGATTTAACGTGAAAAATCCTTTCGGGAAAAAATCACGGCACAAAGTGACAGATCTCTACTATGAAAGCATCAATTACAAAGAGGGAGGACTTACCCGATTCGAACAACCTCGAATATCACCCTTGCTATACCCTTTAGAAACCCTAGAACCCCTTTAGAAAGCTTTTGTCATACCTAGAAAAGCCCCAGGAACACCCGTTTATAGTTTAGCCAACTTCCTTTTCGCATCCCGGTTGCGAAATGACTCAAATCCGCAGTTTCAAGCAAAATCGTGGAACAAACTGCGTAACCTACGACTGGTCCTAGCTATCCTACGACTGGTCGTAGACCCCTACGACCAGTCCTAGCTTTCCTACGATCATTCCTATACCCCGGGAAAAAATAGCACAACTCGCTAGACTTCGAGTCGTGCCAGGGCTCGAACCCACAACTGGTCGAGTACCTCTCACGACCAGTCGAGCAACATAAAAACTTGAAGATTGAAAGTTTCTTCTCAACCACCCCGTGGATATTAATTTCAACGGTGGACGTTGAATATTTTGTCATGAGGCTTACATAAGTTTTAGATGAACAATTGTATTTCTCGCAAAGAGTTAGGACGGTCTCTTCCTCACAGAAGGAATTTTATATTTGTTGCAATGTAATTGCCCAACATCATCACATACTGTGTTTAATAAAATAATATTAACAAATCACAATAACACAATAACACCGACAAATCAATTACGTTGATAAATCATGACTTGGACTATTAAGGATGCAAACAAACAAAATTTTAATGTTTGTAGAAAGCAAAGGATTCCAATTCTTGCATAATTATTGTGAAAGCCATCTGTAGGAAGATTCCCTGCAAGGATGCTGGGTGGGGCCATCAAGTTGTTTGCCAGAAATTCAAAATGTTCATATGTTTTGCTATATCATTTAAGAACTTGAGACTATCCAACACTCAAGTAAGCCACACCATATGAAACAGTGGGCATTCAGTGAACACTGTTAGAGTATTTTCATGGCCATAAAAGTCCTTTATCAGGCTTTTTTTTTAGTGTTATAACTTCATCCCGTTGGAAATAACCTTATAAACGGTTTGGATAGCATATAAACATCAACATGCAGCTCAAGAAGGTTTCAACCGTAGAAATTTCTTTTCCCAATTTCGACTCTCGTGTGACCCACTTTAATATCGTATCCACCTTATTTTTTGTCGCACATCTTAAAATGAGATCAAAAAATGAATGTACAGAATGTATTTCTATCATACACATCAGTGGGCCCCACTCCGTATCCCCGCGCAGGAAGTCCCTGAGAAAGGCTTTCGCAGGCAATCCGCGTTCCTCAAAGACAGATGGCAATTGCCAAACAATACCTAAATGGGCCGACATTGGGCTGAACCCGACCCGAGGCCCGATTCCACGCATCGACAACCCTGCTCAGATGATATAATATTGAAAACGACTCCTTTTCTGGTTCTTTCTGTCATTTGTTTTGAGCAGCAGAAATCTCTGGTCGATTCGCGCGAGTAAGCAGTTAATAGGCTATTCACGGCACACATGTTTTCTTATACGTGTACGGGATCTCTGCCATTCAGGTGAGGACACCGTAAGAGAAAATCCCACTCACGTGCAAGAATACTGTATACAGTTACCCATCAGTTTCAACCATCCATTTATCTCATACACGTGCGGTGATTTAATGACCATGCTTCCTTGTCATGAGAAGCCCCACTTGTCACGTGTGTCACATGCTCATCGAGATTACTTGTCTTTGAGGCCAAGCCACCGTGATCTAAACCGTTGATCCCATGGATCCGTCTGTCGATGATGGACAGGTATGGCATCTGCTCGGTTGAATGATCCTGGTTCTACGATTTTTTGTGGCTAACAAATGTATGGTTGAGAATCAAAATAAATCGACGGCTCAGATTCAAGGATAAGAGTTCAAATATCAAATGGTCAATAACGCCCAATGTGAGAGTTTTCAGGGACATCCACCGTCCAAATTGAACCCATCAAATGAACGGTCCGTATTCCCTAGCTATAGACTCCGCTGCCTGAGAATCACGTGCGGTGGCAAACTGTTCAAACTGTACGATTCCTGTCGAGCGAGACCTTACAAATATCGTTAGGTCCTGATGCATCAAAACGTGAATAATCCTCTGACGTCATCCTTCATGAATTTCGGGTCCATCATTATATAATCCAAACCGTTCATCTCTTGGATCCATTCTTCTTCATGAAATTCTCCAAAAAATCTCCCAAGATGGGATTTTCTAAGCCTGTGATCATTGGCATGAAAATAGACGGCTGCAAAAAATCCAGCAACAGTCTAGACAAATCCCACATAATGAATCACTGAAATTTCCGATCTAGACTATTTAATTGAAGTGCACCATCCATGTAGGGGCCCAGCAATTTGACGTCTTCGATCATATAAATGGTGGGCCCCACTTGTAATAATGGGATGCACAGGGAAACCATACCCGCTCTGATGCGTCAGGGCCCCTGTCATTTCCCTCCATTATAACCAGCTGCAGACGACAAAGCTTACAAAATCCACTCCTTCCATTTTCGTCTCTATTTAAAAAAGAGAGAGAGAGACTCGAAAACGGAAACGTCCCTTGTATCGGCCGACACGCTGTCGAGTTTCGTAACGCCTGTCCGTACAAATTCCCCCGCTCTACCTCTCTCTTCTTTCAAAACCTCGCTTCGAAATCTGTCTGTTTTTCTCCGGCATGTCAAACCCGCCGGAAGGATTGTCCGACGACTTCCTGGAGCAGATCCTGGCCGTCCCTTCTTATGCCGGAAACGATGCGAACTTGGCGGGAACGGAGGTGGGCCCCCGAGGAGGCGGTTTTCAGGGGCCAGTTTTCCCGTTGGGGCTGAGCTTGGAGCTGCAGGGGGAAGGTGGTTTTACGAAACCGGGAGAGGCGTCTGGGAGCGGTAAGCGGTTTTGGGAGGGCGAGGGGAAAGCTTCTGGAAAGATCGTAAGTGTGATTCTTAAATGGCTTTTCTACCCTTGGCTTTTCTTAAAATGCCATGCACATCCCTTCATATCTTTTTGAGAGGTAATCGAGGATGAATTCCAGCACATGTGCGGATTTGGGTCACTTCTACAAGATCCTCACCATTCATTCATCATTTTTTTTTTTCAACTGTCCATCTTCTCACGCACGTGTGGCTCACTTGATGACCTGTCTCGGTCGGCCCATCTGATGAGTGGTCCGGATCTCGCTCAACTCTGCCCTATTTATGTTTCCCTGAGTCGCCCTTGATTTATAGCCTTAAGGGTAAAATTGTCATTTTGTAAAATACCGGCCATGGCGGGGTTCTCAGGTGGCTTGTATGACACAGAGCTCCCTGCTACATTTGGAAGTACGGTACGACCTTTTTTTTTTTTCCAGTTTTGCCCTTGAAATGATATATTTTCAAGGGAAAATGACTGTAAAAACGGGTAGTCGGTTGCAGGCTTGGGGAGGGGGCAAAATTGTCATTTTTTAGAAGTATTGGGTTGAGAAGAGAGGAATTATGAGATAGACGAATCCCGCTTCATACGCAGGGTTTCAATCATACCAAACAGGCTATACTCGGGTGATAGTTCACCACCATTTTAAAAATGATAGTAAATCTTCGACCATACACTTGGCATAGCTGTAACGGAATCCAGACCAGCCAAATTGCTGACCTGTTTGTGGAAGGAGGATAGCTGAAAAATTGCACAGAAGATTATAGTAATCATCTGAATTTGGGATGCCATGGACTCAGTCCTGGCAGGAGCTTTGTAGGGCCCACTGTAACGTTTGTGCTTTATCCACGCCGTCCAACCATTTTTCCAGGTCATTTTAGTATATGAACCCAAAAATGAAGCAGATCTAAAGTTCAAGTGGAGCACACCACAGGAAACAATAGAGATTGAACGGCTGCCATTGAAAAATTTTTGTGAGCTGCAGAAGTTTTTGATCAAGCTGATATTTGTGTTTTACCTTCATCCATGTCTATGTTTGATTGCAAATAAACATCACGGTGGGCCCTGGGAAGGTTTCAACAGTGGCATCATTATCACCACTACTTTGTGTGGTGTGGTCCACTTGAGCGTTGGATCTGCCTCATTTTTGGGCTCATGCCTTAAAATGATCTGTTAAGATGGATGGACGGTGTGGATAAAACACCCACATCACAGTGGGCCCCACAGATAGGGAAGTGGATTGCATCCTGGCAGGGGTGGACACAATCCGCTTCTCTGAATTTCCCCTGGAATTTGGACCACTTGCTATTTAATTTTAACCATTCATTCGATAGCCATCAATTAAATGGTTCAGATTGTTTTAACAGTGCGATTTTTGAGATATGGTCCATCTACAATGTTCTATACAATTTGGATGGTCTGGATAGCTGTACATGAGGGCCATATGTGAGGATGTGTCACTACCAATTTCTATAACAGGAGTGTTCGCTCATGAGAAATGGGGCCATAGTTAGTTGATCTCAACTATTGGTCCGTTTGCGGATGAACTTTGACCCAAAAACTCCCAGATTGGAACATCCTCATGACGAATCATTGGACATTTTTCAGTTGAATGTGGACTGTTGTTGCGTCTCTCTTCTCAATCATCTATGTAGGCTGCAAATGGAAAGTTTGAAATTTTATTATTGATGTTTTCTTTTGAGGCATGGTGCATCTATGGTGGTAAGCAACTGACCAATGGTCTGGAAGAATCAACCATGCATCTGGATGAATCAACCATGGGCTATACTTGTCAGAACTGAAAAACTGCCTATCCAAAGACACAAGTCACTTACCTGATCATGATAACTGATGCCTACAGGCAGTGTATTTCTTACTTGTCATGCAGACCTGCCATTCTCACAAATACAAAACTTGTCTAGGACATCTGTACCATGCAAATGGCTGGCCACAATGTGATGGTCAATCTCCTTGAAAATCAGGTTGATCACATTAGATGGGCCACACCTGTATGTTGAGTCAGACCATCGTCTGTCCATGGTTCCAACAGCATGGCCCACCTGCTGAGTCGACCCACTTGATTTTTGTGCTAGTTGATCTTCATGGTGCAGCTACTTTTTGCTTGCAAGGCACATATGTCCTGCGCAATGGTTACTGTCAATTTTCAGTCAATTTTCAAAGCTTGAGGACATGTTTACCATTTAAATGGAGTCTAGGGTTGTTTTGGTGTTTTTCCTCATGTGTTCTTGATTGCAGGAAAGAGATCCTGTTCATCTGACGAGTTTGTTCCCAGCGATTCACACACACTCAATACGGCCTAATTCCACGCAGCAGGTCTGTTAGAATGAAAAAAATCACTGATTTGTTCTTATTTCTTTTGTTTTAGTAGATGTTTTGAGGTTTATGGGTATGGCAAACCATGATCATCAAGGCAGTAGCTGTAGACCTTGCATGGTGTAACCATCCAAATAGTGGGGGCTGTTGTGGATTGGCAATGATATTACACTAAATGGAAGATTTTAACTGTATGATTGGGTTCATCAAATAGAAGATTAACATGAAAAGGTCATAGCCCAAACTCAGCACATGCTTGTCTAACTCTATTTGATCTTGGACATGTGCCCTCTCTACAGTCAGGTCCATGATTTGGATGGTTGGATTTGTGCACATGGAGGTGAAGTGGATGCTTCTTACTTGGCAGTTAATCATCTTTTTCTTCCTCTTTTCAACAACAACGCTGCCTTAAAAATTTCCCAGAGCTTGTTTAATTTCTAATGTAGCAACAGGCAGTGCTGTTGTTAACAGTACATCTAAGGCGTTTATCATATTTCCTTGAGTGGCTAAAATGTGACGTCTTGACATCCATGTCACTACATGTGGCTTTGTCATGTCTTACACTTGATCTTATCGCACGTGCGAATTACAATCCATGATCCCTTTGTCCTTTCAAATGACACACTTCCTAAGGAAATTTGCACCAATACTCATTGTCCACTTGGTGAATTGACAGGCCTGAGTTTTGGGCCCGGGCAGGTTGACACCTTGTCAGTGGGCCCACGCGATTAATGGCGTGGATATCACAAGGATGCACTGCAAATTGCTAGCTGTGAACACTGCAAATGGGAAATGGCCCCTCTCTTTTGTAGTGATAGGATCACCACGGGCCCAGTCTAGATCTTTGGACCATGGGCCCACTCTACAAATTGGTAGCCTCAATTCTGATAAAATAACTGATTTAGCCAGATCATCTCCCAAAAAATATTTGAGGTTGCAAGATCCATCAAATCTTTACAATTTATTCAGTTGAATATGAACCATTGGATGTTTCTTTCTTTACCCTATATTTGTAGGACATAGGTTGAAGTGTTAAGATTCTGATTATGGATATTTTTCAGGGAATGTTTCATCAATTGTGGGTCCTATTAAATCAATGGTCTGGATCACTAAAACGCGGCTCCAGTTGTACAAACTGAAGACCATGGATACTATGCTTATCCTTGGCACTCAAATCATATAATTCCTCGAACTTGGCGCATAGTCAATGTGGAATTCTATGATTCTTGGTTGATAATAACATTATACCCTTGGTCTTGACTTCTAGGAAGAGTCCTCAGCTTAGGATCCGGACTGTTGATCTGATTGGTGCAACAGTGGATGGACCATGCTCCATAGATATCCCTGATCATAAAGTCCTCACGATCCAATCTTTGGTCTTTTTACCATTGCTGAATTATTTTTAACCATCTATTTGGTGGACACTGCTTGAAGAGTTAGGATCCTCCAATCTGGAAGAATGTCAGCAATGCTTCATTAATGTTCTTGATCACTGATCCATGTTCCCACTTGTAGTACTATTAGGAGTTCCTGTATTTTACAGAAACTGGTGGTATATATGTTAGGTCGTGTTTGGAATCAAATAGTTGCTCGTGGCATCCCCATGGTATATGCCTTTGGGATGGCCTGTAAGGACCACATTAAGCGGGCTTGCATTTTCTTGCTTTTTCCATCCCAAATCAGAAGTGAGATGTGTGACAAGAATACATCTCACTAGTGTTTTTTCCTAGCGAATCATTTTGCATCATGTATGGGCAATACATTTTTATGTGTTCTTGGCTGATTTTCATGAATGGGTGTAAATGGGGTATGGATGCACAGCCATCACCCCACTTTCGTACAAGATGTGAGGGTAGGCCAGAGTAGATTCCAATGAGGGTGTGCGGGAGATCCGTTTCAAAATGTTAGCAGTGTAACTGCCTAGGAAGCAGCTGCTGGAACTTTTGGTAGAGGGTTCCTTCACCCACTGGACAATGACTGGTGCAGTGGTGCTTCCCGTGTTACGGAAAACCAGGCTTGCGTAATTGGAGTATTGCTATCCATTCACCGTTTAGGTCCTACCTCTGTGGACATGAAATCCAGATGTGCATCACTGGGGTATTACAATCCTTTTACCATTTAGGAAGCTTCCGATGCTTGCCATGTTACTAGTGCTTTTGCTCAGGCCAGCATTCAGTTCAACTGAGGTCTACTTTCCCATGATTCAGACTATTCCTCTGATGGGACCCGATGTGGATTGCGACGCTATGAAAAGATCCTCATTGGACAAGCCTAAGTGCCTATCTATCAGATTTTGGCCTTCATATTACTTCATAGTACCTGTGTTCTGCATCCAATGGAAAAAGGTCCACTACTTGAATGGCTGGAATTTCTTGGTAGAAGAGAATTTTCACCCATCACCAATCTATGATGGGACCAACCTGATGACTGATATGGATCACCGTGGCCTCCAACTGGCAGAATGTGGGCCCAGACAATAAACGCCCATAATGAATGCCAAGTGTTGTATAGTGTGTAACACATCTTTACCTATACTCCCCATGATCCACATTGGTAAATCACATTCACAGATAACCAGGTATGTTGGCATATTGCACCAAGGAAAGCATGCAAGCATTTTCATAAATGAATTTTTACATCTTTCACAGATATATAAAAAATAAAAATAAAAAACTAAAAAAAAACCTCAATGCAGTTGTTGGGCTCCGAATATTTGTTAAATTATAATTTTCTACTTCTCTAATTCAAGTTTTATTGAATCTTCATTATGAAAAGCATTTTCTATTGAGTTGAGAATTATCCCTTTTTGCAGCCTTTCCTTGGTCAAACAATGGCAGGTAATGCTTCAGTTGCGCCGCATCCACCTGCTGTCCGTCCTAGAGTGCGGGCAAGACGGGGACAAGCCACTGATCCTCACAGCATTGCTGAGCGGGTGAGCTGAACTTTATGCAAGAACTCCTCTTTAGTGTATAGTTAGTGAAGTGATCTTATTTGTAGAGTTAAAGAAATAACATTCTAATTGAAGATGTTAATAATGTTTTCCTTATTGATTAGGTAGCAGGCATTAGGGGAAGAAGATTTGGGGTTAAAAGACGGTTTTGGCTTTAATGTAAGGGGTGTGCCCAGTGGTGCCGGTACAACCGTAAGCTTACGGCGGTACCTGGCAGATATGTGGCCCATGTGATGTATGCAGCACATCCAACCCATTTATCAGTTGCATCACCTTATGTTTACCCCATATACAGAATCAGATCCATCCAAACTTGTGGCCCACATCACAGGGATCAAGAGGGAATGCCCACCCTTGATTTGCACTGGGGCTCACATGAGTTGCAAGACAGCTTATTTTTAGTCTGACCCTTCATCGATGCCAGATAAAGGGTTTGAAATGAACTGGATACCATATATCCAGCACAGTGGGCCCTATGTAAATTGTGTGTGATTCCTCTCTCAACTTGTTCCTGGTGGTGTGGCCCACCTGATTCATGGATCAGCCTGAATTTCGGGCCCTGGAGGTAAAAATGAGCTGAATTATCAGCTGGATGGATTGGATGGCATGCATGCATTAGGCGGGTCCCCCACATGCCTGGTACCACCATAGCTTATGGTGGTACTGGTGCCACTGAATCTTCAAAAGAAAGTACCGGTACCACTGGAGCACATCGCTAGACATAAGAGATCTGGTTCAATTTTGTAGAACATATTGCTAAGTGTATGCCTTCTGATGAAGAATTAACAGAGAATTATTGGGTTGTCTTCCCATTGTGTGAAATACAACAAAGTAACCAAATTTACATAGGGACATGTCCAAAGATCATCACCCATATGCAAACTCTAGGAATCTCTCTCTTAATGATCTAAAGAAGGACAAATTTGTTTACATACAAACTCAGATTTGATCACCATAATTGATAGCTGAGGGAGAATATGTTACATTTCAGTAGTTTTATCCGGAGTAAGAAGAGATATTGTAATTTAATTTCTGGAGATGAATTCATGCATACTGTTGATGACTGACCTCTTACTAAGTTTCAGACAACTCAGGATGCTACAATATTTTCAGAAACTCGGGGATCTTATTGTTACACTGGAAACCAGGACTTTTGATGTTTTAGATTTTATATTATTATATTTTCAAATGCATGTAATAACAGTTCGTTGCATTTTCTTTTGTGGTACAGTTACGTAGAGAAAGAATAGCAGAAAGAATAAAAGCTTTGCAGGAACTGCTCCCCAATTTCAACAAGGTCATCACCTCAACATCATGCCTCTCTCTTTATGCAGTGCTAGTTGCCTTTACCTTATGTTTTAAAAAAGTGGCTTCAATCATCGTTAGTTCTTTAGGTGAATGTTTTCATTTAGAACCCATGAAAACATTTGAATTTTCAAATGATTCTTTACTGTCCTTCTTAAAATGGTCGGATCGAGGGAGGTTATGACGTGGCCCATTCAATAAAACAGGTTTTTATTTCGGATTGAGATCTGATCCATAATAATTGGGTGGCATACAAGTGAAAAATAAAACTGGCTCACTTATTAACTGGGACGGGTTTTGTATCAGAGGATCCAAACCTGGCCAATTAATCTAATGGAAGGGGTTTTGGTCATGTCTAAGTACAATTAAATGTGTTGATACTGAAAGGGGATCAGTGCATTGGGGAAAGAGGGGATGAGTCCTACTGGAAGTGGATGAAAATGTGAAATTTCATATGAGGGATTCCATGTTTTATTCTAAATTAGGCACCAACTTTGCCTATGGTGATATACTCCTATCACATAATGATGTGGTAAGATGTGAATTGTGAAGGCCATGAGGATGCATTTGTCATTACACTTAGATGCATATAATGTATAGGAAAAGGTTCTGCTAAATGGGGATCATGGGCTGGGTCGTGGTAAGATGTGAATTGTGAAAGCCATAAGGATGCATTTGTCATTACACTTAGAAGCATATAATGTATAGGAAAAGGTTCTGCTAAATGGGGGTTATGGGCTGGGTCCATATAGTGGTCCAAAACACAACTCACTTAAAAATTGGATCTAGGGCGAGTTGGGGCGAGCAAGTTTGAAAGGTTCCAAAACCAACCCATTTAATGATCGGGGTGGTGTTTTGGACCTTAACCTGACATTTCCAAATTTAGATCTGGACCCATTTATTTTTGAGTTGGATCTAGTTATCATATTTGCTCCCATAACAAAATGGCAAGGCATCCCTGTGATGATCGAAGCCACTTTCTATGTTGATATGACTATCAACGGGACTCTAGTATTGGATACAGTGTCATTACCACAGTTAATGTGAGTCCTAAATCACACTACATCCAAATAAAAGGTCCATAACCTAGTCCAAGTGTTGTCTCATTGCTTAGAATAAGTTCTGAGTCATCTGACCAATTTGCCAGCAATAAGGGAAGACAATCTCTTCCGATGGGGTTCATCCCCAATGTTCATCAAAGCACCCTATGAACCTTGGTTCCAAAGTAAACCTAATGACTAAGGATTAAGTTTGGACGTGCCAGTGTTTAAGACTTTTTCGTTCATTAATGAAACTAAATGTTACAGTACATAGCACATGAATTGAAAAATCTTCATTCAATGTACAATAGTGTAAGGCTTTGGCATATTCATGAGAAAAAAATAGCACATAATAGCCATATTTCTGTTCTTGAGACTTCACTCATCCAGAGGCATGTGGTTTGTAAAGGATGTGGGTATTGTATCACTTATGCATTCCTTTGGTGCATTGCATTGTGTTTAGGGTTAAGTTAATACAAGTAAGAGTTTTAAGTGTGTGGAGGTGCTCTCTCTCTCAAACCTCTCTCTTTTCTTCATTCTCATCTCTTCTTTCTTCTTTATTTCTGTGGATTTAAACATGGTATTAGAGCATGGAATAGACTAGATCTAAGTTCCCATCCTCTCTCCCCTTTTTTCTTTCCTTCGTCTTGTTCTTTGCTTCCCTTTCTCTTTCTTTCTCCACCAACAGCCCCTCCAGGGCCCCAACGACCACTAACAGCCCTCCAGGGTCCCAACAACTACTAGTAGCCCCTCCAAGACCACCAGCAACCATAGGGGCCCCTCCATGGCCACTAGCTGCCTCTTTAGGGCCCTAGTGTCACTGATATCTGACAGTTCTCCCAGGGCCTCTTGCATCCATTGGCAGCTTCCACAGGGCCCCTGTAGCCTTGCTCGATCTCTCTGAACCCTGATCTCGATTACCCATAAATTCCAACAATGTTTAAAGGTATCTGAACTCTTCTTCCCCCTTGTCAATAACGACTCCTTGTTAAATGGTGAATGGTATCACAGGTGGTGATCCAAAGGTCCGGGGATTAATTAGGACTACTTAACATGATTAAGGCCGACAATGGGGCCAGGCCTGGGCCAAACAAAATCAAGATTTTGAACACATGGTGTAACCAGTTTGAAATCCAGGCCTTAATCAACCTTAGGCCCGCCTGTTGTCAAGCTTAAACATGATCATCCCAGATTAACAATCACCATAGTCAAATTGCATGGGAAAAAATAAATATAGAGTGGTCTCAATTTGCTCAGACGTTTCTTGGAGTCGAAAGTTGGGTTTGATAACCAGAACTAAAAGGGATCCAGTCACAAATGATCTGTCTGATGATGATTGTGAAGGAAATAGTTTATTGGTTATGTCATGGATTCTTTACTCAATGCAACCAAATATTACATGGATTATTATTCCTAAAGATTAGGAAGGAGGTATGCGACACCGTTGCTAAGATGTATGCTCAATGGGAGGATTTAGCTCGCAATTAGCAATTGCACCCTGAAATAATGGAAATGCTACAAGGAGAGATGTACTTTGCAATAATTAGACAAGTGAGAAGAATTAAATCACTGTTAGCCTGTTGCTAGTATCCCATAGGAGAAGAAGAAGTGGACAGAATAACAAAGAACTTTTGTATTTTTGGTTGGGTTACATTCTAATTTTGACTTGCAGAAAGTGTATGTACTTGGAAGAGATTTTCTACCTTTCCTGGAATTAGTATATTATTATTATTACACCAGGGAGAGGCTAGTCGGTGAGCTACCACTATTAGATAGTGCCAATCTGTCTGAGAGATCAGCTTTGGCGGTGAACTCTAAATCATTTAGAGGCAATGGTTCTAGAAAATGAAAGAGTTGTCCATCCTTTTCTTTTGTAGACAAGGATGGGCTCCATGTGCTCATTGTGGAAAGCATAGACGTCTTAGAGAGTAATGCTGGGATTTAAATCCCCACCTGCATCCATAGCAAGGTATGTTGCTGCCAACTCTGCTCAAATTGTGGCAGAGCAAGATTCCACTAGTGTACCTTCGCGGAACTCTATGACAGACCCAAGAGATCAAGTCATCAATGATTTAAAAATACAAGTGGCTGCTTTGAAAGGTTCGCTCAATTCACTACAAATGTGTAGCTAAGTACATTTGCAAGTTGCAACTGCTAATTATTCCCCATAGTCCTAGTCTCATTCCTCCAAGTCCCATATCATTGATTCAGGGGCAGAGGCCTGGCAAGAAGTAGTGTTTTTGTGCATATTTACCTATCTCTAGTGGTATCAAACTAGCTGATGGGTTGTTTTCGGAAGTTATTGGAAAATGGACCTATCAACCTTTTCAATCATTGTTATTACCAACCTTGTATATGTACCTTCCTTTATTAAATCAGCTATCTATTAGTACTTTATAAAAAATAACAAAAACTAAATTATTGTGTTAATTCTATTCCTCTCATCGTGTCATCCAAGACGTCAACGAAGAGGAGGATTGCTGGTGGTTGTGAAGACATGGGCTTTACTCGTCCAAATCAAGGAATCTCTCTTCTACTTTTATCTCCAACTCAATTGAGAGTAGTAAAGAGCAAGTATATTTGTAGCATACTTGCTCATGTCTTCTTTAGATCTCACAACTCACAGGATATTATTTCCGAATGATTTTGTAAATGAGTATGAATTTCAATTTGAAGTCTGTCAAGCGTCTAACATTATGGAATTTCTTTTTTAAAAGCAGTAAGAGAAATTCTAGTCCTTTTAATCTTATTCACTCTAATCTATGGGGACATGCCTTGATTGTGTCTGTTTTTGGAAATAAGTATTTTGTATCTTTTATTGATGATTATTCTATATTTAAATGGATTTATCTCATGATAAACGTGGATGTAGTAGTCAAAATGTTTCAGAAAATGGCCAAAACGCAATTTGCTTCTAACAATAAAATGTTTTGATCTAACAATGGTAGAGAGTACCTTAATCATGACCTTTAAAAATATGTTTCTACTTGAAGTCTGCTTCTATACTCCATCAAGTCAATCTAGATATGAGTGAAGGTTGTGTTGCAAAGGGCAGGATCTTCAGATGACCAGAGGTTTACAAGTGGCTATTGCACCTTAGTGGGAGGTAACCTGGTCACTTAGAAAATGCAACAAACAAATGGTGGTTGCTAGTTTGTTTGCTGAAGTCGGATATTGTTCGATGGCTTATGCCACATGTGAAATTGTTTGGCGTTGATCTCTCCTTCTAGAAATGGGTTTTGAAGTTTTTGTATCCATTCCATTATGCTATGATAATCATAATGCCATTCACATTTCCTCATATCTTTTCTTTCATGGGAAGACAAAATATATCGTCACTTTTTTCAATAGGAAGTTGTGTCTAAGTTATTGTTTACTCCATTCATTTGCTTGTACGCTCAATTGGCAAAAATTCTCAAGGAGGCTTTAGGTTCATTTTTACTGTATGTTGGGCAATCTAGTCATGAGTAATATATATGCTCCAGCTTGAGAGGTAGTGTAAAGAATGTGGGTGTCCATGCCCCTTCTGTGCTACTGCAGTGTGTTCTATTCTTTTTAGGGTTAAGTTAATATGAATGAGACTTTTAGGTGTGCATGACCTGCTCTCTCTCTCTCTCTCAAACCTCTTTCTTTTCCTCCCTTTTCTCTTCTTTATTACCATGGATTTTAACATGGTTCAAGACTGCTTAAAACATGCTGTTAATTAATCCATATATAGTTAAGAGGCCAGATCCATGTGCATCTGGTAACATTTATTTTTAGTATTTTAAGAAATTTTCAATGCACAAGTTTCAGATGTTATTGGTATGCTAAGCAAACTATAAGGCATCGAATACCGTTTGTTAAATGGTATTCGCCCTAACTGATAAGATTGGTGAATTAGTTGATTGACTGGAACTGTCTAAGCTACCTCCTGATAGGCCAATGGTAAAAAAATTCAGTGGACTTTTTCTGGGTCCCACTGCTCTGTACTATTTTTTTTTTTGAAGGGTAAACGCCGCTCTATACTTTTCTTGACCATCCAAGAATAGGTGGATCAAGAGGTGGTCCAATAATTGGATGGTTTGGATCCATCGCTAAAGTGCACCAATCACGAGTTTAGGGCTGATACCATATACTAAATGGTACTGGACCATGTTTAAAAGACTTGGCGACTTGGACTGCCTCATCTGGTGTCAAGTTGTGACTCACCCAAGTCAGGGATGAATGTGCCAGACTTGTCCGAGTTGGGGGTGACTTGTGGTGTTGAACTGGATCAGGTCCGACCGAGTCCAAGTCAACATGGACGAGTCACATGGGACTTATCCAAATCTTAAATCCATGTACTGGACTCACTCTTGACTCTTAACCTATAATAATTTATAGAAGTGTATTTTTACCCTTAATCTGACATATTTAAAGAAACTGTGAACAATTTCGTGTCAAGATTATCACAATCACCCCTGAACAAATGTTGGGCCACTTTGATACAGATGACAAACACAATGCATATTCTGTATCCATATTACAGTTTAATATTTCAGACATGTTTGTGCAGACAGATAGAGCAGCCATGCTTGATGAAATTTTGGATTATGTGAAGTTCCTGAGGCTCCAAGTCAAGGTAAGTTACTCATATAATTGGTTTTTTATGCACGGCCAAACATCAATGATGCCAAGGTAGTTACTCATGTAATTGGTATTTTATACGTGGCCAAACATCAAGGATGCACGTGTTTTAGAAATAATTATTAAAACTCGTAGTTGCATAATGGTACTAGGCCATAGGAAAATATGGAGATTCTCTAATCAAATGTTGGAACCACCTCATCCTCAATCAAATCCCAGATGCCCCCATCTTCAAGAACCAGACAAACACAAGTTCCCTGTGTGGCATGTGTGCAGGATCCTCGGGTGGTCCCAATGGTGCATATGTCCTATCCTAGAAATCAGACCAGCCCACCTATCAGGTTATACAACACATGCAAATAAGACGTAAACTGTCGGTTATCATTTTTCTAACCATCCATTTCTTTGTAAATATATGGTCCACCTGGTCAATGGGCGCGATGGAAATTTTGGTGTAGGAGAGATCCAGTGTGGGGACCACCCTACCAATGCTCCCCACCCAGCTCAAGCATCCCGTACTTTTGCAAATTCTATTAAAGCATCTGACAAAGGACCATGTTTATAAACAACTTGCACCAAATCGGTATCAACCTGTTACCAACTTCTATAACAAACCTCTATCTACTTTACCAAACTCAGGCCTACTTAAACCCTTCTGAACCCATGTGCTGAACATGGGTGTCTCATAAGATACATACGCCGAGGTATGGAAATCCTGTTCTATCAATACACAAGCCATTCCAGTTCCACCTGTCTTGAAAGTGGGCAGTTTCATTCCATTCGAATCTGCAGTATTCTGATCAGCAGGTATCCAGCCATGACCATGGTCCTTGAATGATTTTTGAAGTCGAGCTCCATAACACAGTAGTAAAGAGTCCTGCACGGGCTACACCTCGAGCATTACAGCCTGTTGAAATTGAGTCTCCGATCTGCCATATGAAAAAAAAAAAAGTTTTTGCAACTCTGATATAGGGAAGATGGAAATTCCTATTGTGATGCTGTGTTTTTCCATTTTATCAAATCCATGTATTCTAATTTAGTTGCATCTGTTTTTATTCATTGACTAAATTGACAGGTTTTGAGCATGAGCAGACTGGGTGGAACCGGTGCGGTGGCACAGCTTCTGGCTGACATCCCGCCATCATCTGCCGAGGTAATTGTCCTTGTATGTATACATTTTCATGCATCTTTGTATTCTTGCCACTTGTTAGTATGTCGATGTATGCCTATACATAAGACTCGTGTATATATGCTTTTCATTTTATTGAAAGGGGATTTTTACTGCAAAATCCTCAAGAATCCTGATTTTATGAAACAATGCCTTGATTAATTGAAATGCCCAAAAAGTGCTTTTTGGGAGGTGAAATGACTGAAATGCCTCAGTCTGTTTTCCCCCCTAAAAAGTGGCGAAGTCAAGCATTAGGAGGCCCACGTGTTGTGTGTATGCAACCCATCCCATCCAACAGGTTTACTCTACCATGATGAACTGACGAACCAAAAATTGGGCAGATCTAGTCATCAGGTGGACCAGAAATGAATCAAAAGCTTTTTGGGTGGTTTGATGTTTAATATGGTGTGGCCCACCTAATGATTGGATCACTCTGATTTTTGGTTATTCAGATCATATTGTGGGATTAACCCATTGAACGGGTTGATGTCATGCACTTGGCACATGACCACTATGCTCAACTTCACCACTTCTAGAAAAGTTTAGGCAAGGGGTTCAATCAGCTTTCAAAAAGCACCTTGGGGGCATTTCAATTAATCAACGCATTTAGTAAAATCATAATTCTTGATGGATTTTCCAGTGAGGATCTCTTGAATTAGTTGGTCCATTAATGGTAACCATACAACGCTTGTATAAGTGGGGCCAATCTTTCAATAATCCATATCATTGTTCTGTTGACTGCACTGTGGATGGACAATAGCCTAAAAATTTCCTCAACAAGATAATTCTGACTTTTCAACGCGTGGCATATTAAATAGACAGCCAAGAGAAAAACATACTGCAACTGTTCACATTCAAACTCGAAAAGGCCCAAGATTGATGACTAGTATATTCCAATCTAGCTAACTTTTGGTGCATGGTTCATCAACAGTTTGCCTCATTAGAACAATGATCTGGATCACTGAACGGTGGGCCGCGCAAAAACTGAAAACCAGAGATCAATGCATCTATGAAACACTTTGCTTTTGTATCTTTATCTATTCTCACGTGATCCTGGGCACATGCAATTTTCCTTTGTTTTTTGTTTTATGTTTTTTTCAAACTAAGGGGGAGGCTAGTGAGGGTGGAAGCAACCAGCAAGCATGGGAGAAGTGGTCTGCAGATGGCACAGAACGGGAAGTCGCGAAGCTCATGGAAGAAGACATTGGGGCAGCAATGCAGTTCCTCCAATCCAAGGCTCTTTGTATCATGCCGATCTCTCTAGCTGCCGCCATCTACCAAGCCCACCCGCCCGACAACCCCACACTCATCAAGCCTGACCGGGATGCGCCTTCATAGGCTAAAACATGATATGCGTTTTTGCACGTGCCGATTGACAACTCCATGCTCGGCCCCCCCACGTAACTATCCTCACAGTTTCTTGGGCTGGTTAGTAAATTCCCCTCAGATGCCGGATATCACTTTCGTATTTTCTTTTCAGTTTGATTTGCTCTTCTTCTTTTTCTTTTTTCTTTTTTAATTCTCAGTTTTTGTCAAACATGGTGTAATGTCATTCCTAGAAAAAAAAATAACTGATATTCTTAGTGTCTTTCCACGTTTGAATGGAGAGAAGTATTGTCAAAGCTTCTTTTTTTTTTTGTTTTTTTTTTTTTAAAAACTTTTTCCTTTTTTAATTTTTGGTGGGAGTTGTGGTGGATTACCAACCATTTATTGGTGGGACTGTTTCTCTGATAGTGGGTGATGGGCCCCTCTAAAAGAGATGAGCATGGATGGAATATAATATGAGAGAGTATGCTACGGAAGAGCTGGCCGAATCAGAATACGGTAGATCGCATCTCTCCACCATACACGTGGCAGGGTGATGACTGCTGTGGGTGGTCCATTTTTATTTTATTTTGTTTTATTTTAAAATGAGGACTATTACACAATCTTCGACATTGGTTTTCATCAGTTTCCCACACTGGGTGTTGATTGTTTACCATTTTCATTTTTGACCATCGTTTTGAAGGACCGGGATTGGATGGATGGAATCATCCAATATATTTCTATTTTGATTTAGTTTCCATCTATAGTAGGGTAAGCTAAATAAACGTTCCTGAATGGCATGTGACTCAGCCTATTGTCCTGTGGAGAGATGGTCCACCAGATTCCAATTTTACTTCATCATCACCCATTAGAAATTGGAAAGGTGAGTGTGATGGACGGATGAAAATGGTTGGTCAGTTGAAATGGGAAAGGTGACGTTTGAGGGATGTAGTCAAGAGAAGATATCGATTACGCACGGTTTGTGGTGAGTGGAATTGAGTCTTGAAAATGGATCCATTGAAATCATTGGAGAGAGAATTTTGAAGTAGGATCTACCCTGCTCGAGTGGATCAAATCTCGCACTTGTACGCTTGTTGACACGTTTGAGGTATTCACTTCCAAAGTGCATTCGAGCAAGTCGACTAGAAAACACAATTTGGGGCCCGTTTGGACGCACCCTCTAAAGGGGTGTTTGGGGCCATAAATAACTCCCCTTTGGAGCCAAACAGGGGTTTCTTATGTGCAGTTGGATGCACTTTGCAAACCCTGCTTCACCACTCAGCTTGACAAAAGAGATTCCAAAATGCCAACTCGGTGAAAGTAACTGCTTAAATGCCTTTGGTTTTCTTCGAGTCGACCGAAAAAAACAAGCTTGAAATCTCCTTTTGTGGAAGTGTGTCCAAATTAGGGCCCGTTTGGATGTAACGTTGTTACGTCATTTGACTACAATAGGGTACCTACAACCTTCTTTTGTCCTAAAACGTACGTTTCACATCAAAGGTTGTTTCCCAGACTGTTTTTGTTGGTGCAGCCAAACAGACCCCTAACGTATGGGTACAAGTTAGCAGAGACATCTGAATTCTGGTGAGGTTTGCTAGAATACATTCTCACCTACCGCAGTAGTATATGTCGGCACTTCCACCTTTGAATCTGGCCATATTCCAATATCCAAACTGTTTATATGATGATTATCACTGTGGTGGCTAGCCAACATATAAAACCCTCAGCTGGTTTATTAACCTTTGTATGAGATACGTTAGATCTGAGAGATTTTCCTGGTGTTTCCCACCTCAGTAAATCCTGTCAGAAAAATATTTTAGGCCATTGAAAAAAATCCAAATCCAAAAGCTAAGTTCAAACTTATTTTATTGTATTAAGTCAGGATGGATTCTAGCAAACCTCTATTCTATCTATGCTAGTGAAGGTGTAATTCTTACCAAAACCTCTTAATTGAAAATACAATTTGGGGTCATTTGGTTGATGGTAAATGATTATAAATGGTGCTAAATGGATTTACATGGCGAAAAGGGGTCGTTCGGGGTGTGAATTAGAATACTCTCAAAAGGCTGAGAATCGGAAGCAAATGCAAAAAAGGGTGAGATTTTCAAAAGCGGGCTCATTTTTATGGCCTACCCAATGCTCAAAATTTCCTTCTTTTTGCCGAATTATATATTCCAATGTACTTATTATCACTATTACATCAAATGTCATATTTATTAACTTGGGGTATTAAAACTGATTTACTTAATGTATTCCAACTACAAGCATCAAAAACACAATTTTTGGATTCAAATGTATTCTAATTACATGTATCCAAAAACAACTTAGGATTCCAATGCTCATCTATTCCGGTTTTTTTTTTTTTTTTTTTTTGTATAGTTTAATTATAAACATCCAATTACATTTATCCAAAAACAACTTAGGATTCCAATTCTTATCTTAGACGCCATTATATCATGTGATCATGTCGAACACGGAGGTCTTGTCTATGCAATAGCATGTGGGGGTCTCATTCCGTGTTGGATGGCACATGGAGATTGCACCATTTTAACTACATGTAGGGGTAGCAATGGGCCAAGGCCAAGGTCAGGGAAGCATTAGCCGTAGCCCAACTCAGATCATTTTGGCCATGGTCCGAGTGGCATGTAAGAAAAAGACTTCAAAGTAATCAGAGGTTTGAAATAAGTCTAATTTAAGATTTTTCTCTCGGCATCCTTTATCTACAAGAAATATAATTAAATCATGACCTCAGATTCAAAGATTATTTTTAAATTGCACATGCCCATTGAATGTTAACCACTAACAAGTGTCTTTAAACCATTCTAACAATAGCCTACTCGATTATTGAACTTGGCTAACAGGCTAGACCAAGAGATTCATCATTGACCAGGGCCTAGATTTCAGGCCACGTTCTAAGCCAGGGCAAGCCGCCTAGCCCATTGCCACCCATAGTTAGAATGTAACCCAATCTAAAACTCAAGTGGGCCATGCCATGGGAAACAGTGGGGATGAAATGCCCACCATTGACACCCTTTTGGAGAACACCTTTATATTTATATGCCATCTAACTCTGTTCATAAGGTTATTCCCATTGAGATAAGGAAAGAACCCTAAGTATCAGTTGATCCAAAGCTTTGGTGGGTCCAAGAATGTTTTAATTGTAAGCATCTGATCTACACTTTTTATATGGTGTGGCCCACTTGAGTTTTGGATCGAAATAATTTTTTGGCTCACGTATTAACATAAACTGGCACAAATGATGGACAGAGTGGATGTTTATAGTACATCATGGTGGGCCCCATGGAGCTTTGGTTTCATGGGCTCTCCACAACAGGATGTTACAAGTACATAACGCTCGATACGCAGATGATCAGCATCTCCCGTGCCTGGATCTTCTGCAACACTGGTTGTATACAGGCCGTACAACAGCTGAACTCCATGGACCCGAGTGGATTTATGCGTGACATCCACTCCGTCTATCATGTGTACATCACCGTTTCAGGTTGTGGGAACAAAAATCAGCCTTGGCCGCTACTATGGTGGGCCACACTTGGAACAATTTCAAAGGGATGCTCACCATAGGTTTGTGTGTGGAGCCTACCATGATGTGTAGATTTCATCCAATTGTTTGTCAGGTGTGTCTCACCACGGTCAATAGACTCGTCAAAAATCGGCCTGATCCAACAATCAGCCAGGTCACATGGAATAAACTTCCAGGATTGGATGTGATTTTACATTTCTCCCTATGGTGTGGCCCACTAGATTTTTGTGTTGATTTTTTGAATGTATGGTGAACATAAGGAAACTCACCTGATGCACGGAATGGATTTCAATATGATTATTCAAATACTGCCAAAAAACATCATTGCACATGTTCTCCGTACGACCGCCTACATCTACACCTATAAGAAGATTTTTTTTTTTTTTAAATTATTATTTTATTATTATTTTATGAGAGTTATTTGATACTCTGGTAGGGTATGAAGCTTAATACAAAGGCCTAAGAAATTACACGTGTGGCACACATTACTCAAATTCGCCCAAATAAATTGTGGAAACCACAGTCTCTAAGTCATAGTAAAAAAATCAGATTGATTGAATAATCCTAGCTTCACACTTGTTTGTTGAAATAGAGCCTTTAGATATTTTTCAATTATAACCATCCAATATATGTTTACAAATCTAATAATCAGATGATCAAATAAGCATAACCTTTGTGTTGTGATAGATTTAAATCGCAGCCCATAATTTCGGCAATTTAATTTGCACTAATTATATTCCATGTATGGTACATGCGGGACATGATCATATATGGTCCACTAGATCAAGTGTGGGCCAATATACATGTGTGCCCCACTTAATTATAACCATTCAGCATACACGTGAGCCACGTGTGGACATGATCTATTTGTAAAGTATCAGTTGTGGATTATCTAGAGTCATTGTTCTTGCACTTGCACATCACACGTGTGGCTACATCAGATCTAGATTTAATTTTAATCCTACAATCTACTATGTAAATTTATATTTTGATGGTGAGGCATTGTTTGGATTGTTAATTACAAATATGTATATACAGGGATTGTTAATTACATACATGTGTAAGCGTGTTATTGGAATGACAGTTTTAGTCCTTGGATAGGCATAATAAAAAGTAATAATAATATCTTTACATTAAATTAATGTGAAATTATTAAAAGCTTATTTGGTTATCCATAAATAAGTAAATAATAGTAAAAGAAAATTAATTATAAGAATAGATGTAAAATTTCACCTCAAAAATTGAAATGATCTTTAACTGGTTTTCAAGCTAAAACTTTGTGGGTCCCACAATGAAATATGTGGTATATCCACGGTGTGCATTCATTTTTTTAGATCATATTAAGGTACGATTAAAAAAATAGATATTTCTAAAACTTGAGTGAAGTAAGTCATGAAAAATGATAGATTTAAAGGTGAGTGTCATTATCTCTAATGTTTTCTATAATATGGTCTACTTGAGCTTTGGTTCTAACTCATTTTTAGGATCATGCTAAAAATTGATCCACAAGTTGAATAGACAATGTTGATAAAATACATACATCATGATAAGGCCATGCATTTTTGCCACATACACACGGTATTGCATTCACTCCATTATACCTATTAGCATTATATAACAAGAAATAACAAAGTAAATAATTATTACTTATTTATATCTAATTCTATTTAATTATTATCCATTAAATAGGTCTAAATATAATATAAAATTATAATAATTACAAAATCTTTTATTACTCTCTTAACATGCTTTTAACCACTAAATTATATATTTAAACAAACATTATAAAATTATAATAATAACACTTTTATAATACATTATTAACGCAATTCATAACCCAAACATAGCATGCAATTTAATACTAGATAATCTAAATATCTATGCAATCCAGCTTCCCATAATTCAAAAGATCCTAAATCTTTTTAATGTTAAAAACCCTTTCTAATGCCTCTCTAAATTCAAAGCTCATGATTTTTTTTAAAATATCATGCCAGTAGGTAAAATTGTCTATTGCTACTTTAGTCTACCTTATATATATATATATATATATATGTGTGTGTGTGTGTGTGTGTGTGTGTGTGTGTGTGTGTGTGTGTGATGCGCAATCCCATGAAACCCCATGCAACAAATTTTCATCCTGATCTAAAATTCTTGTGGGCCATAACAAAGAGAAAAGCAAATCAAGGGAGGAAACTATTTTCATTTTTCATGGCCCATCAAAGTTTTAGATCAAAGTAAAACTTGGGCATAAGAGGTTTCACGAGGTGTTGCTTCACATGAACGGTTCAGATTTTGGATCCACATCATATATGATGGGTTCTCTAAAAAAGTTCGTACGTAGTACGCATGAACTGGTTCGCAGGTGAGCGTTTTCGATATATATATATAAGAGAGAGAGAGAGAGAGAGAGAGAGAGAGAGAAATGGTACTGTGAGGTCAATCTCATAAAAACTTCCCATGAGGTCGAGTTGTGTGGGCCCTACCGTGGATGTGTCTAACATCTACCCCATCAGTCAAATGCACCATTCTATGGTGGGCCTTGCGCTTAAAAATCAAGTAAATTCATGGCTTGGTTGGGCCACACCATATACAATAGTTAAGAAGGGTCACCTTCCCATTCAAACATTCATAATCATTTATTGGGCTCACGGAGATGTGGTTCACAAATTAAGCTCATCCATTGTGTGTGTCCAACTTAGATGAGGGGTCGGACCAAGTTTCAGTCACATCCAAAACTCAGGTGGACCCCACCAAATGCATTTATATGTTTTAGTCATGTCTTCACGTGGTTTTAAATAGTATGGCCCACGTGAGATCTTCATATGGCTCATTTTGAAATATCCCACAACCTAAAGGGAATCCATCGAATGCACACTGCAGGGACCACACAGCTATACCTTATAGGACCATTTCACCCACACACACGTACACACATATATAGAGGAATGCTCCACTTTGCACCTTACGTGTGAGCACTCCTGAGCACCTTTGCACATGTGTCATGGGCACATAATCTAAATGGTCCACGTGATGCGGCAACCGTAGAAACCTCATCATCCCAACTTTTCACCCAATAGAAAACTCTAGTGGGCCATAGCAAAGAAATATACAAATCAATGGAGGAAATTGTTTCCATTTTTCACGGCCCACCAAAGCTTTATATCAGTCTGAAAGTTGGGATGATGAGATTTCAAGGGGTGCCGCATGGCTTAGACTGTTCAAATTATGTATCAATAACACGTGTACAAAGGTGGGCAGGTGAGCCTTCCTCTCTCTCTCTCTCTCTCTCTCTCTCTCTATATATATATATATATATATATATATCATGCTCACCTGCATGTCATGGTCATCTAATTGGAACGGTCCATGTGATGTGGAATCTCATGAAACCCCGATGGACAAATTTTTGCCTTGATCTAAAATTTTAGTGGGCCATAGCGAAGAGAAATGTAAATCAGGAGAGGAAACTGTTTTCATTTTTCATGGCCCACCTGAGTTTTGGATCAAAGTAAAAATTAACCCAGGTGTTTGACAAGGTGATGCTTCATATGTACCGTTTAGATTTTGGAATCAAATTAGGTATAATGGGTTCTCAAAAAAGTTGCGCACGAGTTCCGTGCGAACTGTTGCGCAGGTGTGAATTCGGAGTGTCTCGGTGTGTGTGTCTATATATATATATATATATATATATATATATATATATATATATGGCACACGTGGAGAGAGAGAAAATGGTTTTGAAAAGGGAAGTTGTTCAACGCCCGAGCCGCGTGTGATGTTTCATACTCCGACATTTTGGGGTTGTACATGTGGGGGTACTTTAAATCAATCTAACCTTCATTGACGTGGGTCCCACCTTAGAGATCTCATAGTAATAAAAAAATTAGGAGAAAAAGGAAAATCGACATTGATCCAACCGTCCCAACCTACGGTTATAAACATTTGTTTCTCGAATGTGTATCGTTGAATCTTTTCTTTTCAACCGTCCATTTAATATTCATCAGTGATTCAGTCATCTATTTAAGAAATTAAATTTGTGTGTGTGTGTGTGTGTATATATATATATATATACTAGCCATCCAATTAGGAGTCATGATTTTAACAGTTCAAATTTTTAATTCATTATCTGTCATGCACGCTCATATTGATTGTCTATGTAAGAAATATTATCCTCTGCTCTGCCGGACTTCCAGTGGCAGTGTTTGATTTTCAGTAGTTGGGTAAATTCACGTGAAAATATGTAATAATTACTTCATCCGACGAGAGATTTTTGCCTTTTCTACTATTACAGGGACTGCCAGCTGGATGCAAAAGCTAGGTATGTGTTGAGGATTAAATATTGCATATCAGATTCTATTTATTTTTTAGATTTATGAACATAATGCCGTTTAACGCCAAGTGTTAATCGTGTTTCGTTGTAGGGTGTGATTAGGAGAGTTGACTAAAAAGAGTATTAAAAGTACTGATTTAATGCTCCACAGGCACCAAGGCAAGGGACGGACCCCAGGAGACCAAGATCGATGGATTTACATGCCAGGGACCCGAGGAAATCAAGCTGTTCGCATTAAACGGGCCCAAAATTGGTCAAGAACGCAAGATCATGGGGTTCCCAATATCTGTTCGGCTCGAAACTTCATACGTAGCCTGAGGACCATAAATTAACCGTACACGTAAAAAATCATCCATTGGATCATTGCGGCAGTGGCCTAACGGGCAGATCAGCCCATCAATCTTCAATTTGGGGCCCACCCGCTATCTGGATATGCTTGATAATTGTTCTCGACGGTTAAAATAATATGAGAAACAGAATGGGCGGATTGGATTTCTTGAAAGCATCACAGTGGACCCTATATGTACAGCGTGTGTACATAGTATACACACGCCCGCCGTGCACAGGACCCGCCAGTCAGTCCAAGCAAGTTCTGACCCGACTCTCTCTCTCCTCTGCACAATCACGCAAGCGGACGGACAGCGTCCCACCATTTTTCAGTAGTGGGGCCCACTCGTCATATTTTGTCAAGATCTGGACCGTCCATTGCGTCCGTAGGGGGGGAACAACCCTCACCTAGGTGTCCTTTTGGACCCATGAATGTGTGAACATGCAGATTACCGTCCAAAAGGAAGATGGACGGTGAAGCAAACTATTCCGTGGGCCAAACCAAACTTAATCTGAAACCAGTCAGTTCTTACTGGTTTTTCGTACTGATTTCAATGGACGGAATAGATTTATACTTTAACTTCAATGTGGGGCCCATCGACTTTCACGGTATTTGACGTGCAAGCTCTGTTTCACAACAGAGCTTGCGGTTCTCCTTAGTGGGCCACCACTGTACACCAAAAGTCTAATCAGGACCGTCCATAAGAAGGCCACAGTCCTTCTTAACATTGCCTAGGTGGCAGAATTCCAAAAGATCACGAGGAACGAAATCTAGCCGTTCAAGTGGAGAACGGACAGTACAACACCATTCTTGGTGGTCCACATTAAAACAGAAGAGAAGGGGTCATGTTCGACCTATTTTTCGAGTTGATCGCAATGAACGGAGTGGATTTCTCAAAACGACAGGTAATGTGGCCCCACCAATTACGCAAGACTGGTCGTACGCATGAGTTACGCACGGACGTGCGTCCAGGAGTTGTGGGGCGATGTACGACCCAGATGATGCTCAGATGGCTGATCTGGACCGTCCATCGTATAGGTCAGCCAAAAATACCCCAGGGGATGTTGGTTTTATGATAACATGCAAGAGTAGAGAGGGGAGGCAACCTCCGTTTTCTAGGGCGAAAACGCTGTCACTGCGAATTCTCCACCGCCTCTTGTCAGCATGAGCCGATCTTGTGGTGCTATAAAAAGGAGGAAGACGAGAGGGATAGGGCATCTTCTTCCAGAGATCAGTTGGGACGTGGAGCAAAGAGAGAGAGAGAGAAGAGCTTTGTTTTTTTTCGCTTTCTTTCACTTTTCTTTTCCTTTTCTTTTTCTCTTTAATTATTTGAATTTAGCCTAATCATGTTATCAGGCTAAACCTCTTAACTAGGGCTAAGAGGTGAAGCTTGCAGTGAGATGGGAGATTTTATTTCATGTTTTTAATTTAATTTTAATTCTTGAATTGACGTTGATTTTAGTTGATTATTAATGGCATGTTTTGTTTAGTCTTTAATGGTCTGTTGTGACTAAAATTACAATGGGTCTGCAATGGCTTGGAGCATGTCCTTTTTCCCTTTATGTTTATGACGTCAGGAAGCTCCGTTGTTCACCATAGTTTCCTGGGCATGGTCGGATGACGGTACCCTTCCTAACTTGCATACATGTGATTGGGTGGTAATTAGTTTAATTCTGTTGTTTGCCATAGTCTTTGGGCATGGTTTGGTGATGGAATCCATTCTAATTCATACACCTTTCATCTCTTTGAAAACTAGATCAATGACAGTTCAGTAATTTTCATGATTTTTGATGCAAGCATAAGTTCTCCCTGATCTCTACAAGTGGATCCTCTGAATCCCTAGTTTCCTTTCCTCTGATTTGTATAAATTTTAGATTAATATTTTCACCATTATTCCTCAAATTACATTCAGTTTAGATTTCATCTTACCTTAGTTCTAGTTCTAGTTAGTTTTAGATAACGTACAAGTTTCAGTCCCTTGGGATTCGACCTTGGTCTTACCGAGTTTATTACTACATCACAACCCTGCACTTGGGGAGTGAACAATAGGGCCCACCGTGATGTTTGTTAGAAATCCACCCACTTTGTACGGTTTTCTATCTCATCTTACTAATCGAGGTGGATCTAAAACTCAAGTAGACTACGTCACAAGAAAAAGGTAGGGAGGGAAATGCCTACCGTACATATCTACCTTGATGTTTATGTGTCATTCATGTCATTTTCACTGGGATGAATTAAAACACAGACGTTAGACTAATAAAAACTTATGTGGTCCACAAAGAATGTTTCAACGGTAGGAATTCGCTATTGCTTCCCGTAGGTGGCACATTTGATTTTTGGATCTGCTATACTTTTGGGCTCATGTTTTAATATGAGTTGGAAAATGGATTTCTCACCAACATCAGGAGAGGCCATGTCTAGCTTTTGACCTAATGCTTCCTCCAATCAAAAACTAAGTGAAGCTATCATGCTGTTGGTGAGAAATCCACCCAATTCATTTAGTTTTGCAAGATCAAGATGGACTTCGAATTGGAGTTGTGGTCACTCCATTCTTAATACTATGAGGTAGATCAAAAATAGAAATCATTTGGGCCAATAAACGAACATTCAAGGCATCTTCAAACCTAGCCGAGGTAAAATTTTATAATTGAAGAGTCGGCCATTGCACCTTATCGGACGAGACAAGAACAACCAACCAATCTAGGTGTTGACCGTTGTAGAGCCCGTAAAGGATCTAAACGCATCCGTTGCAACGAGTCAACTCACAAATGGGACTTTTTGGCCAATCTGGCTAAAACTGGGGCCTTATTAGATGCCCATGTAAGTAATATGACCATTGCATTGAAGGATATTCTCCTTGGACCAATTCCAACACCGATCTATAAAATTGGCCCCACCCTCCAGTCAACCTGATATTAAAAGGTTAGATGACAAAACCATCACAACATTTGAGAAATCCCTGGAGTCTTTTGAGGAGCTAAATGCGATTACTCAATATTGGCGACAGCACCTCAATAATTCATTGGGGAGGTTCCTTAATGGAGCACAACAGTAAAGAGAGAAGAAAAGTCGAAGTCACGACCATGGTGAGCAGGCTTGAGGAATATCTTGCCATTACAAATGATCAGGATGATTGTCGTGTTCACACAGCAGAATGTCGGACGGACAAGGACACAGTGGCGGACGACGGGATATCCTTCCCCGAACTCGAGCTGGTGCATGCCAAGATGGATGACACCAAAGCTGATGTTCAAGATACCTTGATCGAGGTAAATTTTGTAATAAAAGATGACCCATATTCGATATTCATCAGCACAGAAGTGGATCCATAGGCATAGATGGAGATGATCCAACTCCTCCGCAATTATGCGGATTACTTTTCCTAGGATTTCCATGAGATGCCCGGGTTAGATTGGAGGTTGGAGCATTGCATACCATTCAAAGAGAGCTTCAGGTTGTTCCAACAGCCAACTAGAAGAATGACTCACAAAGTCACCCTTAAAATTAATGAAGAAATCGAGAGGCTGCTAAAGGCTGAATTCACCAAACCAATTAGATATGCTGATTGGATTTCAAATATTGTCTCGGTGATCAAGAAGAACATGAAGTTAAGGGTCTGCATCAACTTCAAGAATTCGAATCTTGAGACACCTTAGGATGAAAATCTTATGCCAATGGCAGACTAACTGATCGATAGGGCCACAGGACACAAAATCATGTCCTTCGTGGATGGCCATTGGGGATACAACAAGATCATCATTGCTGAGGAAGATGTTTCAAAGACGGTGTCCCGGCACCCCGTAGCGATTAGGACCTATTTCTGGGTCGTGATGCCTTTCAGACTCTAGAATGCAGGCACCACCTACTAGAGGACCATGAACGTCATCTTCCACAGCATGATCGACAAATTTAAGGAGGTATACATTGACAACATTGTGGTGAAATTAGTCAATCTCGGGGATCACTTGGCCGATCTAAGGAGATCCTTCGAGTGTATGAGGAGGGACAAGCTAAAGATGAATCCTTTGAAATGTGCACGTTTGGAGTTAGCGGAAAATTTCATTGGGTTTCTCGTTCACCAACAAGGCATAGAGGTTGATCAGAAAAAGGTATGAGACATCATGGAAGTGGTGCCCTCTTAAAAACAAAAAAGAATTGCAAAGGTTCATTGGCCAGGTGAATTTCCTACGCCGATTCTTTTCAAATTCAACATGGAAGATTGGCCCCTTTTGTAGCTAATTAAGTTGAAGATTGGCTATGAATTTTCCTAGCAACGAGAACATCAGCCCGCTTTGACCAATTAAAGGAGTATCTCATGAAGCCTCACGTTCTAATTCCCCCACGAAAGGACAGACTGTTATGTTTGTATATCTTGGCCACAAAAGAATTGGTTGGAGCATTTCTTGCATAGGAAAATGATGATAAGTAGGAGCAAGCCATATATTACCTGTCTAGAATGTTGCATGAAGCCGAAAGGAGATATTTAGTGCTCAAAAAGCTCTATTTAGTATTGTATTTTGCCACGACAAAACTCTCTCACTATCTCATGATTGGCACCATCCATGTCATCTTGTCGACAAATCTCATCAAATCCATGCTCAGCGACCAATCTTGAGAGAGAGGAGTAGAAAATGGATACTGGACTTGTCAAAGTTCTCCTTCTGGTATGTTCCTTAGAAAGCAGTCAAAAGCTAGGCATTAGCAAATTTCTTGGTCGATCGTCCCACGAGGGTTGATGATCATATCGTAATAGCACATGGTTTCATGGCGAGTCATGTTAGATGAGTCACATACAGAGCATCCTTTGGAGCAGGGGAAATCATAATTTATCTCCATTAAAAGAAGGGAAGAATGTCCATTCCAACTTGAGTTTGACTACACCAACAATCAGGGCCAACTATAAAGTAGTTATTATCGGTTTGGATATCCTGCTGGAGTTAGGGGATAGAACTATCGAGGTCACTAGCAACTCATTACTGGTCTTGAATCATTGACAGGAAAATATAAATGCACAAGCTAGGTATTGTAATCATATTATGGGACCATTAATGTACAGTTACTAGATGAATTTGACGATGTCACCTTGAGATATGTCCCTCAAGAAGACAATGGGGATGATAATGAGATGGCGTAGATTGTAATAGAACTCAAGCTTTCAGAAGGAATATTAGAGAAGTTTCTTACGGTACATAAATGCTCCTTGCAACGAAATATAGGCCTTTTATCGTAAAGGTAGCATCATTGGAGCTCGCAGTTGACGACTAACGGTTTCCCAATCGTGCAGTATTTAATAAAGCCCAAGTACAAAAATCAAGAGGTTAGTGTAACAGATCTCCCCGCATTACCTAATCCTGGACAATATTGATTTGTAAAGAAAATGAGTCGGCAACCTTATCTTGAGATCTCAAGGACAAGATGAGGCCACCGTGGTCATGGATGAGGTACACGAAGGCATCGGTAGAGCCCAACAAACAGGCCTCAAGATGTAATGGCTGATCCAAAGGCACAGTTATTATTGACTAACAATTTAAAAAGATTGCATGGACTACGCAAAGGGCTGCCAAGAATGTTAGAGACGTGGCCTTTTACAACATGTTCCATCTCTGGAGCTCCACTCGATTGTAAATCCATGGCCATTCCAGAGATGAGCTATCAATATCATAGGACATATATATCCGCCCTCCTCAAACTGCAAAAAAGCTTTATTATTTTAGCAACCGACTACTTCACCAAATGGGTGGAGGCACAACCCACGAAGGACCGGAACCGGGCAGGAAGAGATTATTGACTTCATCAAGGACCACATCATCCATCGTTTCAATATTAATCCTCAAACAATTATAGTAGATAGAGGAGTTGCCTTCTCTGAAGCTCAGATGCAAGAGTTCACGACCGCATACAAATTCAATTTCGTGTACTCTACACCCTACCATGTTGAAGCCAATGGGCATGCCGAGTCAACTAATAAGGCATTGAAGAATATCATCAAGCGAATGGTGGAAGATAACTCATGATCATGGCACAGTGTTATCCAAAATACTATGTGCCTACAAAACTTCACAAATGACAAGCTCCGAAATTACGCCTTTCGCACTGACCTATGGAAACGATTTTGTGCCATCTATGGAAGTCAACATTTCCTCCTTAAGGGTAACCCATCAGCATAAGCTAATCGTGGAAGAGTTCAAGGAGTCCATGCTCATGGAGCTAGAAGAACTGAGTAGTGTACAGTTGCTAGCCTTGGATAATCTCGAAGCCCACAAGCTTAAGATATCCAGGGCCTACAATAAGAAGGTGAAAGGGAAGAGCTTTGTTGAGGGCAAAGTAATATGGAAAATGAGGCTCCCGATTGGTGCGGAGGATAAAGTATACGAGAAGTGGTCGGTAACATGAGAAGGACTACTAAAAGTGAAGAAAGTCCTGCACGGGGTAGCCTACCTACTCAAAGACAAAAACGATCGAGAAAGTAGAAACTCGATTAATGGCCGATATCCAAAAAAGTACTTTCCGATCTTATAGGACTCTATGCAGAATAAGGGTCCATTGCTAACCAAAAGGGCCCTAGTGAGGAATAAAACAACAACAAAAGAAATAAAGATGGATCCTTATGGTAATGTGGTATTGAATGCCCGGGTTGATCAAATTATAATCTTCTATCCTTAGATAATAAAATTATGGCCAAGCTTTCAGGCTTAGGTTGCCACCTATTGTGAGGGTTAGTTTTTCGCATCCATATTAAATTACACGATAGTTCAGTGTAAATCATGCGTTGCCACATGTCACACGTCAGAACAGTCACCAAAACATAAACGTCAAATGTCTCGTCACATCTCTCTATGCAAAGGGACGTGGGGGCATTGTTTACACCTATTTTTTATGCCCTGGCATGGGCCAATCAAAGACCGCCACGTATCGACACCACGTGACCACAGCTGGTGAGAACCTACTCTCATCCGAGAGTATCATTGTTCGAACTTCCTTTGGCAATACACATTTGGTTATAAATGTGAAAGTATGAACCCTTACGCCTGCCTTTAAGAGGATGAATCAATGCATGCTATGTGGCTACGTTTGCCTTGCCCATTAATGAGGCAATGTACCTAGGACGTCTATGATAGACATGTTGAGAAAATAAATCTATTACAAATCTGGCTATGATATTCTCGGTGAAGTCGTCTCTCATAGTCCTTCTAGAACAGGAGATCCACCTAGTGACATTTGAAGTAGCTGTAGTGTTCAAGAAAATTTCAAAGATCTAAAGATCGGACCGATGTCCAAGCGAACCCAACCTAGGTTAGGAGAGATAGACACATTGGCTCGATCAGACTTCCTCCACTGTACATCAATCAAAATTAAGCAAATGGGGGAACTGGTTGTATAGGTGTCAATTCCTTTCATTGCTCCAAACGAAGTGCAGAAAGAGGATTGATCCAGATCATCCAATACCTTGAAGTTAATTAGAATTGTACACAAACCGAGTTAGCTCGGTTAGCTCGCTTGACTCAACTCGAAAAACCTCGATTCTACTTGGTTCGAAACTGAGTTCCAGCTTGCCCGAGCTCGACTCAACTCGGATCGAACCCCAAATCGAATCGAACTCCGATTGAACTAGTTTGGTGATTCGATTATTTTGATATTGATGTATATGAAATAGATACCCTTGTATCTTGATTTTTATGTTGCCTAACATGTGTTTAATGAAATACCTGTAAACTAATGTTGTTGCTTTATATTCCATAACAAATTGAATGTGCACTCCATGTGTTTGAGAAAATGCCGAAAAGCTCGATATTGGCTTAAACTCGGCTCGAACTTGCCCGAGCTACTGACCGAATCGAGTCGAGCTGGCTAGTTAGGCTCAAGGATCGAGCTGAGCTGAGTTGGTCAGCTAGTGGCCAAGCCGAGTTGAGTTATGCCAAGCTCGACTTGGTTTAACTTGTGTACAACTCAACTTAAAGTGAAGGAGATGAGTTACTAAGAGAGTGGTCATGATCAATCTGACACCTAGATCCAGCCCATGAGGGTCCCAGAATTTGATCTGGTGGTCCAGATCTAGAGAAACTTTAGTGGTCCCTCTCCTGATCCGTTTAGTGGGCCATCAACAGAGATGTTGAGTAACCGGGATTGATCTAAATCTAGCCCTTGACCTAGTAGTCTTGATCAAATGAATCTTGACATTTCCAAGTTTAGTCTTTAGTGGACCATGAACGTCTTCGCAACAGATCAAGTAAAATTTTACTAAATTTAGGAGTTGTTTGGGATCATGTAATTGGTATAATTGGTATGAATTAGTACTAATTTAAAGCATTTATAAGTATATGTGGAAGAACCATCATGTAGAGGAGTATTTATATTTTCTTTTGGGCACCTCTTGTCCCACCTTGTGATGATCCAAACCATTCATCTCGAGATGGACCCATGTCATGGGCAATGCAAAGCTACTAAGAAATAATATACCCAATTTAAATAAACATTTCTTACGCACATCAAATACACTCTCCCAAACACATCAATTACCACTAATTCATACCAATTACATCAATTACATGCTCCTAAACAACCCTTTAGTGTTTTAAATTCATCTTCATACATAATTATCCTTCCAACAATCTTTCTTAGGATGACCCTTGCAGTATAGATCATCCATAATATGAACTTTCCTATCATCATCCAAGATGGAATGTGGAGGCAAAAACCCTCATGTAAAATCGAAGTCATTGATTGGCTTTCTATCAGTAAAATTCTAATTGTATGTTCAACGTTAGCCACATTTTCTAGTTTTCAAAATATCCATAACATTGTTTTAAACCCTATATCCTTGCCTGTTGGATATTCAATGTTTAAACTAACTAATTGCAAGCTTAAAATTATCCATTGCTACTCGCGATATAACAAAGCTAGTTTGTGGTTAGAATGGATTTTCGGAATAGGCTTTATATTGGGGGTGCATATAAGTAAAATTATCTTTTATTTCTATTACTTATTATATACTTATATGTCATGGGAAAAATATACTGACCTGCCGTCAACAAGCCAGGTCAAGTATTCTGACAGCAACAGGCGCGACCCAACGGTCCAACACTTTCCTCTCAGCCAACTAGGAAGAAAGCTCGACCTCTTATCATCAGGTTGAGCTCGACCCCCCCAATGTTAGTCTGAGCCCGACCTCAACGAATACACTGACCCTGACCCCAACGTTAGGCCGAGCCCAACCTCAGCGAATACGTCGAGCTCGATCTCACAGGCCAGAGGACAATCTGAAAGACATAGCCCACCTCGAGTCGACCAGGCTCACTACCCCCAATAACGACAAGACCTCAAGAGGACCATGCCAGTCCACCTCAAGTCAACCAGGCACTGAGACTCAAATATTGCATAATTTTCTCCATTTACATCTTGATTTTATGAACATGAATTAACTTAGTGTTCTATTTTACTCATGTATGTGTTGCAAAGTGAATTTAAGAGCTTGGATTGAAAAAAGGGTGCTAAAAAGTATGGATTTGATGCTCAAGAATCACCAAGGCAAGGGATGGATCTTAGGAGACGAAAATTGAAGAATTCACATTCCAAAGATCTAAAAAAACCAAGTGAAGAATAAAAAAAATCAAAGATTTGAAGTAAAGAATCCTAAAATCGTCTTGAAAAAGTGTATTCTGAAGCTCTAATGTCTATTTTAGAAAACTGCGTAGCAGAAAATCTATTTTAAACAAAATGTATGGCGATAAGTTTATTTTGAAAAACTGCGTATATTTGAAGTGATTTTTAGGATTTTTCAACTTTGTATGAAAATTAGAGTTCCCTACTTACAAATAGGGCTTCCTAGGGCATTCCTAAGCATCATTCAAGGCTATGATGATTGATTGTTTTAATGATGCGAAGAATAGTGTATGCATATTATCTATTATTTAAGTTTTATTTTTTATCCTCTTGTGAGATCCATATGCTTTCATCATATACGATCTACATTGATGGATAGGCTTACCCTATATCAATTAGATTTTCTAGATAGGAGAGGTTCTCAACCTGTTATATTTCTTTGATTTTCATTATCTCATTGATATTGAATTCTTAAATTCACTGACGCTTGAGAATATATATCAATGGTGCAAATTCATGATTTTTTAATATTTTATATCACATATTAAAATATTTAAATTATTTTATTTTCCGATTAGGCTAACCATAATGCTCAGATCCTAGTTGTGTTATCCAAGTCATCATGATTTTAGAACATTAACCTATGTGTGGAACTTTGAAGCTTAGGTGTTATTTTATTCAGTTGAATTATATCCATTCAAAAATTTCAAAATCAAATCATCAATTTATTTTTTATTACTTAGTTTGCTTTGTATTTAATTTTTTTCTTCTCACAATTCATCTCCCTGTGGGATCAACCCTGTATTCACGGGATACTACTTACGAACCTCTGCACTTGGAGGCAAGCAATCAAGTTTTTGGTGTCGTTGCCGGGGAGAGACTGAGATAGATCAGATCTGTGTAAGATAGCTAAGGTAAGTTTTCTTCTAAGGTAAGTTCTCTTCTAAACGCTCCAATTTTTCTTTAGATTTTTTTTCTTTTTCTTTAAAAGTAAATTCAGTTGGGTCTTTCAAGCACTAACTATGACATAAGGTTGCCTTGCTTGGGATTTTATCACCCCAAGTGTTATGGTTGTCCTACAGTTGCTGTTTGATAATAAAGATCATCCGCTGAATCTATTTTCCAGATTAACATAGTTTAATTTCTACATTAGTTTTACTTTTGTTGATTTATTATTATTTTTTTTTTTTTTGCAGACTGAACCCTCATGGTCGACCCTGCCACCTGGGTTGTTGATTTATTTTGTTCTGTGGATTGAACCCTCATGGTCAGCCTTACCGCCTGGGTTGTTGGTTAAGTTTTTATTTCTATTTTAAGTATCATACTTGCTATTTGAATTAGTGGTATTTATTTTGTGGCATGGATGGTTTATGTACTATTAGAGTAAGGATCAAAACAATCGACTCTCTTCCGAAGGCGAACTAATTCCAGGCCTTGATCATTCACTTAAAAGATGCGCTCAACATCGCTTGGATTCCATGACAGACCCAATTGATAATCCAAATCCAAATTTACCAGATCCAACTATAAATAAAAATATAGGAAATCAACCTAATCCTCCTCTTAAGGATGAAAATGAAGTTCATAGGAATGTGTTAAACCAACCACAGACTTTACGTGAACATTTACATCCTGAGAGATCAACTTTATCATCTTGCATAGTGTTCCCTGCTCACACAGGGAACATTGATTTTAAACCAGGTGTGATTCAATTAATTTCTAAATTTCATGGCTTGGATTCTGAAAGCCACTACTTGCACCTCAAGGACTTTGAGGAAGTAATTGTAACGTTACAAGTAAATAATGACAATAGGGATGTACTTAAGCTTAGGTTATTCTCATTTTCTCTAAAGGATTGGGCTAAAGCATGACTCAATTCTCTAAGACCTAATATCATCACTTCATAGCAAGCCTTAAGTAGAGAGTTTTTGAAAAAGTTCTTTTCCGAGCACAAAATTTAATGTCATTCTCCCAAAAGGGAAATAAACTATTTTTTTAAACTTGGGAGCGCTTCAAAGACATTCCAATTACTTATCCACATCATGGTTATGAACCATGACATATGATTGATGCTTTCCGAAAGGGGTTCACCATGCATACCCGTCAGTTCATAGAGATGATGTGTGGTGGAACCTTTCTTGACAAAGATCATAATGAGGCTTGAAATTTTCTAGATATGTTAACAGAGAATACGCAGACATGGGATGTCTCTGTTAAATCAGACCACAGTACACTCATTCCTAGAGAGAAAGCAGGGATGTAAGTCCTAAGAGAGGAAGACGACCTTAATGCAAAATTCGTTACATTGGCTAGAAAGGTCAAAGCCTTAGAAATTAGGAAGGTTGATATGGTTAAAGCAAACACTTTCTTAGGTAATTTTTGTAGCATTCGTGTTGGTACAAACCATGATTGTCCAATAATCTCAGTCGTACAAAATATCACGCATGAGCATGATCAAGCAAATGCTATAAATAACTATCAAATGTCAGTTATGCAACCAATGAAAAACACATATAATTCAAATTGGTGTAACCATCCTAATCTTAGTTGGAAGAATGGACCACAAATTAATGCACCTCAAATGCTTTCACAAAATAACTTCTTTGGGGCACCTAATAATGCACCATATGTGCCCCCACCAAAGTGATCATCTGTGGAGGATGCATTGACCGCATTCATGAACTCTCAAGTTTAAATGAATCAGTCTCTAATCCAATCAGATCAGGAATTAAAGACAGCTGTGTCTAGGATTGAGACTCAACTAAATGCTAGGAAAAAAGGCACACTTCCTTCTTAACCTCTGCCAAACCTTAGAAACACACATTTTATTAAAGACTCAAATCCAAGTGAGCTACATCATGAACAAGCTAATATCATCATTACGTTAAGAAGTGAAAAAGAAGTCGTTAACAAGATAATGCAACCGGTAAAAATATCAGAAGATAAGCCACTGTATCAAGAAAATAATGAACCAGCTATGGTTCAAGAGCCGCGACACCAAAAGGATAAAGAGATTAAGTCATATGAGCCTCCAGTGCCGTTCCCATTTAGACTTTAGAATCTAACTGTCCACATGAAATATTAAGAGGTGCTGGATGTGCTCCAAAAGGTTACTGAATATTTATTTGCTTGATGCCATTAGACAATTTCCATCATATGTTAAATATCTCAAGGACTTGTGCACTGTAAAGGAAAAATTAAATGTGCACAAAAAGTCCTTCCTTATTGAGAAAGTGAGCGCTATCATTTAACAAAGGACTATACCCAAATACAAAGACCCGAGAAGTCCCACTGTTCCTTGTATTATTGGAAATTTTTAAATTGAGCATGCTTTACTAGATTTGGGTGCAAGTGTCAACTTAGTACCTTATTCAGATTACAAACAAATGGGGTTAGGCGAGCTCAAACCAACCACGATTACACTCCAACTCGTTGACCGCTCTATTAAGGTACTAAGGAAAATTTTAGAGGACATGCTAGTGTAACACTCCGAATTTTTGTCAACCTGAAGTTAGACGTCCTTAGGCAATGGGTCAACCATATCACTCTCAAAGATCAATCCTAAAGTCTAAAAATCATTTTTCAACCCATTTCCTTCAAAATCTCACCTTTCACCTCATCATTCTTCAAATTTCTCCAAGTACTTTCATATTAGTTATAATCCTACAGTTTAAAAAGTGAAGAACTATACTTAAACTAAAACTTACCGTAAATGGTACATACATGCATAAACTAGGATTTTAACTATTAAATTCTTGAAATCTCATGATGTAGATAAGTTATTTGGATGGATTAACTTCTTCTACCCCAAAAACACATATTATACATCGCGTAACTCATTCCGGTTTACAAATGAGACTCGATAAATGCCTCGATGGACTCATGATCCCAAACGGCTCAATTCGGGGGGATCCAAGATGGGTCCCATATGTTTTCGGCATCCCCGGGGGGTGAGGACATCGCCCCTGGGGCAATCCCTTGCCAAAAATGTCAGTGACCGGCGAGGGCCTCGCCGGTTTGGCGAGGCCTCGCCGATCTCGTCCGTACAGCGGTCAGGCAGCATGGTTCTGCATGTTTTTCTGCTCGTTTTGTTAAACTTTAAAAAATTATATCTCCTTCGTTATAACTCCAATTTAGGTGATTAAAAAATCATATTGAAGCTAAATGAACCTAGTTTTATATAAAAATATCTGAAAAATATAATAAAATATTTAATATAGTTTAAAGTAGTTCGTTGTGCCAAGGTTATGCCAAGGAATGTAAAAGACTGATTTTGCTAAGGTAATTGGAATATAGACGTAGTTAGTTGTCTTGATTTAGTTAGAGTAAGACCTCGTTCTTTTGTTGGATTTTCTTGGTACTTATAGGCTCTTTTATTAACTCTTAGGAAGCTTGCTTGACTCAGAACTAGTTACGCTTAGAGAAAACTTATATATCTCTCGGATTGAATGCTAGGATAAACCAGCACGCCCCTTAGAATTGCCCTCCCAAGGACTTATTGCAATCGGGAACGCGGAGTAAAGGAAGTGTATATAAGCGATGTATTCGCGGTTTGAACTGAATTCTTAATCTTGGTAATTACCAACAAATCCAATGCTCTGATCAAGCAGAAGATCGACATCGAATAGGATTAAGAACTGATACGAAAAATTTTCTGTCAGAGTCTAGGCAGAAAGTCTATGTATCCGGCTCAGACCTACTACACAACTTTCCTTCCGTACTGACCCGACTATCTATAACTAAAAGTTATTGCTTTACCCTTGGAAAATGTTAAGGACATATAGCCAGTAGAGTAGCCAGTAGAGGATTAGATATCTTGCCACCAACTCACACCTACCCCTGAAATCAATGGCTCATTTCTATAACCATAGGTACCAATGTCATAGAACGCATCATTAACAAAGGAAGACTAATGTAGTGAGAGGTTGTTTCCCATTTCATGTCAAGGATAAGTCTTAAATTACACTTCGTTCCGACATATGGATCGAGACATAGAATCTTGAGCTTTGAGAGTAGAAATAAATTTTAAGGGGGATAGAAACTTATAAGCCTAATTTAGTTAATACAACCATTAGATCAGAGTGGCGCAGCGACAGCGTGGTTGGCCCTTTCCCCACTGGCCCAGGATCGAAGGAAATTTAGGGAAACAATTAGGACGAAAGTCAGTGTATCCATAAGCCTACTCATTAAATACGAACATAATAGAAGCCTTGGCCGATTCTATACGATTAGAAACCCCTTAGGATACTCTATTAGAGTGTTTATTAATTCATACCTTGGACATAGATTTAGACGAGGACTCTCCTAGATAGAATGATCAAGACCCAAATCTCAATCTTATATATAGGAATTTTGAACCTTTCGGTGATTGACATTCCCTAAGCTTTTAGAGTGATTGGACTACGGAGTTACTAAAATGTACAAATGCGAAACATTCGCAGCTTGACCCAATTCTCAATCTTGGAATACTACCAATGGACTCATTGCTTTGACCGAGTAGAAGACCAGGATCTACCAGGACTAGAAAGGGATACGATGAGCCTTCTTCCCTGGTCAGGTAGATGATCAATGTATCGGGATTAAGCTCACTACAATAGTCTCTCCGTACTGGTCAACCACTGAAAACATATATCTTACTCTAAGTAGATGAGAATTGTCGTCAAGACTTCAAATAGATAAAGAAATCAATTGTAGCAAACCATCAGGGTATAAGCAAGGGATAAAGAGTAAATTTTAAGGAGGATAGATAAAAAATGCGCTAAACTAGTATATATACCCCACCATGTATATAAACTTGAATCAGTATAGTTTAGGCAAAAGGCATAATAGAATCTTTACTCATTACCCTTTACCAATTTCGGGGATGAAATTATTTTTAAGAGGGGTAGATTGTAACACCCCGAATTTTTGTCAATCTGGAGTTAGACGTCTTTAGGAAATGGGTCAACCATTTCACTCTCAAAGATCAATCCTAAAGTCTAAAAATCATTTTTCAACCTATTTCCTTCAAAATCTCACCTTTCACCTCCTCATTCTTCAAATTTCTCCAAGTGCTTTCATATTAGACACAATCCTAAAGTTTAAAAGGTGAATAACTATACTTAAACTAAGACTTACCATAAACTAGGATTTTGACTATTGAATTCTTGAAATCTCATGATGTAGATAAGTTATTTGGATAGATTAGCTTCTTCTATCCCAAAAACATATATGTACGTCACGTAACTCATTCCGGTTTACAAATGAGACTCGATAAACGCCTCGACGGACTCATAGGCCCAACGGCTCAATTCGGGGGGATCCAAGATGGGTTCCACATATTTTCGGCATCCCCGGGGGGTGAGGACATCGTCCCTGGGGTAATCCCTTGCCAAAAAGGTCAGTGACCGGCGAGGGCCTCGCCCGTTTGGCGAGGCCTCGCCGATCTCGTCCGTACAGCGGTCAGGCAGCCCGGTTCTGCATGTTTTTCTGCACATTTTATCAAACTTTGAAAAATCATATCTCCTTCGTTATAACTCTGATTTAGGTGATTCAAAAATTAAATTGAAACTAAATAAGTATAGTTTTATATAAAAATATGTAAAAAATATAATAAAATATTTAATATAGTTTAAAGTAAGTCGTTGTGAGCAATTATCCGATAATCACTTGTTGGACTGCTGCTACTTCTGAAATTTTTAGAATTTTTCTACAACTCAAACTCTTATGAAATTTGGTGGACATAGATTAAACTTGATGATGAACCACTAAAAAAAATAATTAAAATAATATGATAACTAGAAGTGCCCAAAATGGGGCATAAAATGGCCCTAGGACCGTATTCTGCCATAATTAGGCTAGAATTAGGTTAAGTACCAAACTGAATACTCGGTAGAATTAACTTGAATCACTCTAAATATGAACTATAAGATCCAAAATGAGTAGGATTGCTAACGCTATGTTACCTAGAAATCTAGGATCCAACTCTAAGCCCAGTTACCCTCGAGATCATTTGGAAACTCCGTATCGGACCTTGACCACACGTCGAAAGTCCGATAGTGACAAACTTAGACGAATATGATCGCCTAGTTAGACTTGACAATCACCTCAAAAATCAAGTCCAGACGATGTCCTGAGACTGTTTCCTTGAGTCTAGAGTGAAGAGTGTGAGAAAAGTGAATTTATTTAGAAATTAAATATAAATTTAAGAAATCTGAAACGTTTCACTTGCGCGTTATTTTTAAGCGTTCTGACCATTAGAATTTGACCAAATTTCACCCTCATATCAGAAAAATTTGCCCTTACATGTCCAAGTAGTTGTGACCTTGATCGAAGTTCGATGACCGTTGAATTAAAGCAGGTTCACCACGGACGATTTAGAAACTTGATCGGACTGAAAACTTCACTGACTAAAGATCCGATGTTAGTGAACTTAAGTCCGACCGCAATTGATAACAGGACCTCCAGAAGTGCTCCGTTGGATCGGAACAGACCCGATTTGGTTATAACTTAAGTATACCTTAGCCCTAAGTCTATTTTCGTCACTTTTGGGCTTATAAATAGGGCTTAAAACCCTCATTCCAAATATCATACGAATTTTCAAACCCTAACTTTTCAAGAGGGAGAAAAGAGAGAGAAAGTGAGAGAGAGTTGGAGTTTCTCCAGGGATTCTACCCTGCCACTCCACGTGCTTCAACACCTCTACCGTATCGCTATTACGGTGTTTCTGACTCCGTTCTTGGGTAAGTGAAGCTAACCCTAACCTGTTTTGAAGCCTAGGATAGTTCCAATGATGTTCTAGCTAACCTGTTTCTTGTCATAGGTAGCGTATCCGCCGTTGACGAAGACTTATCGTCTGAATCATCTTGAATACGTCTTTTCTGGTTTAAGGTGCGGACTATATGCGTTTAGGTTATGGTTTCCAAGACTTTCAATGTTAAGTAATGATTTATTCTTGCTTAGGATGCTATTTCTCATGTATAAAGTGTTGTCCGTTTCATTTTTCAGTTATACGTTAATTATGTTAAATATAATGTATTCCTCGTATTTGTAGAAAATACAGTATACGTATAAAATTTGGATTTGTGTTTGCCATGATTAACTGCCGTCTATGTATGCTAGATGTATGTGTAACAACTCCTGGGCTAAAGGTTTAGTCCAAATACATGATATGCCAACATATGATACGTATTTAGTATGTGTAGCCTTAGTGTACGTGAAAATGACTGAATAAGTATAGACTTTGTATTCGTGCTTGCCATGACAATTTGTTGTGGATATATGATTGTTGTATGGGCGACTACCCTTTGACGAAAGGATTTGCCCTAATATGTATGCTAATAAATGCAAAATATGTATGATATAATGTGTAATTTAAGTGTTTGTATAAATGCCTAAGTGAGTTAGTAGTTAATAAAAATGTGATAGCTAAGGTCGTTGAGATATGAATCTCAATCACAATACTTGAGTATATGATTTCCTCCATACATTGTGTAACTTAGATTATTTGTATTAACTGTGTATATGATTTCCTCCATGAATTGATTAACTTAGATGAATCATGTTAAAGGTGTATATGATTTCCTCCAAGTACTGTATTTATATTTAAGTTATACTTCATAAATGTCCACATGATTGTAGGATATGCCTCATATGCCTGTTATTGCATTTGTACGTGAATGGGGCTGTGCTACAGTTCAGGTAATCGGTAAGCGTACTCCAAATGGTGGTTGAGGTTGTTCGTCACACAAGATGAGTTTAATGAATCTGAGTCGTACGTGGGATGTTTGACAGTGGTTAGGCCACACGGAGTGCTTATGCATTCCATGTCGTTCAACTCAATGTGCGCTTGGCCTAGTTGAGCTTATCAACTAACCCAATTGACCGATGTTTGTTCACCATGTTTGGTCGCCACTGTTTGAATCTAAGGCACTGAGCTTACCAGTGAAATTCTCATTAACCATGGTACCAAGATCCCCTAAGACTCATGAGCCAGACATGGTGGTATGGGACACCGTGGTCGAGCTGTCGGCCTACGATGGGGCCACAAACCTTCCCGTAGTGACCAATGAGCACCCTACTCTGAGTATATTATGGTGGTATGGAACACTATATTCTTGCCGTCGGCCTACACTGATTGGTGACGAGCCCTCTGTAGTGACCTTGAGTTTATCCTGACACTGCATAGGGGCAACGAGTCCTGTTGTAGTCTTAAGGATATAAATAGGCCTGTATTGATAAGGTGATGGGGGAGTGGAGCAACGATTGCGTGCAACAGCCCTGACAGCCCTTGCAGCGACCTAGAACCCTAATATCGTATGAGATATCCTAAGACTGATGATCCTAGAATGGATCAACGTTGGAAATTGATATAAGGGAGGTGTCTTAGCTTCCCAATCCTACTGTATGAAAAGGACTAATAAGAACTTGGTAGTCATACTCATGACATCGCATTACATGTGCCATTGGCGTTGGTGTGAGAACACAGTGGTAGTGATTCATGCTACGATCGTTAGATGATGTCGCATGAGGGAGTTTGTGGTGAGGGCATGCATCATTACCTCATATCATTCTTGCATTAACAAGAGTATGAAGGACATGTTTGATTGTACTGCTTTATCATTACTGCTCGATTAAATTGATAACATGTTAACCTTTGCTGTATATAGTTTTCACTGAGTTGATCACTCACTCCCACGTTACGGGCCACACCAACCAGTCCCTATTTTAGTTTCAGATGATAGCGATGCTTGTGAAGCAGAGTCAGACTTTATGATGATAAGGAAGATTTCTCCTATATGCAGGTTCTAATCGACGGGGTTACAGGGTTACTGATTAGATGCCAATACACTTAGTATTTTGCCTTTTATTTAAACACCCATGTATATTCTTTTCTTTCCATTTTTGGAGTATACATGTATTTAGTTAACCTGGTAACATGTTCACACTCTGGAGACTTACAATCAATTATACATTTTATATATTTATCACAGTCTTCCGCTTGCGAAATTTAATTGTCTCTGGAGTATGATATGTTATTTTGGCTTAATCCACTTCATGTTTTATGCACTACTACAGCCGACATTCATCCATCATTGAAAATGTTGCATAAGTGATGTTCTGGAACTCGGGAGTGGAGTTTATGCTCGACCTCCAATTTTCAGGATGTTACCGATGGTATCAGAGCATGATTTGGATTAAACTGGACCTGGGTTATGGTAACACAACACACACTGACGTACTCTGACTTAGGAAGGGGGCGATAGAATCTAGAAACCACATTAGAATCTCAAGTTTCGCTGACCAGCGAGATTAACTGTCGTAGTATAACTCATACGTAACTGAGACCATGTAAAATGATCTCACATCCCCGCTTCTATTCACTCAAGCTTCCGTCTTCTTCTACATCTTACACCCATTAACCACCATTATCTAAAAAAAAAATACTCTGTATAACTTTCCACCTTCATTATTCCCTCTCATATGGGCACAAAACTTGCATTTTTGTGTCCCATAACCTGCACACTTCCAAATGATGGGACATTTAGGGCCCGTTCGACCAACTATATTAGGTGAGATTTGGATAGATAGAATTGTAAAAGTAACAATAAATGCATGTATAAGGTATTGTCCTTAGATTTGGGTGTAACCCATGGTTTCCAATGCCATGGTTGGAATGTATGCAATTAACAATAAATTCTGAGATTTCCTTTCAAATTATACTTGGAATTTAATCATCATGGGATTTGGAAATCCCATCTCACACTCTCCAACACAAGGCTCATTTTCCAAAGCCTATAAAAATAATTTTTTTATATCAATCTCACCTTTCTTCCAAACATGTCATTCCCAATCTCGAGGTGGGATTTGCGATGCAATCCATTTAATACGGCCTTATACCACTAGCTAAATAGGCCCTTAGAGTTTTGGACTTAGAGTGGGTATTCTTAGATTTAGAAAGATCTGACGGTATAGGAAAGCTAGTAAATTAAAAACGTAAACCCTGGGACCTCCTTAACTAGTATAGACATATGTGAAGTGCTTGAGCGTCGTTAAATTTATTGAGACTAGGTTACTGGTTATGCCAAGGAATGTAAAAGACTGATTTTACTAAGGTAATTGGAATATAGACGTAGTTAGTTGTCTTGATTTAGTTAGATTGAGACCTCGTTCTTTTTTTGGTTTCCCTTGGTACTTATAGGCTCCTTTATTAACTCTTAGGAAGCTTGCTTGACTCAGAACTAGTTACGTTTAGAGAAAACTTATATATCCCTCGGATTGAACGTTAGGATAAACAAGTACGCCCCTTAGAATTGCCCTCCAAAGGACTTATTACAATCAGGAACGCGGAGTAAAGGAACTGTATATAAGCGATGTGTTCACGGTTTGAACTGAACTTTTAATCCTGATAGTTATCAATAAATCCAATGCTCTGATCAAGCAGAAGATCGGCATCGACAACGATTAAGAACTAATACGACAAATTTTCTGTCAGAGTCTAGTCAGAAAGTCTATGTATCTGACTCAGACCTAATACACAACTTTCCTTCCGTGCTGACCCGACTACCTATAACCAAAAGTTATTGCTTTACCCTTGGGAAATGTTAAGGACATATAGCCAGTAGAGTAGCCAGTAGTGGATTAGATATCTTGCCACCAACTCACACCTGCCTCTGAAATCAACGGCTTATTTCTATAACCATAAGTACCAATGTCATAGAACGCATCATTAACAAAGGAAGACTAATGTAGTGAGAGGTTGTTTCCCATTTCATGTCAAGGATAAGTCTTAAGTTACACTTCGTTCTGACATACGGATCGAGACATAGAATCTTGAGCTTTGAGAGTAGAAATAATTTTCAAGGGGGGTAGAACCTTATGAGCCCAATTTAGTTAATACAACTATTAGATCAGAGAGGCACAGCGACAGTGTGGTTGGTCATTTCCCCACTGGCCCAGGATCGAAGAAAATTTAGGGAAACAATTAGGGCGAAGGTCAGTGTATCCATAAGCCTACTCATTAAATACGAGCATAATAGAAGCCTTGGCCGATTCTGTACGATTAGAAGCCCCTTAGGATACTCTATTAGAGTGTTTATTAATCCCTACCTTGGACATATATTTAGACGAGGACTCTCCTAGATAGGATGATCAAGACCCAAATCTCAATCTTATAAATAGAAATTTTGAACCTTTCAGTGATTGGCATTCCTTAAGCTTTTAGAGTGATCGGACTACGGAGTTACTAAAATGTACAAATGCGAAACATTCGTATCTTGACCCAATTCTCAATCCTGGGAGACTACCAATGGACTCACTGCTTTGACCGAGCAGAAGACCAGGATCTACCAGGACTAGAAAGGGAAACGATGAGCCTTCTACCCTGGTTAGGTAGATGATAGATGTATTGGGATTAATCCCACTACAATCGTCTCTCCGTACTGGTCAACCACTGAAAACATATATCTTACTCTAAGTAGATGGAAATTGTCGTCAAGACTTCAAATAGATAAAGAAATCAATTGTAGCAAACCATCAGGGTATAAGCAATGGATAAAGAGTAAATTTTAAGGAGGATAGACAAAAAATGCGCCAGACTAGTATAAATGTATATACCCCACCATGTATATAAACTTGAATCAGTATAGTTTAGGCAAAAGGCATAATAGAATCTTTACTCATTACCCTTCACCAATTTCGGGGATGAAATTATTTTTAAGGGGGGTAGATTATAACACTCTGAATTTTTGTCAATCTAGAGTTAGACGTCCTTAGGCAATGGGTCAACCATATCACTCTCAAAGATCAATCCTAAAGTCTAAAAATCATTTTTCAACCCAATTCCTTCAAAATCTCACCTTTCACCTCCTCATTCTTCAAATTTCTCCAAGTACTTTCATATTAGACACAATCCTAAAGTTTAAAAGGTGAAGAACTATACTTAAACTAAAACTTACCGTAAATGGTACGTACATGCATAAACTAGGATTTTGACTATTGAATTCTTGAAATCTCATGATGTAGATAAGTTATTTGGATGGATTAGCTTCTTCTACCCTAAAAACATATATGTACGTCACGTAACTCATTCCGGTTTGCAAATGAAACTCGATAAATGCCTCGACGGACTCATAGGCCCAACGACTCAATTCGGGGGGATCCAAGATGGGTCCCACATGTTTTCGGCATCCCCGGGGGGTGAGGACATGACCCCTGGGCAATCCCTTGACAAAAAGGTCAGTGACCGGTGAGGGCCTCGCCGATCTCGTCCGTACAGTGGTCAGGCAGCCAGGTTCTGTATATTTTTCTGTGCTTTTTATCAAATTTTGAAAAATCATATCTCCTTCGTTATAAATTCGATTTAGGTGATTCAAAAAGTAAATTAAAAATAAATGAGTCTAGTTTTATATAAAAATATATGAAAAATATAATAAAATACTTAATATAGTTTAAAGTATGTCGTTGTGAGCAACTATCCGATTATCACTTGTTGGACAACTGCTACTTCTGAAATTTTTAGAATTTTTTTACAACTCGAACTCTTATGAAATTTGGTGGAGATAGGTTAAACTTGATGATGAACCACTAAAAAAATATTTAAAATAATATGATAACTAGAAGTGCCCAAAATGGGGCATGGAATGGCCCTAGGACCGTATTCTGCCATAATTAGGATAGAATTAGGTTAAGTACCAAACTGAATACTCGGTAGAATTAACTTAAACCACTTTAAATACGAACTACAAGATCCAAAATGAGTAGGATTGCTAACGCTATGTTACCTAGAAATCTAAGATCCAACTCTAAGCCCAGTTGCCCTCGAGATCATTTGGAAACTTCGTATCGGACCTGGACCGCACGTCGAAAGTCCGATAGTGACAAACTTAGACGAATATGATCGCCTAGTTGGACTTAACAATCACCTCAAAAATCAAGTCCAGACGAAGTCGTGAGACTGTTTCCTTGAGTCTGGAGTGAAGAGTGTGAGAAAAGTTAATTTATTTAGAAATTAAATATAAATTTAAGAAATCTGGAATGTTTCACTTGCGCGTTATTTTAAGCATTCTAACCGTTAGAATTTGACCAAATTTCACCCTCAGATCAGGAAAATTTGCCCTTACATGTCCAAGTAGTTGTGGCCTTGATCGAAGTTCGGTGACCGTTGAATTGAAGCAGGTTCACCATGGACGATCTGAAAACCCGATCAGACTGAAAACTTCACTGACTAAAGATCCGATGTTAGTGAGCTTAAGTTCAACCGCAATTGATAACAGGACCTCCAGAAGTGCTCCGTTGGATCGGAACAGACCCGATTTGGTTATAACATAAGTATACCTTGGCCCCAAGTGTATTTCCGTCACTTTTGGGCTTATAAATAGGGTTTAAAACCCTCATTCCAAATCTCATACGAATTTCCAAACCCTAGCTTTCTAAGAGAAAGAAAAGAGAGAGAAAGTGAGAGATAGTTGGAGTTTCTCTCAGGGATTCTACCCTGCCACTCCACGTGCTTCAACACCTCTACCATAACGCTATTACGTTCCAACTCCATTCTTGGGTAAGTGAAGCTAACCCTAACCTGTTTTGAAGCCTAGGATAGTTCTAATGATGTTCTAGCTAACCTGTTTCTTACCATAGGTAGCGTATCCACCGTTGACGAAGACTTATCATCTGAATCATCTTGAATACGTCTTTTCTGGTTTAAGGTGCGGACTATATTTGTTTAGGTTATGGTTTCCAAGACTTTCAATGTTAAGTAATGATTTATTCTTGCTTAAGATGCTATTTCACATGTATAAAGTGTTGTCCGTTTCGTTTTTCAGTTATACGTTAATTATGTTAAATATAATGTATTCCTCGTATTTGTAGAAAATACTGTATACGTATAAAATTTGGATTTGTGTTTGCCATGATTAACTGTCGTCTATGTATGCTAGATGTATGTGTAATAACTCCTGGGCTAAAGGTTTTGGTCCAAATACATGATATGCCAACATATGATACGTATTTAGTATGTGTAGCCTAAGTGTATGTGAAAATGACTGAATGAGTATAGACTTTGTATTCGTGCTTGCCATGACAATTTGTCGTGGATATATGATTGTTGTATGGGCGACTACCCTTTGACGAAAGGATTTGCCCTAATACATATGCTAATAAATACAAAATATGTATGATATAATGTGTAATTTAAATGTTTGTATAAATGCCTAAGTGAGTTAGTAGTTAATAAAAATGTGATAGCTAACGTCGTTGAGATATGAATCTCAGTCACAATACTTGAGTATATGATTTCCTCCATGCATTGTGTAACTTAGATTATTTGTATTAACTATGTATATGATTTCCTCTATGAATTGATTAACTTAGATGAATCATGTTAAAGGTGTATATGATTTCCTCCAGGTACTGTATTTATATTTAAGTTATACTTCATGAATGTCCACATGATTGTAGGATATGCCTCATATGCCTATTATTACATTTGTACGTAAATGGGGCTGTGCTACAGTTCAGGTAATCGGTAAGCGTACTCCAAATGGTGGTTGAGATTTTTCGCCACACAAGATGAGTTTAACGAATCTGAGTCGTACGTGGGATGTTCGACAGTGGTTAGGCCACACGGAGTGCTTATGCATTCCATGTCGTTCAACTCAACGTGCGCTTGGCCTAGTTGAGCTTATCAACTAACCCAATTAACCGATGTTTATTCACCATGTTTGGTTACCACTGTTCACCATGTTTCTCAAATTTTGCATGGCCCTTCATTGGGCCATGGTCCACCTATCCTAAAAGTTTCATGGCCAGGGGACCACCAGAACCTCTACAATCACTGGAATAGACCTTACAGGGCCATTTAAAGATCGGAACCGTATGATCAAACCCTATATTCGTTCATCTATTTGCTCCCAAACTTTGCATGACCCCTCATCAGGCCATGGAGCACCTGTCCTATAAATTTTATGACCAGGGACCCATCAGAGCAACTCCGTTACTCTTTTAGCCTAAAACCGACGGTTAGAGTAAGCACGATCAAATCTCCACTTTCACTAGTTATAAATAGGCCACACCATGAACATAGTTAATCCAAACCCTAATCATCACCCACGAGAAATCTCACTACCTAATTCATTCCAAAAATGCCCCGATTTCCTGAACAAACTTTAGACCGCTTGTTGTCAGGCCACTAGTTCCAAAACTATAGAAGAATGACTATCTCTCTGGGTTCGACGTCCATCGTGGAAGTTAGACCTGGGTGTTATCTAGAACCGCTCAACTTGAGCTAAAGGATGAGTGCATGAGAAGTGCAAATACCCTAAAAGGATGAACTGAAACTTAAGTGAATTGGGTCGTCCACTCTTATGCTAAGTTGAAGATTTCGGACCGTCGGTTTGTAACCAAACTTCACACGTAGAGTAAGGATATTTCTCTGCCTATATCCATATAGCCGTGGCCCCGATCGACTATCGGTGACCATTGAACAGACTTCTCATCATATCCGTCGATTGGCGCATCCAAATGGCGGGCCGATCGTATCCATACGTAGATCATCATTAGGGCTAACTATCCTACAGTGTGCATCGACGTGTACACCCCATAGTGGGCCCTACGGGCTAGAAAAACCCTCACATAGGATTAATTTGGTAAAAACCCAACACTTGGGGCTATTGGCACCAAATCTGACACTATATAAGGGTTTCTTTTGGGCACCCCTCTCCCCATACAAATTTTACCCTAGAGAAGAGAAAGAGAAAAGAGAGAAAAGGGAGAAAGAAGAAAAGAAGAAGAGAGGAACGGAGAGTGAAGGTGGGTTATAGATCAAAGTGGGGCCAAGGGAGTCCGATGCTTGCAACTCCTCACCTCTTCCTCAACGAATCCTCCACCGCGACCGCCCATTCGCTTCCGTTGATTGTATAGGTAAATCTCTCACCCTTTTTTTTTCTTGAAACCCTTGTGTGTGTGAGGATTTGCGTGAAGTTCTAACATGTAAATGGTTATTTTAGGGATTCCGGCCAATCTACCCCGAAACCCACATCCCCTAAGTCGTTTCCAAGCCTCCAACGAACCCGAAGGTGCGGACTATTGCTCTTAGGTGGCCTAGCACCAATTATAGTAGGAGTCTAATGATTTTGTTTGTTTGAAATGTTGTATTGAAGAATCTAGAGGAAATCTATGAATGATATGTTGTTGGAAATCGTATGGTTTTGCATGTTTGGTTCTCATTTGATGTTGATATTGCCTCTCATATGATTTGGTGTATGGATGATTACATGCTCATGTTTGGTTGATTTCTCTCATATGTATTTGCTTCCTAGTGTGTAAAATTCATTGATTCTTGTGTATTGATCCCTTAAGGGGTAGGAAGTGCTTAACTTCCTCCTCAAATTTACACCAATCACTTGCACCTTAACCATGATGTTATAGATTTCTCATTAGGAGTATTTGAATCATATGTTGAATTATATGTGAACATGATACTGTTATGCTTGTCAATAACCTTGATGCTGACATGTTATGAATCATACTTAAACCCTCGGGTTGGTTAGGAAATAAGAGGAGGAACGGTAGCCCCATTGGTAGGACTACCCTAAGGCTAAACCCATGGATTCGGGCGGATGTGTACGAGTGGCAGTAGTTCGACTATATGGGTCCCTTGTACGCGATGTCACTTGTCGCGCTCTCGCCCGTCTCGTGCGGTCTAGCCTACTGTCTAACCAACCCTATTTATTAACCATGTTTGCTCACCTATGTATGGAACCGGAACCACCCTACAACCGTTGTAGCCCATCAATAACCCACTCAAAAACTGGTCCATAGCCTCGTGAGCCGGGCATGGTGGAATGGGACACTGTATCCGAGCTGTCGGCCTACGCTGGGGTGTCGCGCCTCCCTGTAATGACCGCGAGTGATCCCTTTCTCTTGGCACTCCTCATGTGCTCGAAGTCGGGGATGAGGAACCCGATGGGATCACGGACCGTGAGGTCTTGGCCTCACACATTGGGGGGTCTTGGCCTCACAACAAGCTTAGGGCATTGATACGTGGGGTGCATCAGAATTCTCAATCTGCTGGATGAATGGACTTAACTAATAACTCGGCTAACACAATCGCATTGCATCGCATTAGTTAGGATGGTGACTCGAAAGTCGAGGTCACAATGAGGGAGTGCTGACATACGCGATCGTTAGATGGAGTCGCTCGAGGGAGTGTTGTGGCGAGGGCATGCATCATATCATTCTGCATGCATGTATTTTAAATAAGAGTTGGTAGGTGTTGTTGATTATCTGCTTTTCATTAAATTTATATTATAATTGATGCCTGTTAAAACTTAAGATTAATAGCACCCACTGAGTTGATCACTCACTTCCACTCTGGGACAGTGTTTTAAAATGTCACCCAGACTCTTCAGTAGCTGCAGGTTGTGTTGAGTTCGACGAGCCTGGCGGCACAAGCTTAAGCGAGGAGGACGAGTCCTCCTACTTTCAGCTGATGGGCGGTTCTCCATAAGCTTAGAAGACTGGATTCTAGGGTGTTGAGTCGTGGACTCAGCGCACCATTCTTTTGGACATATGATTCTCTTTGTGATTTTTATTGGGCAACGCCTTGGGCGACCCTTTTATATTCTTTTAGACTTGTACATATATATATCTCTTTCACTTTAATAAACTAGTTGTGGTTGCATTTCATGCTCCAAGTAATTCTAGGCTGTGCGTTTAAACTTGATTAATCATAAAACCATAAAATTGATGATAAGTGACACTCGGAAACTCGGGAGAGCGTATGCACGACCCCCGATTTTTTGGGGCGTTACAGTTGGTATCAAAGCAATAGTTTAGAATCCCTTAGGCCATGGGTCATGAGCTCACTACCGCGTCCGTTAACTTGAGAGATTACGTATTAGAAAATGCAACGGAGATTTAGAATACTAGGAACCATCTTAGACTCCGAATCAATAACTGTAGATGGAGAATAGGATTTTCAAAGAGATAGAAATGGGTAGCAAGAGGGGGAAAAGTAACGCTAGAGAGAGAAAATTCGAGAGTCCTACAGTGTCGCAGCCCATTCCCGGGCCTTCCTTCCCAATCATACTTAGAATTTCATCATCCTACGGTTTGGGAATCCCACATTTCACCTCTCAACGCCAGGCTCATCCAGCAAAGCCTAGAGAGTTAGTTTGGAATCCCATCCCACACTCATTCCAGACATGTCATTCCCAATCGCGAGTTGGGATTAACATTAAAATCTCATTTGGTATAGCTTAATGCCACTAGCCAAGCAGGCCTGAGTCTTCATCTCTCTTTCCAACCTATCCCCTTGGAACCACCACCTGTCTTCACTCAGTCCCCTACTTCTTCTGGGACATTGACAGGAATGAGCCAAAAATTGAGTGAATGTCCTGACAAAACCATCGATGTAGACTGAATGAGTGGATTCTGGGCCAAACTCAGTAGTTTTGACCCATTCAGGGATAGGAGTCCAAGAACAAGTGAAAATTCACTGAAATTGGTGGAACAGGAGAAAATAGTATTTTGGCCCCTAACCATGAAGAATCTCATAAAATGGATAGTCTCACGGTGAATATCGATTTCTCCTACCCCAAAATCATATATGGCATGTCCCGGGAGACCTTACCGGCGCTTGGGAAAGCACCCGACAAGTAGCCCCGCCAACCGGGGTGGTCACCCCGCCACCCGCGAGCCACCCCGCCAGTGCGCCCCGCCGCTACCCCCTCTCGTGTCCAGTGGGGCGCGTTGCCCCCACCAACTGGGGTGGTCACCCCACCGCCCGCGTTGTCACCCCGCCAAATCGGGGTGGTCACCCCGCCGGACCACCTTATTGTCCCCCTTTCAAAATTTTAAGATTTGTGTGGGCCCCACTGCTTTGCCCACTTAAAAAATCTACCTCCCCACCTCTCCTATCACTCATTACACTCCTCCACTAGCCATCCAAGAGAGAAAAATCTCAAACTTCCATCTTCAAACCCTCTCATCTCCACTTCACCTCTTCCTCATTACACCCTCACCCAACCCTCCTTCATTCTCCTCATTTTTTTCCTTCATTCTCCTCATTTCCTTCCTTCTTCCAACCTCAAACCCCTTCTTGAAATCCCTAACCCATCTATTCAAAGCCCATTCTTCCAATCTCACTTCACCATTTTCCAAATCCATCCATAAAATAAAATCCACATGCATCCCAAGGTACATTTCCAACACCCATCCTTCAACCCCATGTCACATAAACTCATCTAAATCCCATCTTAAACTCCTTCCAAACATGTCATTTTCAATTTCAAAGTGGGATTAGTAATGCAATCCCATTTGATACCACTTAATACCACTGTCCAAACACATTGAGAGAATCCTGGGGGTTCTGGATCCAGGGGATTTTAATTCCACCGACCAAACAAGCCCTTAAGGGGTCTTTAGCACATGGTATTTAATGGGGTTAGGTGGGATGGAATTGTATTTAGTTCCATGAAATTGCATTTGATCCCATGCTTGAATTCCATGGATTTTGAAATCTGCTACACATGTAGGCCCCACATTGAGGCATGCATTAAACCAAGCCATCCATCCATATGCACCATTTACATGTGACATTCTGATTATATACGTGGACAAATGAACGACATCCGTTGTGAATTTGATCTATTGATTACAAATTCCATGGTCCACCAAACATGATTTATCTTAGTCCGACGTTTTCTGTGGCAAAAAAAAAAATAATAAATAAAAATAAATAAATAAATAAAAATTCCCCCAAACATAGGATTGGATGGCTACAATACCGTGGTATTTTCAGACATGCAATCATTGTGAAATAATGATGTTAATCCTATCTAATACAATTCAACACCATTCAATTCCACTAACCAGACAGGCCCTTAGGCTTCCAAATCCCACCTCATTTCCTCCCTATTCTACTCACCTCTCTCAAATCCAAGGGCTCCGTGGGGCCAATGTCATGTATGGATTGTATCCATGCTGTTCATTCAGTTTTTTTTTTGAACTATTTTAGGGTATGAGCTAGACAAATAGATGGCTGAAGTGAACCACACAGTGAGGACTGAACTCCCACCACTAAAAAATATTTTTCGAGGTATATGTGGAAAATGACATGTCAAAGAATGCACTCTACATGTTCCATAATATGGGGAGGTGTGGATGAGGCCTATTTTGAGATCTTGTAATAGTCTCTTCAATAATTTGGTTGGGAGCCATGAAGCCCATGTAGCGATTCATGTGTTTGATCAGGAAATTCGAGTTGGAATCATGCTTGATTTTTATTTTTTATTTTTGCTTTTACAATGATGGTGAATGTTTGCTTCAAGAATGGGATGATGCATAGGGCAGCCGATTTTGTTGCAGAGTTCTGTTGTGTATTTGAGATGCAATAGGACTTCATTTACGAGATCAGTAAGCATAGTTCCGCTGTAATTTTTTTTTCCTTTTGCGAGCCTCTTATTTTCTGTCCTTCTCCACTTCAGTCCACTTCAGTTAGTCAATTCTCAAATCCCTTGCTAAACCTCTCCAAATTTCACCCACAAACCCACTTCAAACCCATTTTCTTCTCCTTTACAAAACCGACCCATCTCAACGCCCATCCTCAAAATCTCACTCCATTCACTCATTCACTCATTCACTTTCACTTCCATTCACAAAACTCATTCACCAAAACTCATTCATAAAGCCCAACATCAACCCTTTTTCTCAAATTTGTTCCCACATCCATCCTTCCATATCCATTTCCAACCTATTTTTCCAAGAGCCATCCCTAACAAACCTTCATCAAATACATTCTTAAACTCATTCTCAAGTCTTCTCAAAACTGCCCGTAAAAAAAATCTCCCCTCCAACGACCCACATACATTTCTCACACCCAATCCATCTTAGCCGAGGGATACGACGTTCTTGGCAACCGTTGTCTCTTTCTTCTCTATTCTAGTGATCCTTTTCCTCATGGGGAAGAAGAGACCGGCCCCCGCCGAGCCGAGATCAAGCCGAGAAAGGCGTAGCAAGAACGTCGCCTTCTAAGCCTCCGTGGAGGAACATTTGCTAGGTAATTACTCTCTACTCAACCGACTTATGGAGGAGGATTGAGGCCCTATGTTTTATGGAAGCGAACATGCCGATGAAGAGCAGACTAGGGCATTATACACTCGAATTAGAAACCCTCAGTTCACGCCTCTGAGATTTGACATTATAGTACGTGGTAAGAACATCCACATTGGGGTTGAGGAATTTTCTGAAATACTGGGAGTGTTATTGGGAGAGGAAGCATCCCCACCCTCATCCGACCCAGAAGAATAGTAGCTTAACGTACGGAAATTAGTAGTTGTTTTAAGTTAGTTAGGACTACTACCATATATTGAAGATACTTAAAACTCCTGCTTGATTTGTCTGCTTTTTCTTCTTTATGTTTAAAGTATCTAGTAATACATGTAAATTCATATCGTAGAATATAACTAGTCATACAAATGACATTTTGAATTCAATATGAATGTATCGGTTGTTTTGAAATTTTCTTGTCGTCTTGTGAATGCTTTTATGAATAATTGCCTTACTGTGTCCATATTAGCCTTATTAGCACTTTAAACCACCTGAATGCTTTAAAGCTTTTGATTCTTCCTTCCCTGTTAGAATTTATAAAACCAAAGCATGGTATACTCATAACCCACTAGCTATATGACCGGGACGATAACATAGAGATACAATCTTAGTTTATTGAAAATTTTTCTAAGATAATCGTTTGACCATAGGTTTAGTGAAAGATTTATTAATCACAATTTGGACATGAATTAAAATAAGAAACTCTCTTAGACCAAGACCCAAAGGACAACCTTATATATAGGATATTTAAACTTTCCCATGATGGTCATTCCTTAAACATTTAGATTGATCGGACCACGAAATTACGGAAGCATATGCCTGCGAAGCATTCGCGGCTTGACTCAATTCTAAATCTTGGGCGACTACCAATGGACTCACTGCTTTGATTGAGTAGAAGACCAGGATCTACCAGGATGAAGAAAAGATACGATGAGCCTTCTACCTTGGTTAGGTAGATGATCGATGTATCGGGTTCAAGCCCACTACGACCGTCTCTCCGTATTGGTCTAACAAAAAGAAAAGAAAAAAATAAATATTTTTACTCTAGATAGAGGAAAATCATCGTCATACAGTCAAACCTTTAAAAATAAATATATAATTAAATAAATTGTAGTATGCTATTAGGGTGAAAAAGTTTTAAGGGGGATAAACTAAAATGAGTCAAACTAGTATAGATAGTATACCTTCTACCATGCATATAGACTTGGAATCCATAAAAGCTTAGACAAAAGAAATAATAATACCTTTACTTAATACCCTTAGACAATTTCGGAGACGAAATTATTTTTAAGGGGGGTAGATTGTAACATCCCGAATTTTTTACTATTTCGGATTCCCAAAAAAATTCTTAATTTTTTTTTAATTAACTTAACATCATTAATGACCATTAGCACTTAATATTAGTTTATACAAGGGTGGTACTAGTAAAGAACCGCACAAGTCCGATAAATCAACCATAGGAAGTCAACGAATCTGCCTGATCGCTTGAACATCAGGTGTAGCCCCATAATTTACTCACATAGGATCTAAATCTAACTGACCCGTCGTTAACTAATCAAGACAAGCATAACTAAATTAAAGATTTAATCAAAGCCGAGTCAGATGAGGCCCAGATCTTAACAGTAGACCAAATCAACCCTTATAACATCCCGTCCAACCAGCACAGTGTCTTGGAGCATCCGCATACGATTTACCGCAGGACCATTTATTTAAGCTACTCGTGGTGGGGTACCACAAGTTGATTAACCTAGGACTAGCTCATTAGAGTAGACCGGACAGGTCATGATAGGGCCTAGTGCGAGCCGCCAAGCCAGATGGCCTATTTACACTTAACAATAGCCCGTGTGGGCTACCAAACGACTGAGGAGGGTCAGAAAAATATAAAAATTTAGAAAATCATAAATCTCACTGGGCTTGTGGTCCATCGTGGATTACAGACCCAGTGGACGTCCAGAATTGGGATCTGACACTTGCCAAATGCACCCCACCAATGCCATAATTGGAATCTGGCACTTGCAAATGAAACCAAGACACTGAGATTTTCAGCCGTCGAATTTCTTCTAAATTTACGGTAAAGGTTTAATGTATTTTCCTACGCCCTTCCACAAAATCTGGAACCCGATCATGGCACGGTAACCGTTGATTGCAAATCGGACCCGTACGATCAAACCAAATATCCGATCGTCCCCAAATTTTGCATGGTCCTTCATCAGGCCATAGTCCACCTATCCTATAAGTTTCATAGCCAGGGGACCACCAGAACCTCTCCAATCACTGGAATAGACCCTGCAGGGCCATTTAAAGATCGGAACCGTATGATCAAACCCTATATTCGTTCATCCATTTGCTTTCAAACTTTGCATGACCCCTCATCAGGCCATGGAGCACCTGTCCTATAAATTTTGTGACCAGGGACCCATCAGATCAACTCCGTTACTCTTTTAGCCTAAAACCGACGGTTTAGAGTAAGCACGACCAAATCTCCACTTTCACTAGTTATAAATAGGGCACACCATGAACATAGTTAATCCAAATCCTAATCATCACCTATGAAAAATCTCACTACCTAATTCATTGCAGAAATGCCCTGATTTTCTGAAAAAACTTTAGACCGCTCGTTGGCAGGCCACTAGTTCCAAAACTATAGAAGAATGTCTATTTCTCTGGGCTCGACGTCCATCACAGAAGTCAGACCTGGGTGCTATCTAGAACCACTCAACTTGAGCTAAAGGATGAGTGCATGAGAAGTGTAAATATCCTAAAAGAATGAACTGAAACTTAAGTAAATTGGGTCATCCACTCTTATGCTAAGTTGAGGATTTTGGACCATCAGTTTGCAACCAAACTTCACACGTGGGGTAAGGATATTTCTATGCCTATATCCGTATAGCCGCGGCCCCGATCGACTATCGGTGACCATTGAACAGACTTCTCATCATATCAGTCAATCGGCGCATCCAAATGGCGGGACGATCGTATCCATACGTAGATCATCTTTAGGGATAACTATCCTACGGTGTGCATCGACGTGTACACCCCATAGTAGGCCCTAGGGGCTAGAAAAACCCTTCCATAGGGTTAGTTTGGTAAAAACACAACACTTGGGGCCATTGACACCAAATTTGGCACTATATAAGGGTTTCTTTTGGGCACCCCTCTCCCCATACGAATTTTACCCTAGAGAAGAGAAAGAGAAAAGAGAGAAAAGGGAAAAAGAAGAAAAGAAGAAGAGAGGAAGGGAGAGTAAAGGTGGGTCATAGATCAAAGTGGGGCCAAGGGCATCCAATGCTTGCAACTCCTCACCTCTTCCTCAACGAATCCTCCACCGCGACCGCCCATTCGCTTCCGTTGATTGTATAGGTAAATCTCTCACCCTTTTTTTTCTTGAAACCCTTGTGTGTGTGAAGATTTATGTGAAGTTCTAACATGTAAATGGTTGTTTTAGGGATTCCGGCCGATCTACCCCGAAACCCACATCCCCTAGGTCGTTTCCAAGCCTCCAACAAACTCGAAGGTGCGGACTATTGCTCTTAGGTGGCCTAGCACCAATTATAGTAGGAGTCTAATGATTTTGTTTATTTGGAATGTTGTATTGAAGAATCTAGAGGAAATCTATGAATGATATGTTGCTGGAAATCGTATGGTTTTGCATGTTTGGTTCTCATTTGATGTTGATATTGCGTCTCATATGATTTGATGTATGGATGATTACATGCTCATGTTTGGTTGATTTCTCTCATATGTATTTGCTTCCTAGTGTGTAAAATTCATTGATTCTTGTGTATTGATCCCTTAAGGGGTAGAAAGTGCTTAACTTCCTCTCAAATTCACACCAATCACTTGCGCCTTAACCATGATGTTATAGATTTCTCATTAGGAGTATTTGAATCATATGTTGAGTTATATGTGAACATGATACTGTTATGCTTGTCGATAACCTTGATGCTGACATGTTATGAATCATACTCAAACCCTCGGGTTGGTTAGGAAATAAGAGGAGGAACGGTAGTCCCATTGGTAGGACTACCCTAAGGCTAAACCCATGGATTCGGGCGGATGTGTACGAGTGGCAGTAGTTCGACTACATGGTTCCCTTGTACCCGATGTCACTCGTCGCGCTCTCGCGCGTCTCGTGCGGTCTAACCTACTGTCTGACCAACCCTATTTATTAACCATGTTTGCTCACCTATGTATGGAACCGGAACCACCCTACAACCGTTGTAGCCCATCAATAACCCACTCAAAAACTGGTCCACAGCCTCGTGAGCCGGGCATAGTGGAATGGGACACTGTGTCCGAGGTGTTGGCCTACGCTGGGGTGTCGCGCCTCCCCGTAGTGACCGCGAGTGATCCCTTTCTCTTGGTACTCCTCATGTGCTTGAAGTCGGGGATGAGGAACCCGACGGGATCACGGACCGCGAGGTCTTGCCCTCGTGCATTGGGGGGTCTTGGCCTCGCAATCGGATTAGGGCATTGATACGTGGGGGGCATCAGAATTCCTAATCTACTGGATGAATGGACTTAACTAATAACTCGACTAAAACAATCCCATTACATCGCATTAGTTAGGGTGGCGACTCGAAAGTCGAGGTCGTAATGAGGGAGTGCTGACATATGCGATCGTTAGATGGAGTCGCTCGAGGGAGTGTTGTGGTGAGGGCATGCATCATATCATTCTGCATGCATGTATTTTAAATAAGAGTTGCTAGGTGTTGTTGATTATCTGCTTTTCATTAAATTCATATTATAATTGATGCCTGTTAAAACTTAAGATTAATAGCACCCACTGAGTTGATCACTCACTCCCATTCTAGGACGGTGTTTTAAAACACCACCCAGACTCTTCAGTAGCTGCAGGTTATGTTGAGTTCGACGAGCCTGGCGGCACAAGCTTAAGCGAGGAGGACGAGTCCTCCTACTTCCAGCTGATAGGCGGTTCTCCATCGGCTTAGAAGACTGGATTCTGGGGTGTTAAGTCATGGGCTCAGCGCACCATTCTTTTGGACATATGTTTCTCTTTGTGATTTTTGTTGGGCAACACCTTGGGCGACCCTTTTATATTCTTTTAGACTTGTACATATATCTCTTTCACTTCAATACATTAGTTGTGGTTGCATTTCATGCTCCAAGTAATTTCAGGCTGCGCGTTTAAACTTGATTAATCATAAAACCATAAAATTGATGATAAGTGGCACTCGAAAACTTGGGAGTTGAGCGTATGCACGACCCCCAATTTTTCGAGGCATTACAGTATTTGACAACTCCTTGATATAAGGATCTGTCATATTATATGTTGAAATCAACATACGTCAAGTACGTTGGAGTTGAGTAGTCTAAGTGTTTGTATAAATGTATGTATTAGTAAGTATTGAGTAAGTGGTGTTGTAGAGTAGCATTGAGACTTGATAGATCAGCTTCTCCTACCCTAAAATCATATAATGCATGTCAAATAACTCATCTCAGGTTCTAAAATACACCCATTTCAAATATCAGATGGTGAAATCACCCCAAACAGGTCATCGAGCGGCGAGGGGCTCGCCGGTTCGGCGAGGGCTCGCCGATTACCGGGCTTGGCCGGGCCGCAGTTCATCGGCTGGCCCGTTTTCGGCCACATTTTCTGTAATTTTGGTTTAACTTTAAAAAATTATATCTCCCTCGTTATAATTCTGATTTAGGTGATTCAAAAGCCATATTAAATCTAAATGAGTCTAATTTCATATAAAAATAAGTTAAAAATATAGTAAAATATTTAGTATAGTTAAAAATGGGTCATGACAAATGTCTGGAAAGTATAGTTTTGTGTAGCTGCTACTTCTAGAATTTTTAGAATTTTTCTACAATATGAAATATTATGAAATTTGGTAGAGATGAATTAGACTTGATGATAAACTATTAGAAAAATAATTAAAATAATACACTAATTAAAAATGTCAGGAAAGGGCGTAGAACTTCCTAGGGACTTATTCTGTCATAATTAGGTCAGAATTTGGTTAAGTGCTGAAGTAAACAATCAGTAGAATTAGCTCGAACCACTTTAAATGCGATTTGTAAGACCCAAAACCTATAGAATCATTGACGCTACGTTACCCTAAAACCTATGATCAAACTCTAAACCCGTTTGCTCTCAGGAACCCTTTGAAACTTTGTATTGGATCTACACCGCGCGTCCGATATCTACAATCTCAGACCATTATGACCTCTTAGTTGGACTTGACGATCATTTCAAAAATCAAGTCCATACGATATCCTGAGACCATTTCCTTGCATCCGGAGTGAAGAGTGTGAGAAAAGTGAATTTATTTAGAAATTAAATACAATTTAAATAAATCTGGCACATGTCGCTTGCGCGACATTTTTTAAGCGTTCTGACCATCGAAATCTGACCCAAATATACCCTCGGATCAGGGAACATTTTTCACTCAAGTCAGTGTACTTGGAATCCTCGATCGAGTCTCAGTGACCGCTGAACTAAAACTGGTCCGCCACGTGCGATCTGGGAACACTGTCGGACTCAAAACTTAATGTAATCATGATCCAATATTCATGAGCTTAAGTTCGAACACATTCAGTTAGGGGACCTCCAGAAATGCTCCGTTGGATCAGAACAAGCCCGCTTTAGTTATAAAATAAGTATACATTGGCCCCAAGCCTATTTTTAGCAATTTTGGGCCTATATAAGGAGCTTAAACCCTTAGCCTTCTAACCCATACAAATTTAGGAAAAACCCTAGGAGAGAGGAGAGAAAAGAGAGAGAAAGTGAGGGAGAAGTTGGGCTTTCTCCTGGGATTCTTTCCTGCTGCTCCATGTGCTAGATCCTTCCACCTGCATCGCTATTCTAGCGATTCCAACGCCGTTTTAGGTAAGAAAACCCTAACCTCAAGCTGTTTTAGAAATTTCATCGATACAATTAGCAAAGTAGTTAATTTATCTTGAGGTTTAGGTCGTCATACAGGCGTTGACGAAGCATAGACTTTCTATTCGAATCGATACACTTATACGGCGAAGCTACGGATTTTAAATACTTAGATTACCTGTTTTCAAAGCTTTCAATGCCGTTTAATGGTAGATTGCTGATAAGGATGTTGTTTGACATGTAGAACATGCTGTCTGTTTTTCATTTCGAATACGTACGAAGAATATGAGATTTAGGGTATTTTGGGTATTTGTAGGAAATACTGTATACGTACGTATTTTTTCGATATGATTGCCATGAGTATTTGTCGTATACCTATGTTAGTTATGCGTGTATGATCTGTTTGGCAAAGAGATTCGCCTTAATGTACATATTGGTCGACATATGCTATGTAGACTAATGTGTGTAGACTAGGTGTTTGTTGAAATACCTAAATCAATATGATTTATGCCTGCCATATGTTTGAATGTAAGAACATGATTGTTGTGTATTAAACAACTCCTTGATATAAGGATTTGTCATATTATATGTTGGAATCAACATACGTCAAGTACGTTGGAGTTGCATAGTCTAAATGTTTGTATAAATGTATGTATTAGTAAGTATTGAGTAAATAGTGTTGTAGATTAGCGTTGAGACTAGATTCTCAACTACTTTGATGATGCACATGATTTCCTCCATGCTTGTTGTATTTAAATTGACTACCTTAGGTGTGAAATACTCGTGTATGGTTAACTGCTTATGCTGTACATTATAACATGCTGATAACATACTGGAATTACTTGTATTTCAATTCTGTCTCTCTCATATGAGTACTGATTCACATTACATGTGCTTGGGGCTATACTTTAGTCCAGGCAGTCGGTAATAGTTCAGAATTCGTGGTTGGATTCTATTCGCCATGAAGGATGTGTATGACGAACCCGAGTCATACTAGAGTCGTTGGCAGTGGTTAGGCCACACGAAGTGCTTGTGCACTTCACGTCGGTCGATTCAACATGCGCTCGTGCTAGTCGGACTCATCAAGTAACCTAACTGACCATTGTATGTTCACCTTGTATTCGTCATAACTGCTTGAACCTAGGGTACTGAACTTACCAGTGAAAACCCTGATAACCGTGGTACCTTAATCCACTAAGACTCATGAGCTGGGCATGGTGGTATGGGACACCGTGGTTGAGCTGTCGGCTTACGCTGGGGCCACAAACCTCCCCGTAGTGACCAGTGAGCACCCTACTCTGAGCAGATTATGGTAGTATAGAACACTATATTCTTATTGTCGGCCTACATTGATAAGGTGATGGGGGAGTGGAACAACGAGTACGAGCAACAGCCCTGGCAGCCCTTTGTAGTGACCTTGACTTTATCCTGACACCGCATGGAGGCGACGAGTTCTGATGCAATCTTAAGGATATAAACTAGGCCTGTATTGATAAGGTGATGAGGGAGTGGAGCAACGAGTGCGTGTAACAGCCCTGGCAGCCCTTGCAGTGACGTAGAAATATATCATCGTATGAGATTACTAGGAGTGACGACCCTAGACAGGATCCTTGTTGGGAATGATATAAGGGAAGTACCCTAGTTTTCTAATCCTACTGTATAAAAAGGACTAATAACAACTCAGTAATCATATTCATATCACACTGCATGTGCCTGAAAGATGTGGAGCACTGAGGGAAGAAAGCATGCCGCGGACGTAAGATGGTGTCGCATGAGGGAGTATGTCGGTGAGGGCATCCATCATGTCATTTCATGCTTGCATTAATCACAGTATTTAGGAATGTTTGATTTTCTTGCTTTATCATTATCGCTTGATTGATTTGATAACATGTTAACCTTTGCTCTATGATTCCACTGAGTTAGCTACTCACTCCCACTTTACGGGACGGTGTTGCGCACACCAACCAATCCCTATTTTAATTTCAGGTGATGGCCCTGCTTGTGAAGCAGAGCCGGACTTGTTTGATGATGAGGAGGATTTCTCCTATATGCTGGTTCTGATCGACGGGTTTACGGGGTTACTGATTAGATGCCAATACACTTGGCGGTTTGCCTTCTATTTACACACCCATGTATATTCTTTTCTTTCTATTTTGGAGTATACATGTAATTAGTTAACCTGGTAACATGTTCACACTCTGGAGACTTACAATCATTTATATATTTTATATATTTATCACAATCTTCCGCTTGCTAATTTAACTGTCTCTGGAGTATGATATGCTATTTTGGCTTAGTTCCAATCTTGTTTAATGCTATTTTACAGACAACATGCATTTATCATTATTTATGTTGTATAAGTGACGTTTTGAAACTCGGGAGTTGGGTTTTTTTTTTTTTTTTTGGAGGGGGGGGGGGGGGGGTGGGGGGTTTCAGCTTATTATATTATTTTTAGGTTTCAGTTAGGTTTAAGTTTATTTTTTTATGTTTATGGAGAAATTTTTTTCAACATTTTCAAAATAATATTTTTATATACAAGAATGTGAACATGATATTTTACAAATTCCAAAGGCAAAGTTAATACTTAGTTTAAGTTGATAGTAGTCAGAAACTTGATAACTGAAAATTATAGACTTGAGTTCAATTATCTAATCACAAGTTTAAAGTGAGTTGTAATTTGATATATTGAATTCACAATACACCCTAGCTAATTAAGTGAGGAATATGATATGTGAACTAGAATAATAAATTTTGATTCAAACAATGTTGAATGAACTAGTACCATTGATATATACTTAAAAGAGAGAATATTGAAGGAAAAAATGATGGAAAAAGAAAATTTTATTATAAAGGATTAATGCAATTACCATAGCAATCGTGTTAATAATCCGGAGTAAGGATACTTAATAATCCATTACTGTTACCATTACAAGTACGATACCTTATGTTATGAAGCAAACCTGATCGGAATCTTCATCTAAGGGTGGTCTATAATAACGAGGATATGATGATAAAAAATCTTCATCTAAGTAAACCTGAACTAACCAGCATTCGGTCGGCCCGTGATTCGCGCCGAAGATCGCGGGAACCAGCTCTGACATGGTTATTCTCGATATCCTAGCCGAAGATCTAAAAGGATCCACATGTGCAAACTTAGAATCCTATTAGGATTCTGTCCCCGCCAAAACAGGAACGGACGCCCTCTATGCCATTGCCTCTCCCCACCTATAAATGAGAACATCCCCAAAGGTAAGAGGTACACACAATCTCTAGCCCTAAACCCTTGATATTCAACTAGACCCAGATTCCTTTCTGACATAGGCATCAGAGAGTCCCCTGCATGAGCCAGGGTCTTCCTTGTATGTCCCATGTGCAAGTCTGCGAGTCCAGGGAGGGTTAACCAGATTTCTGCATCAATATTATATATTACGTGTTCTATACATATGTATTATGTATACAAGGTGGGTGTAGCACGTGTGGAAAGTGGGTGTTTGGTACACATGAATGATCAAATTTTGCTGAGTCCAATTACGAGGTGTAGCCCTACTGTCAATGCTCATTTACATCTGATGGTTAGAGAAATGAATGGCCCATGTTGGTCTAATCATCTATTTAAGCCATCCATCATATAGCTCTACCTTTTATTGCCCATTACCCTAAAAAATCACTTTTCTTCTTATGATTCTAATTAACTGCCCATTCAATGGTTAGAGAAATGGACTATCTACATTTTATCATACAACAAAAGGTCTAGCCATTGATGTAGATCATCCATCATGTGGTCCACCCTTGATTACCTATAACAAAAATTACTAATTGAGATGATCTAATCAGTCTATTCAAATGTTAGGAAAATGGAATGTTCAATTAATTGTATTAGGAATGGTAGATTCATACTCCCATCTAATGTAACGCATTGAAAATCAAGGGTCGAGCATAGACTCAACTCTCGAGTTTCAATGCAATACTTATACAACATAGATAATAATGATTAAATGTTGTCCGTATTAGTGCCTTAAATATGCATGAATGAGAATATACCAAAACAGCATATCATACTCCAGGGACAATTTAAATTACGCAAGCAGAAGTCTGTGATATGTATATAAACTGTATAAAAGTGATAGCAAGCCCTCATAGTATGATTGTCATTAGGTTAAACAATTACAAGTTTAGTTCTAAAATGTACAAAATAAGAAAGTGTAATGTTCTCTATCCAAAACTTTATAGCCCCGCTCGCGCAACTCCAAGTCTATATAGACCCGCCAGAGAGTTGTATATAGGAGAACTCCTCCTCGTCATCGTAATAGTCCGGCTCTGCCTCATAAGCATCACCATCACCTGCAGCTAAGACAAAGTCTGATTGGTATTTAAAACACTGTCCCAGAACATGGGAGTGAGTGATCAACTCAGTGGAGCTATAAGGCAAAGTTTAACATGTGATCAATTCAATCAAGCAGTAATGATAAAGTAATATAATCAAGCATCCCTAAGTACTCTGATTAATGCAAACTTGGTATGTATTAATGATGCATGCCCTCACGCGCACTCCCTCTGCGATCTTCCTATTACGGTCGCGGCATGTACCCTTTCCTCTGTGCTCAACACCAATGCCAAAGGTACATGTAATGCGGTGCATGAGCGTGAATATTGAGTTCTTATTAGACCTTTTTATACAGCAGGATTGGGACGCTAGGGTACCTCCCTTATATCATTTTCCAAACAATGATTCATTCTAGGGTCATCAGTCTTATCTAGTCTCATACAATGTTGCGGTTCCAGGTCACTACAAATGGCTCATCACCTCAATGCAGGCCTAGCTTATACTCTAGTGGCTGCGGAAAAGCTCATCGCCTCAGCACAATCTCAGAGTATGCTCGAGGTCATTACGAATGGCTCGTTACCTATTCGTAGGCCAATAGTTCCAATACAGTGTCTCATACCACCGTATTCGGCTCACGAGCTTAGGTTGCTCCCTAGTCACTACGAGTGGGCTCGTCACCCCGGCGTAGGCCGACAGCTCGATCACGATGTCTCATTCCATCATGTTCGGCTCACGAGTCTGAGTGGATTGAGGTACCAAGATTAACGAGGTTTCCACTAGTGAGTTTAATACCTTAGGTTCAAGCAATAGCGTCCATACATGGTGAACATACATCGGGACAATCGGATTACTTGACGAGCCCGACTAGTACGGGCGCACATCGAGATAATCGACATGAAGTGCGTAAGCACTCTGTGTGGCCTAACCACTGTCGATAATCCAAAGTATAGCTCGGATTCATCGAACATATCCTGTGTGGTGAAACAACCTCAGCCACCAAATCAGGACATGTTACCGATTGTCCGGACTATACCATTGTCCCAAACACACTGTGATATGAGAAATATGTACACATGATAATCATACAACATTTAACAACCAATGTAAACATAGATAGCATTTAAATGTATAATGAAACACATATAACATGCCATTCTACATAAACAGATTCTACACAAACCCCACCATTTAGATTACAGCTACTTAAAGGAATTTATGCATATAGCTAAGGTAGTTGGGAATCCTGTCTCAACCACCCTATTAAGTACAGTTCATCTAACAACTTCTCATACAGACATTTTATCACACACTTATACTACACATATCAACATACCTAACATATGTTGATTATAACATAGATCTGGACAAATCCTTCCAACATGGAGTTGTCACATACATAACAATCATGTATTGCATTTCATAGACATGGCAGGCACAACTCATCATTCCATATTCATTCAGTCATTTCAACAAACACTTAGCATGCATTGAAAATATCCTAACCTACGTATATGTTTAAATGCCGAAACATCCTAGCTACGCATATATAATAGCACTCAAGTCAGTCATAAATCATTGATTGACATTGAAAGCCTTGAAAACCATAACCTAAACGTTTATAGTTCGCACCTTATAGTAGACACGTAACGAACTCAGTTCATTCTCTAACTCGTCGTCTACGGCACAACTACAACCTATAGTATGAAATAGATTAGCTATTTCATCCTTTACTCTATTTGAAACCCTAAAATAGGTTAGGGTTAGGATTTCTTACCCAAAAATAAAACCAGAATCGCTTGTATAGCGATACGGTAGCGGTGATACAATACGTAGAGCGACAGGGAAGAATCTCTACAGAAAACCCTAGCTTTTCCTCACACTTGCTCTCTTTCCTTTTCTCTTCTCTCACTTAGGGTTAGAAATTCGTATGTGAAGGGTGAGAGAGGGTTTTATGCCTTTATATAAGCCCAGGACTGATGGAAATGGCCCCAGGGCCATGATATTGTAACATCCTAGATTTTTTGTCAACCTGGGGTTAGGCGTCCTTAGGCGATGGGTCAACCATAACACCTTGGCAACCTCTCAGATCCCAATTCTAAAGCCAAAGAAATCACTTAGGATTAATTCCTTTAAAAATTAAGCGTAAGTTAGCTAGCGCTATGCTAGAGTAGCTGTGAAATTGTCCTTGAACACTTTAAATACGTTCTATAAGACCCAAAACTTGTAGAATCAATGATGTTATAATACCCTGAAACCTAGGATCAAACTCTAAACCCGTTTGCTCTCAGGAACCCTTTGAAACTTTGTATTGGATCTAGACCGCGTGTCGGAAGTCCGATACCTACAATCTTAGACCATTACGACCGCTTAGCTGGACTTGACAATTATTTCGAAATCAAGCCCAACCAACGTTCAGAGGCTATTTCATTGAGCCTGGAGTGAAGAGAGTGAGAAATGGGTTAGATTTAGAAATTTTAATCCAAATCTAGCACGTGACTTTGCGCATTATTATTAAGCGTTCTGACCGTCAGAATTCAGTCAAGTTTCACCCTCGGATCAGGAAAAATTTCTCTTTCATATCATGAGACTTGTAGACCTGATTTAGGTACGATGACCGCTGAACTGAAACTGGACCGCCACGTGCGATCTACGAACTCTACCGGACTGAATACTGGGTGTGAGCAACATCCAGTGACCATGAGCTTAAGTCCGATCGCGTTCGACCAGAGGACCTCCCGAAACGCTCTTTTGGATCGAAACTGCCCCGATTTGGTTATAACCTAAGTATACATTATTCCTAAGTCTAAATAGGTGAGGTTTTAGCCTATATAAGAGCTTTAAACCCTCACATATCTCACTCATCCAAATTTGCTAGAAACCCTAGCTAGAGAGGGAGAGAAAGTGAGAGATTGTGGGAGACCTTGTGAGAGTTCCTGCCGATTGCTCCACCTTTTGCACATACTGAAGCAACGCGTTCGAATCACTTTCCCGGTGATTTCCAACGCACTCTTAGGTAAGAAAACCCTAACTACTTGCTGTTTTGGGGTTTCCTTCGATTCGTTGGCGAAGTAGCTTATACGTCTTGTATATTAGGTCACCTGTACGCTGTTGACGAAGCGTATACGTTCAAATCGAAACGATACACGTCTAGGGCAAAATGTGAGGATTTTAGACGCTTTGATTGACTGATTTCAAAGCTTTTAATGTCGTTTAATAGTAAATTATCAACGGCAACACCGTTTGACATGTACAACATGCTATCCATTTTCCGTTTTGTAAATGTATGGAAAATATGAGATTTAGGGCATTTTAGTCATTTGTAGGAAATACTGTTTACATCCATATTTTGCTGAAATATTTGCCATGGCTTCTTGTTGTGTTAGTATATTAGGAATGCGTGCATGATTGGTTTGGCGAAGAGATTTGCTCTAATGCGCACTTTGGGTCGACATACGCTATGTAGACTAAAGTGTGTAGACTAAGTGTTTGTATAAATGTTTGTACTAGTATGTATTGAGTAAATAGAGTTGTGAATGAGTTTTGAGATTGAATTCTCAAGTAATATGCTGATGTATATGATTTTCACCATGTTGGCTATATGTATTGATTTCATCATATATATGTATAATGCATGTGTTGGATAATTTGTTTAAGTGGTATGTTATAACATGTTTCAACATGCTTATATTGTTGTATTTCATTTTCATTACCCTCATATGATTACTGATGTTGACTTACAAATGTTTGGGGCTATACGTTAGTCCAGGCAGTCGGTAATGGATCAAATTCGTGGTTGGCTTCTGTTTTCCACGAAGGACGCGTCGATGAACGCGAGTTGTGTTTTGAGTTGGCGGCAGTGGTTAGGCCACATGAAGTGTTTCACGCACTTCATGTCGTTCGACTTGAGATGCGCTCGTACTAGTCGAGCCCGTCAAGTAACCCAACTGGCCGTTGTATGTTCACCCTGTATGAGTCATAACTGCTTGAACCTAGGGTACTGAACTTACCATTAGAAACCCTGTTAACCATGGTACCTTGATCCATAAAGACTCATGAGCCGGGCATGGTGGTATGGGACACCATGGTCGAGCTGTCGGCCTACGCTGGGGCCACAAACCTCCCCGTAGTGACCAGTGAACACCTATGACTCGTGAGCCGATTGTGGTGGTATGAGACACTACATTCGAGCTGTCGGCCTACACTGATCAGGTGACGAGCCCTTTGTAGTGACCGCGAGCGTATTCTAAGTCTACGGGAGGCGACAACCCTTCCGTAGCAATGAGAGTACATTAGGCCTGTATTGATAAGGTGATGGGGGAGTGGTGTAACGAGTGCGAGCAACAGCCCTGATAGCCCTTGCAGCGACCTACAAATTTAACATCGTATGAGATTACTAGGAGTGACGACCCTAGACAGGATCTGTGTTGGGATTGATATAAGCAAGGTACCCTAGTTTCCTAATCCTGCTGTATGAAAAGGACTAATAACAACTTGGTAATCATTATCCATATCGCATTGCATGTGCCTAGAAGATGTGGAGCACTGAGGAACGCAAGCATGCCGCGGGCATAAGATGGTGCTGTATGAGGGAGTATGTCGGTGAGGGCATCCATTATGTCATTTCATGCATACATTAACAACAGTATCTATGAATGTTTGATTATTTGCTTTACTATTAACGCGTGATTGATTTGATAACATGCTATTCTTTGCTCTCTTATCCCACTGAATTGATCACTCACTCCCACGTTACGGGATGGTATTTCGAACACCCACCAGTCCCTATTTTAATTACGGGTGATGGCACTGCTTGTGAAGTGGAGCCGGACCTATATGATGATGAGGAGAACTTCTCCTCCGTGTTTTGATCGACGGGATTACATGGAGGTTGATTAGACGCCTTGACACTTGTCATTTTATATTTTTGGAGCACTCATGTATATTCTTTTCTTTCCATTTTTGGAGTATACCTGTATTTAATTAACCTGGTAACATGTTCACACTCTGGAGACTTACAATCAATTATATATTTTATGTATTTATCACAGCCTTCCGCTTGCTAATTTAACTGTCTCTGGAGTATGATATGTTGTTTTAGCTTAGTCTCAATCTTATTTAATGTCATTCTACAGACAACATGCATTTATCATTATATATGTTGCATAAGTGACGTTCTGAAACTCGGGAGTTAGGTTTCTACCCGACCCCCGATTTTCAGGGTGTTACAGATATACTTAGGCTATAGCCAAAAGTTGGCTGTTTCGGCCCAACGGAGTTGTTCTGGAGCCTCCTTTTCTACATGCGGTCGGAATTGAGTTTTCTAACATTAGATCTAGGTCGAGTTAAGATTTCAGTCCGATCAGGTTTACATATCGACCGTGGCGGACTAGTTTCAGTTCAATAGTCACTGGCACTCGATCAGGGCCACAAGTGTACTGACATGTGTTGGACATTTTTCCTGATCTGATAGTGTAATTGAGTCAAAATCTGACGGTCTGAATCCTTAGGTTTAGCTTGCAAGCGAATGACTCAATTCACTTAAGTTCAGTTCATTTTCTAAAGATATTCGCATTTCTCACACACTTTGCTCTCGGCTCAAGTTGTGCGTTTCTGGGTACTATTAGGACTTAATTTTTGAGGTGGTTGTCAAGTCTAACAAGGAGGTTATAACCGTATAGTTTCGAGGTAATCGGACTTTTGACGCGCGATCCAGATCCCATACGGAGTTTCATGATGCTCCCGAGAGCAACTGGGTTTTTAAATGGATCCTAAGTCTCAGGGTAATGTAGCGTCAACGATTCTACACGTTTTAGATCTTGCAGTTCGTATTTAAAGTGATTAAGGCTAATTTCACAAGTAATCTAGTTAGGCACTAGTTAATTCTTGTTTAATTTCTAAAGGATTTGGTCCTTAGCGATTTCTACCTGAGGTGGTACTCAGGTCTTTGTACGGATTTTTCCGACACGTTACATCTAATGATTTTAACCATTCATTAAATTTCTTATGAGCAGTTTAACCATTAATCTAGACCACATATCATGTGTGTCCCACCCTTGATTGGCCATTATAAAAATCTCTTTTATCTGATGATATAAAAATCACTTGTATTCGAATGATCCTAACCATTCATTATCGTTAGGGAAATGGATGACCACATTGATCATATTTAGAGGTGTAAACGAACCGAGCTAGCTCAGTTAGCTCACTTGACTTGACTCGAAAAAGCTCGATTTGACTCGGTTTGAAATTGAGTTCGAGCCGAGTCGAGCTGATTTTTTGAGCTCGAAAATGAGTTCGAGCCGAGTTCATGCTGGCCCTAGCTCGACTCAACTCAGATCGAACCCAGCTCGAATTGAACTCGGATTGAACTAGTTCAGTGACTCGATTTCTTTGATATTGATGTTGCTCACCAAGTGTTTGATAAAATGACTCAACAAAGTGTGGCTGGTGGCAAGGAAGGTATGTATATGAAACAAATACCCATTTTTTCTTGGTTTTTATGTTAATGGGAAGGTGTTCGATAAAATACCCATAAAATCATTACTGTTGTTTCACAAATAATGAGATTTTGAAGGTGCAGTCCTAGTGTTTGTGAAAATGCTCCAATGGCGAACTCGGCTCAATCTTGGCTCGAACTCGAACTGGCGGAGCTGCTGATCGAACCGAGCCGAGTTGACCAGTCAGGCTCGAGGACCGAGCCGAGCTAAGTTCGAGCTGAGGTCAGCTAGTGGCTGATCCAAGTCAAGCTGAGGCCAGCTCGACTCGGTTCAACTCAATGTACACCCCTAATCATATTACAAATAATTAGATCATTGATCTAAAACATCCCTTAAATGCGGTCCATCTTTGATGGCCCATCATTATAAACAATCACTTCCGACTGTCCTAAATAGATAGGGAAATGATAAATCCACGCGGATGTTTCTACAATAGTCCCAACATTGATCGAGACCATCCACTGTGTGGTTCCAACCTTGACTGCCCATCATTCTAAAAGAATAAAACTTCTTTCAAATGATTCAAACTCTTCATTAATGGCTAAAGAGATGGCTGGCCGATTGATCGTATTGGTCAATGAGTCCCACCTTCGATTGTCCATTTTTCTGAAAAATCACTTCGAAATATCCACTCAATGGATATAAATATAGACAGTCCATATCGATTACACTACAAAAGATATAGTCATTGATGGAGACCATCCATCATGACCCCCCTTCCATGTAGCATTGGTGTACAATTATCCAGAACATCCAAATCGTGGGGCCCATTATGGATGGAGTATATCTTCAAATTGACAATGATCAATCAATCCTATCTATCCAATTAGTGACCATTAAAAACAAAATGGTGAGCGGTCCAAAATGGAAGGGGGAAAATATGACGGTTAATGTCATATCTTCGGTACAAATTTTCAGCTATGCTCCACTCACGCCTGAGCCATTGCTTTGGACGGATTGGATTGTAGTGGGCAATGCTTAGATGGCGTAAGTAGAAGATTCTGAACAAGTTTTAAATGATGCAAAACTATTATGGTTGTTGAGATTGCACACCCATTTGAGTTTTGGACAGAGCTGTACACCATCACAGGTTTTAAATGATGCAAAACTAATATGGTTGTTGAGATTGCACGCCCATTTGAGTTTTGGACGGAGCTGTACACCAACCGAGTTAGCTCGGTTAACTTGCTCGCTTCACTCGAAAATGCTTGATTGGACTTGGTTTGAAGCTTAGTTCAAGTTGAGTCGAGCTGAAATTGGGAACTCAATAAATTTTTGAGCTAAGTTCGAGCTTGCCTAAGCTTGAATCAACTTGGATTGAACCTTAACTCAAATCGAATCAGTTCGGTGACTCGATTGTTTTGATATTGACATTACTCACTAAGTGTTTGATAAAATTACTTAACGAAGTGTTATTTTGAGTGCAAAGATACTTCACAGGATCGGCTGGTGACAAGGAAAGTATGAATACAGAACATATCACTACAAAAAAAAAAACCTTCATATGATAAAACTATCCTTATATTTTGATTTTGATGATGCCTATAAGTGTTTGATGAAATATTTGTAAACTGTTGTTGTTTTATATATTATGAGAAATTAAAAATACTTTTCATGTGTTTGAGAAAATATTGTATAAGTTTGAACTTAACAGAAACAAGACTAGTTAAGTTGGCCAGCTAAGCTTGAGAACCAAGCCAAGTTAAGCTCAAGCTAGGTCAGCCACTCCGAGCCAAGTAAAGTTGTGTCAAGCCCAACTCAGTTGAACTCCTGTACAACTTTAGTTTTGGATCTATCCCGAGCGGATTAGGTGAGACCCTGGCCTCAGTTAAGATGGTACGATCCCTTACTGTTGAATTACCATGGGACCCACCTTAATATATGTATTATGTACCTACACTGCCTATCCATTTTTCCATATCATTTTAGAGCATTATCCAAAAAATAAAATAAAATTTAGTTATGAGATGGACCATACCATAAGAAACAGTGGAGATTGACCATTAATGGGCCACGAAAGTTTTGAATCCATCTGATATTTATTTTTTCCATCCATCTAGGCTTAAGTGACCTCATCAAAAATATTAAATGATAAATAAACACTACAGAAACATTAAGATACAATATAAGAAGCTTTTAATGGTATGGCGATCAATCACCACTGTTTCTTATGGCATAATCGGCATGATAATTGAATCTAGAAAAACGGATATACAGTGCGGATACATAATACATATATCAAGGTGGGCCCCACGGTAGCCCTACGTTAAAGGCCACACGGTCTTGGATGAGGTCGGGCTCTCCTCGTTACTGAAATGATCTGAAAAAACTGATAGACCTAGTGGATGTCAGATGGACATCTTCGTGGGCCCACAATGATTTGGGTTACACGGACTGATATTCGGTAGTGTCCCCTCTAGTGGGCCTCACCATTTTATCCACACCATCCATCCATTTTCCAGCTCATTTTAGGACATGGGTCCAAAATGAGGCAGATCCAAATCTCAGCTGGACCGGAAATACTGTGATATTTGTGTTTTCCCTAAGTCAAGGTTAGATTCCAAATAAAACATTACAGTGGGCATTAAGAGTTTTCAATGGTGAGCGTTGAATCACCACTATTTCTTCTGGTGTGGTCCACCTGAGATTTGGATCCTCCTCATTTTTGGGGTCATGCCCTAAAACAAGCTGTAAAAGTGGACGGACGGAGTGGATAAAACACATGCATCATGGTAGAGACCACTGAGCACCCACTGCACCGACCAGTACAACCTCGGTACTGGAGGTGTCACTACCGAATCAGAGTCCGGGTTCCACGGTCTCGATTAGTCAGGGTCATGGGAGACGATTAGCTGTTATCCGGCCATGTGGGGCCCACCTTGATATATTTATTGTATATCCACCCCTTCCGTATGTTTTTCCATCTCATTTTAGTACAGGATCCCAAGATGATAATTGTATTTTAACTTCATCTAGGTTTTGTTTACATTAACAATATATTAGATGGAAAATAAAAATTACAAGAAAACCTTACGATGGGCCCTTTGCAAATTTTGAAGGTGAGGCTCTCAAATACCACTGTTTTCCTATGGTGTGATCCACCGGAGATTTGTACCTGCTTAATTTTTGGGACCACTTACTAAAATGGTCTGGAAAAACGAAGAGACAGCGTGGATATACAACACATCATAGAGGTGGGCCCTATGGCAAGGGTAACACTAACGTTATGGGTAACGCCTAATCGGTTCCCTAGGATACACTTACACGACACTCCTACTCGCATACCCTTTTCAAAGAGAAATTTACAACTGTACGACTAGAGGTGGGCATCAAGCCGAGTCTAGTTGAGGCGGGCCAACCTCAGCTCGAATTATCCATGATGTACTCGAGTTTAAGCTCAAGCTTAAGCTCAGCCTCGAGCTCAACATTGAAACTTGGCTTGTTTATTAAAGTTATCGAGTCGAGTCGAGTTTACCTCGAATCAAGCTCGAGCTTATTGGGTGAGAGAGTAATAGATTCTGTTCTTGATCTTCAATTGATGAAAATTTTAAAAATGTTAGGAGAATCTAAGTAAAATCCGATGAAAAAAACCAAACAAAGTTTTGAATCGAATGAAAAAATATGTAAGAACCGATCTGTTCTTGATCTTCTTCAATCAGCAAAAATCTAAGTACTAGAAAAGAAGCAGAGCATAACACATATCAAAAATCTAAGTAAAGAGCTTTAGCCAATTAGATCATTGGATTTCCTTGAAGCTCTAACAAATCTGAGAAGACCCCATTTTGAATTTCTTGAGTTTCTCGCCCAAGAAGCAGATCTCATGAGATTGAAACCATGCTATTGTGGAGCTGAAATGAAAATTGGTGATGGTGGTTCGGGCGAGCGTGCGACTGGCAGCAGGTAGAGAAAGAGAAGAAAGAGAAAAGGAAATGGGGTGCATGCGGTCGGATAAAAACTCTAGGGTTTGTTTTATTTTTATTATGATTATTTTAAAGTTAAAACTTAAAACTTATATTAATATAGTATATATTATATATAACATATAATATTTAATATATTTATTAATTGAGCCGAGTCGAGCTCGAGTTTAAGCTTCTAGTCAAGTCGAGTTCGAGTCGAATCAAGTTGAAATGCCCTCTGGTCGAACTCAACTTGAACTCAGCTCGAGTTTCAAATAATTAGCTTGGCTCGGCTCAAATTGATCATTCAAACCGAGTCAATCCAAGCTGACTCGAGCCGAGTCAAGCGAGTTTTTCGAGCTAGCTCGACTCATGAATAGCCCTAAGTACGACCCATTTATGGTCCATTTACCTTTTTAAACACACTCCTTTTTACCTCTAGAGAATAAGCCTCATACATACGGACGACTTCCCAAAGGTCGAAAATGCCCCTGCTTTCCTTCCGCGGGAGAATCGACTGGTGCTCGAAGACGAGCGCTGACACTCCTTGAACACGAGTTGTACGAACGGTTTAAAAGAGATCAAAGTTACATGGGCCCCACAGTTATGTATTTATTATTTCCACGATGTTCAACCATATTTCGAGATCACTTCCAAGCATTAATAAAATAAAATAAAATAAATCGTATCCAAAGATCAACTGGACCACACCACAAAGAGCAGCGGGAAAATTGATTTTCACCGTTAAAAATTTTATAGGGCCCACTATAACATTTATTTTCCATCCAATCTATTCATAAGGTCACAAAGACCTGGATGAAGAGGAAAAACAAATTTCATAATGATCCAAAACTTCTGTGACCCCTAAAGGGGTTTCAATGGTAGACGTTCAATCCTCCACTGCCTTTTACAACGTAGTCCACTTGATAGCTAGATTTGTCTTATTTTGTGTCTCAAGCTTTAATACGAGTTTGTCAAATAGATGAACGGTTTCGATATAACACATACCTCATAATATGACCCACAAAAAGCGATGGCGATTACAATGGGAAAAAAAAAGAAGCCATGAACCTATGGCTACGGGGTTTTCACTGGCTACGAATTATAATCGCAGCCCCTACTTTTTAATATGTCCTTTGATATGTATTGAAGGTCTTTCAATAAATACTTCAATATGTATCAAAGGTCTTTCGATAAGATCGAAAAGGGTTCAAAATTGAAAGTATTTTCCTATGGGTACGAATTATAACCATAGCTAAAACTTTAGTCCGTTGCAGTCTTTGCATTTTATTATTATTATTTTTTTTTATTTACATGGAGAACTTTATTCTACCTACATTTTTCTCTAATACATACTTATATAAATATATATATATATATATATATAAGCATATAAAAAAAATTTCTCTCTTTTTTTCGTTTCTTGCTTTATTCATTTAATAAGAATGTCTTTTAAACCAAAATTATTTACTTGGCGTACCATATATGATTTTGGGGTAGGAGAAGCTACTTTAACCAACCAACATGGTTATTTTCATAGATTCTATCAAGTCGATGGTCAAAAATCCATTTTATTCACTTTGCGGTCAATTTCTATCAGTTCGCGGTCAATTTCATTCACTTCGCGGTCAATTTCAATCACTTCATGGTCAATTCCCTTCATTTCACGGTCAATTCCATGCATTTCATGATCAATCCTGGCGATTCCCCTTCACTTCATGGTCAATTCCATGCATTTCACGGTCAATTCCAGTGATTCCCCTTCACTTCACGGTCAATTCATGGTCAATTCCCTTCAATTCATGGTCAATTCCATGCATTTCACGGTCAATTCCTTTCACTTTACGGTCAATTCCATGCATTTTGCGATCAATTCCGATGATTCTCCTTCACTTCACGGTCAATTGTCTTCACTTCACGGTCAATTCCCTTCACTTCATGGTCAATTCCATGCATTTCACGATCAATTCCGATGATTCTCATTCACTTCACGATCAATTCAATTCATTTCACAATCATTCCCGATGATTTCCCTTTATTTCACATTCAATTCCACGAAGGGCCTGTTTGATTTTCTAATTACACAGGTAATTCAAGGTAAATGGGTAATAATTATTTATCTATGTATTTCTAGCTGGATTTCCAAGGTGACGTTGACCGCCAGCTTTCATTTATAGCACTCCTCACATCGACCGAGGAGAAAAATTATTAAATTATGAGGCCCACCATAATGTGTGTATCGTATCCACACCGTCCATCCCTTTAGCCAACTCATTTTATGGCATGCGCCAAAAAATGAGGCAGATCCAAAGATCAAATGGACCACGATACAAGAAACAATGGAAATTGAACTCCTACCATTGAAAGCTTTTCAAGGACTCCAAAAGTTTTAGATCTAACTGATATTTTTGTTTTCCCTTTATCAATGATTGTGAGACCTTATGAACGAGTTGGATGACAAATAAACATCAATGTGGGTTGTAGGGAAAAAACAACTGTCAACCATTGACGTCTTAATAATCGTTGTTCCCTAAGGTGTGGTCCACTTGAGCTTTTGATTTTCCTCATTTTTGGATTCTTGTCTTAAAATATATTTTTTAAAAGGATGGATGGTGTCGATAACTCACATATATTATAATGGGGCCCACATATTTAAATCAGTAATAAAAGGTATTGTATGGACCGCTTTTCGAAGCATAATTCCCTGCTAATTTCAAACAAGGTGCAGTAACTAAAATGGACGTATTTCCTTGTATTTACCAGGGAAGTTAAAAATCAAACAGCCCCTAAGGGGAATTGAGCATGAAATGCATTGAATTGACCGTGAAATGCATGGAATTGACCATGAAGTAAAGAGGAATCACCGAAATTGACTAAAAATAAATGAAAATGACTGTGAAGTGAAGGAAATTAACCATGAAATGCATGAAAATGACCATGAAGTGAAGGGAACTGATTGTGAAATGCATAGAAATGACTGTGAAGTGAAGGGAATTGATCATGAAATGCATTAAATTGACCGTAAAGTAAAAGGAATTGATCGTGAAATGCATGGAATTGACCGTGAAGTGAAGGGGAATCGCCAGAATTAACCGTAAAATGCATGTAATGACCATGAAGTGAAGCAAATTGACCGTGAAATGCATTGAAATGGCCGTGAAGTAAAGGGAATTGACTGTGAATGCATTGAATTGACCGTGAAGTAAAGGGAATTGATCGTGAAGTGAAGGGGAATTGCCAAAATTGACCATGAAATGTATGGAAATGACTATGAAGTGAAGGGAATTGACCGTGAAATTCATTAAATTGACCGTGAAGTGAAGGGGAATCTCCAGAATTGACTGTGAAATGCATGGAATTGACCGTGAAATGAAGGGAATTGACCATGAATGCATAGAATTGGCCGTGAAGTGAAGGGAATTGACCGTGAAATGCATGGAATGACTGTGAAGTGAAGCGAATTGACCATGAAATGCATGGAAATGACCATGAAGTAAAGGGAATTGACCATGAAATGCATTGAAATGACCGTGAAGTAAAGGGAATTGACTGTAAAATGCATTGAATTAACTATGAAGTAAAGGGAATTGACCGTGAAATGCATGGAATTGACCGTGAAGTGAAGGGGAATCGCCGGAATTGACTGTAAAATTCATGGAATTGACCGTGAAATGCATTGAAATGACGCTGAAGTAAAGAGAATTGACTGTGAAATGCATGGAATTGACCGTGAAATGAAGGGAATTGACCGGGAATGCATTGAATTGACCGTGAAGTAAAGGGAATTGATTGTGAAATACATGGAATTAACCGTGAAGTGAAGGGGAATCTCTAGAATTGACCGTGAAGTGAAGGGGAATCGCCAAAATTGACCATGAAATAAAGGGAATTGACCATGAAATGTACGAAATTGACCGTGAAGTGAAGGGAATTGACCGTGAAATGCATGGAATTGACCGTGAAGTGAAGGGGAATCACTAGGATTGACCATGAAATGCATGGAATTGATCGCAAAGTAAATGAAATGAATGAAATTGACCGCGAAGTGAATGAAATGGATTTTCGACCATCGACCTAATGGAATCTTGGAAAATAACTAGGTTGATTGACTAAAGTAGCTTTTCCTACCCCAAAATCATATAGGGTACGTCAAGTAATTAATTTTGGTTTAGAAGATATTCTTGTTAAATGAATAAAGAAAGAAATGGAAAAAAGAGATAAAAAATTTTTATATGCTTATATATACATATTTATATAAATATGCACTAAAGAAAATTGTAGGTAGAATAGAGTTCTCCATGTAAAAATAAAATAAAAATAAAAATAAAAATTTGCACATACTACCATGGGATACACATCAAATACTATTCAATATGTATTAAAATTGCAGGATTTTTGAGATAAACGTGCAGAGTAGTTCTAGAACCTTTTCAATCATATCGAAAGTCCTTCAATGCATGTTGAAAAAGTATGGGCTGCAGTTATAGCTACAGCTATAATTCGTAGCCATACGAAATCCCAACTTTCAAAAACCACATTTCTGGAAAAGTCGTGGCATTTTCGAACTTTGGCAAGTCGTCCGTATGTTTTGGGATTATTCTCACGCGGTGAAAAGAAGTGGGCTCTAAAATGTAAATGGGTCGTACGGTTGTACATTTCCCTCTTCAAATCCGCTCTCGCAAACCCTCTTTCGAAAGGAAACGGATTGGCTACTCTCCTGCCACCAGCCTCGTGGCTGATGGTTGGTGCTCTGTGGGCCCCACCATGATATATGTATTTCATCCATTCCGTTCATCCATTTTTACAGGTCATTTTATGTATATATTCAAAAAATTAGATGATACAATTCTCAGGTGGACCACACTACACAAAAACAATAATGATCGGTTATCCACCATTTAAATCCTCCTAAGGCCCACTGTACTTTTTATTTGACATCCAATCTGTTGATTAGGTCATACAGACCCAGATGAAGGAAAAAAAAGCAAAGATCATCTTAATCCAAAACTTTTATGGCCCCCAAAAAGTTTTTAACGGTCAACGTTCATTCAACACTGTTTCCTGTAATGTGGTCCACTCGAGAATGTGATATATCTCATTTTTCGTCTCCTGCCATAAAATGATCTGTAAAAAGAGATGAAAGGCATGGATGAAACACATACATCATGGTAGGGTCCACAGAGCACCGACCATCAGGCATTGGCTGGTGGCAGGGGAGTAGCCAATCCGTTTCCCTTTCGAAAACCTCTCCCGCGCAACCTCAAATCAAATAAATAAAAATAAAAATAAAAATAAAACGCGGGAAAACAAGGAGGGAGATTGAGAGGGGAACTCATCAAGAGGGGAAGCGAGAGATCTGAGATGGGTGAGCTGTTGCTGCTGCAGCTCTTCCTTGCCTTACAGCGAAGATTTTCAAAATATGACCGTCGGAGTGAGGGGACTTAAGAGTTAAGGAAATCTCTCCCCACATAAAAATGGTCCACCTGAATGGTACCACTTGTAAGATGGATTAATTTAAAAAAGAAAAAAAAAAAAGAAAAAGAAAACAACGGTCCACTATAATAGACTGACCATGGGATCCGTTTTGATGTATGTTTCATCAGTTCATTGCTAGGCATGGTTCGATCAAAAAAGAGAAAATTCAAATCTCAAACTAGTCACACCACAAGAAACAATCGTAATTGAATGACTATCAATGAAAATTTTCGTGGGCTACAAAAGAGTTAGATCAAATTTATATATATGTTTTCGCTTATCTACGTTTGTGTGATGACCTTATCATCAGGTTGGATGACAAAAAAACATATCCATGGGCCTTATGTAGCTTTTAATAGTAGACATTTAACCACCACTGTTTCCGGCAATGTAACCCACTTAGATTTAGATTTATCTCATTTTTTGGCCCAAGTCTTAAAACGAAATTGCCCAACTGATAGACATTGTGGACATATATATATATATATATATATATATATATATATATATATATATATAAAAGGTGGGCCCCACTGTCACAGCCTCATTGAACGCGAAAGCCTTTTAGTAGGAAGTTACTGCGCTGGTATGGTACGTGGGGCATTTTAATGTTTCTGAAAAATTCACTCCATCCATCGGTTTTTTCAGATCATTTTAGGACATGAGAAAAAAAACAAGTTGAATCCAAAATTCAAGGTTGCCTCACAATAGGAAACAGTTGAGATTCAATGACCACCGTTTAAACATTTTTATGGCCACGAGAGTTTAATATACGGCTAAGAGTTTTGTGTACTCACTTCATCCCAGTGGGAATAAATTTATAACCGGTTTGGATGGCATATAAACGTTAAGATGGAGCTTAGAGAGGTTTCAATGGTGGAAAACTCTCTCTAGTTTTTCCTTCCCGTACGAAGACCTTTAGCTTTGGGTACACCTGACTTTTGGCATAATATCCTAGAATCATTTGAAAAAAACGGTGAACGGGGTGGATTTTTCAGAAACATCATGGTTGGGCACGATTCAAAAGCAAGAGAAAAGAAACAAAAAAAAAAGTAGCTTGTAACCGGAGAGAGGCGCACGGCAATTGGAGAGAGGCGATTGCAAAGAGAGACGATTGCACAGAGAGAGAGAGAGAGATTGGGGCTGATTGTAGGTAGGTTGTTGGTGCATTTATCCCCCTTTCCCTCTTTTAAAAAACTCAAACGTTGGGCTAAGTGACTTCTCACCCCCTTCCCCCAAACACCACCTATAAGTGACTTACAGGCATCCAAACAGGCTAGGAGGTAAGAGAGATCTCTCCCTTTTCAGATGTTTTCAAATGGGGCTTTTTACCTGTAATTAACTCACAGCTTTCAAATATCAGAAATGCAGGTCAAGATTGATGCTTTCTTCAAGCCTTCCACGCCCAAAGACCATGACCCTGTTCTGTTTTCGGACAATATCGATGATCTGACGTCTTCAAAGGCACAAGAAATTCGAGTCACTTACACGCGGCGGACTCCCAAGTCCAACCCAAGGTATGAAAATCACATATCAACATGAGGTTTCGGTTTGTTTTCCGGTAGTGATTTGAAATCTCTTCGCAACCCTCTTTCCAATAGTACACTAGACCTAAGTTTATTTGGCTAAACAAATGTTTTATCTTAGTTGTTTAATGCTTTCCTTGCTTTCTAGAATCACATGAATTAGGGGTCATTTGGATGCCTGTAAAATCATTAGTTGTAAACGCCTTACAGGCTGGTGTTTGGATGGCAAAATTTGCTTGTTGTAAACACTTTACAAGTAAACTCACCCATGTTTTAGATGGGTAATGCTTGCAATTTTCTTTACTTACCTGGTGACATTAGCTTCATCTGATTGCAATGATGGCATTTCTTATATTGTTTGTTTTATCCAGGTAAAATTATAAAGATGAGAAATTTTCAATGTAAAATTGCAATAACTACAAATTCCTTTACCTGTTTCTTATTACATTTCCATTTGACTCTCTAATTACATAAATCGTAATACTTGTATAAACAAACACTGTGAAATAGTAATGATGGATTATTTACGTTACGTTACCATGGAAATCGGCGAAACAAACAGGCCTTGAAAAGACATTACACATAGTAATGGTCGATACACGCTCATGATTTGTGGGGCCCACCATGATGTGTACTGTACATCCAATCTGTCCGTTATGTATTACTTGATGTTTCCCTATGGCCTCGAAAAAACTGCTCGATTGATTGTCAGATGGATCACAGAAGACTGATCATTTGGGATGGGATGTGCACCATTAAAAACCTTCTAGATATCGCGTGGGGCCTACTGTGATGAGTGTAGGATATCCAGTGCATATGCGTACTTTGATGTTCTAGGGCCCTAAAAAAATTAAGTCCTCTTTATGTGATTTGCAAATTTTGGGAGGATCTACCACCCTAAGCTGTATGTTGTCCAATGCCTACTTCATACATTGTAAACACTTCACAAGTTAGCCAAACACATAATCTATTTACCTGTAAACATATTACCACTTAAAAGCCAAACAAAATAGCATGCAAACAATTTACACCTGAAACTCTTTTCAGGTGTAAAGTGTTTACAACTTAAAATTTTACAGGCATCCAAATGACCTCAAGCCGAAGTGACTTTATGCAAATGAAATGTAATTCATTAACTCTCTCATTTCCATTTCGGACAGTGAAGACGACAATGCTTGTGAATTTGGTGCTCTGTTGAAGGAAGAACTGCAACCGATTGGTTTGGATTCTAATTTGGATGATCAGGAAGTTTGTTCTATTAATTCCACGGATTCTCCTGAAAAATCAGCCTCTTTGGGCAAAATTCTCAACAAGAAAAGAAGTTATGCTCAATATCATTTAGAACTAGGGCAATCTGATTTTTTACTCCACACTTGTTCTGTATGCGGGCTAAAGTATGCTCGTGGAGATGAAGATGATGAAGGGGTTCACAATGAGTTTCACAAGAATTTCTTGCAAGGAATTCAATTCAAGGTGCTTGATGTTTTGTATGGGGAAAAAATTGTGTCTGCACATATGCATAGTTGATTATCAAATTCTAAAAGCTGTATCTATGACCACGTGTGCAAGAAGATCCAGGAACATTCATCAGATGGGTCATACAATGGATTGTCCATTCCTTCAAAATTACACTGAATTGGACAATTCTAATATTTCGAAGAGAGGATATTTGCCTGTTGAATGTGGATCATCACTCTGTTTATTTTTTTTTTCATACTTTGGTGTCCATTTGTGGGCCACAAATTGGATGGTTATGATTGTTGATCACTGTGGCCCCTCAATGGTAGGCTACCTGATGAATTGCCTGGATCTTGTCAATGTGTCCCCATGCATATGTTGTTTTTTTTAAATGTCACACAGGTAGTCCAGTTTCTGTGATGGATGCAGAAGTCCTACCTTTTTTTGTCATTTGTATCTTCATATTTGACTCTTCAAACATCTGTTTCTTTTTTATTTTTACAGGGTTGGCGCAATGAACGAGTTATTTCCTCGACTTTGAGTAATGGGGACCGCATCATTTTGGTTTTGAATGGTGATCTTCCTGCTCATTTGCGCAAGGTTATTTTTGTTTCTCCATTTTATTTTATTTTCTTGTTTGCATGCACCATGGGGTCAGCAACACCCAAAACTTAGATGCCACTGCTCTAGTGATTTGAAATCATGACACGTTGCATCACAAAACTCCCTTTTCCATTCCATTAATGAGTTGATTGCTGCATTCTTTACAAAGATGTAATTGAATAAGAAGAAAGTAATAGGAACCATAACTTATAGTTTTTCATATTTACAGGTTGAAGAGGCAGTAAAGATGATGGAGAAGGAACTTGGTTTAAGCGATGGATGGCTTCTTCATGAACTTTGCAAGGTGGCCAGAACTAAACTATAGTTGCCATGGGGACATGGTGGATTCATACATCCATATCACTCATCCAACAGGCCCTGCTATGCATGGGTTATGGTCCAAAAATTCAGCTGGTTGGACTATTATAACCACTGTTGTCATATGCAATTTTAGATTAGTGGATGTCATATGCCATAGTGGTATATGTAGTTATTGTGCCATTGAGGCTTATGCGATCGCACAGAGAAGTATGTGACTGCATTAGCCATGGTTATGTGGTTATGCAGTTATGCCATCGCATACACAGTATGCTAGATTGAGTTTTTTGGATTTTTCCAATCTGCCTGACTTTCGGGCGGCCCATGTATGGTGGGGCTTGCCAGATGAGTAATCTACATCTTGTACATGTCCCTGAGGAAAGTTGTGTCATTCATCTATTCACTAACCTCATTTCAGAGAGAAAGTTCTTTAATCATCCAAGTGGTGTTGATTTGATGTCCCCATTCTTTTCATTGTTGCAGGTCTATCTGTTCATTTCGAGACAGAGGATAGTCGGCTGCCTTGTTGCAGAACCAATAAGAAGCGCCCACAGAGTTATCTCAAGCTCAGTGGATCAACAAAGTTCAGATGTAACTACTTGCAAGAAAATCAAGTCGAATCAGACCGTTCTCCAATTTGGGTCGGTTAATTTTCGGAGGGAAGTTGTAAGGAAACTTTCGTCTCTAAAGACTCCTGATATGATAGTTGCGGATGACAAAGGAACAGTGCTCTGTGAAAAGGAAGCTGTACCTGCAACTTGTGGCATTAGAGCCATTTGGGTTGCACCCTTCAGCAGAAGAAAGCGTATTGCTACACAGCTGTTAGATGCTTTGAGGTATGTCTGTGGTTAACATGGGCCACTGGTCCATTATCTTGGACTGAATCTACTAAGCATCATCTATTATCCTTTTCCTTTGTTTAATCATGAAGAGTTTCTTCTAGTTTTTTGCTGATCATTCAAGAGGGATCAGATTGTCTTTCAGTAGAATAGGAGGAATGTTAAGCCCAGGTGCACATCTGCAGTAGCCCATGGTGCTAACATGGCACTTGCCCAAGATTTAGACTGTTCGACGCATGGGGCAGACCCCACCGTCGATGTTCCTGGCCAAGAAAGCACTGGCCCACTTATCTAGTGGCTACACGTGTACCTTAAATGTGACCTGTTGGTTATCTTTTTTCTTTTCTGGCCATTTTGATGCGCGTCTGGGCTTTAAGCACTCATAAAGAAAAACAGTTCATTCAAACTTTTTCCATTATTCATGCATGGGTCTTTGATGTGGATGTGGATTGCTTTACAAGTAGTAATCCTTCTCTTACAGCTCCTTTTTTGGTTACAGCTAAGATGCATATATATTCAGGTCTTATGATGGATATGATTTGTCTTTATCACTGATGACCATCTTTGTTTTCTTTTCCCTTCTTTCTTCTGTTATCCAGGAAAAGCTTCTGCAAGGGATATGTTCTAGAATCTTCTCAATGTGCTTTCTCTCAGCCTACCTCTTCGGGAAAAGAATTGGCATCGAGTTACTGTGGTACGGGGTCTTTCTTGATTTATATGTCAGGAACTCATAGCTGCTAGAAGCACCTATCATTCGTTGTCAGCAGTATTCACTTGCTTTTTTTTTTCTTTTTTTTTCTAACCTTTTCTTTTCCTCAGGGCAGTTATCTTACATAAGACAGTTTAAAGTAATAGAAATTCAATTGAATTAAACATCACCTTCTTAGCCTTTCTCACTGAAATTTGGGATCAGCTTTCAAATGGTTGATTAGAAAAGTGTTACAACTGGCTGCCCACCAAACCTTGACCTGCTCCTTTCACCTGGACTTTTGGAACCAGCAAGGCTCACAATGACATCATTCACATTCCAACACGGCTCCATTCAGTATTGGCCTCAATCCCAACTGTCGCATGCACACCCAGCAGGATGAGCAAGCAGTGTTATGGAGGGCAGTTTCTAGGCAAACTGCAGAGTAGTATATTAATGAAATTCCATGTGCTTGAATGCTAATTCCAAATGCCCCATCTTCAAACACCAATCAGAAATGCATCACAAGTGCCAATCCAGGACATTCATAGGATGGTACTGACAGTGAATGTTCCTTGGCCCACAAATCCGTCTGGTCCGCCTATCAGGTGGGCTGCATATGTATGAGCACTTGGATGGTTCGGAAAATGATAACCAACAGTCTTCATCCAATGTGTATGTGTTGTTCACCTGATGATTGAACCGGCCTGATTATGGGATAGGTGCAATGCTATGGGGACGACCCCATTAATGTCCTGTATCTTGAATGTTTATTGGGTGCGTTTGGTTGCGCCAAATACCATTAACTTTCATGATATTTGTGATTAAACAGTCTAATTTGGTGAATTTTTCATGATATTTCATGAAATTTGGCTACACCAAAATGCAACCTTCATGTGCTGCTAGCAGTTGTGATAATCAATGCTATGATTACAAGATTGAAGATTCTGAAGCTTGCCTTCAAATAGAACCCATCTTCAAATGCAATTAGCAGTTTCCATTTTCCACACTGCCACAAATTCAAAATGGACTTGTTCCGCCAAACTTGTGGGATAAATCCAGATTTGGCGGGCTGTATTGTTGAATAATATTCCTTTTCGAAATGTGGAATCTTGTCTGATACAAGATAATTAACCACTTGCTCTAAAAGCTCAAACTGCTAGAGTACGGCGAATTAATTCCTTTATTTCATAGCATAGGCCTTATATTGTATGGGTTAAGACCTCAGCCGAACCCCCTTCTTGGGCCCCAAATCACATGGGCCACTGAGCGTGTCTCTGCATCCCACAAGCTACCCTACTCGAGTCTGGTGTGAAATGCACATTAATCATTTCCGGTGATGAGTCACTCACCCCGAGTGTGCCCTTGCATCTCACAAGCGACCTCACTCCAGCCTAGTGTAAAAATGCCCTTGCATTATCATCATCTGATGGTTTTTTTTTACCAGCATATTGTATAGTGTCAATGTCAAAAAGCCTGGATCACTAAAGAAACAATTATCATCTTTTACCATGCCAAATTTCATGAATCATTAAACTAAGGCTGGCCTGAGTGTACTAATCAGTTAATATTTCAGTGGGAGTTATTTGATACTCTGGCTGGATGACGCCTGATATGCAGGCACTTAGAAATGGTAAACATCACATCTATTCACTCAAATTAAACTGACTAAATTGTGGAACCCAAAATCAGATTGGTTGAACAATCATATCCTTCGATCCTTGGACAAGTCTTTGAATGAGACCATTGCATATTTTTCATCTTTAACCTTGCAACAAACGACCAACAATTTAATATTTTGATAACCAAATAAGATTATTTTTTGGTACGTGATACATCTAAACTGGTACCCGTAATTGGGACGATATAGTTTGAATTATGCATCCCATGTTGAGCACCTGTAATTGGGACGGCCTAGTTTGAATTATGTATCCCATGTAAGAAATTTCTAAGTAATTTCTAATTAGCTATGTATCATTCGATTCACTCGGCCAGAGTATCTTCAGATGCATATGTTGCTGGACCTTGTTGGAGCATTGGGGTAACTACAATATTGCAACCAATGTTGTCAAAATCATTATCCTATTGTAAATCGTAACAGGGGTTGAATCATGTTGAATTGCAAATTATATCCTAAATCCTAAGGATTTTCAGGAGGCATTTGGAGCTTAATTTGCTTAAGATAAGCTACTTATGCCACAAGTAGCTAATCTTAGTTTCTACTTATTAAGAAAAGTATGTTTTGTAAACAACATAGTTATCAGCTTCCTCTCTTTCGTCTCTCCTTATGGCTCTCTTTAGCCACTTATGAAAAGTAGAAATGCTTTAAAAAAATAATTAAAGTGAATAAGTACATTTAAGTAAAATAGTTATAACTAATCATAAACCAAACTTATCCGAAATGAGTGCTTATTTACTGCTGTAAGTAGAAAAGTAACTTATTTGGTGGTATCCAAACAGGCCCTTAATGATTTTCTTAAAATTTTGAAAAAAAAAAATCAAAAAAAACTGAAAACTCAACTATCATCCTTTTGCCATTAATATGCACCGAGTATTACCATGTCATGATAGTGTAAAAAGATTCTTTCCCCCCCTTTTTTTTGTCTTTCAAGAAAATTTTCTTAAAAAACATACAACGATCCTTTTATAATTTATATTCTTGTTAACATTCTTAAATGTAGAATCACATTGGAAAGGCAGCATTTGATTATATCGATAGACGAAAAAAGCTATTTTGATTTCTAACCATCATTCCACAATAGATATAATTCAACACGATCGCGACCATCCATAAAATATTCCAGAGAAGTCATACATCAACTTGGTGTTTCCATTAGGGGCTGTCAACGGCTGGGCTTGGCCGTCAGGTATGTCCTTTTAAAAATTCTGATTTTTCAGGCCCAAGCCTGGCTCAATAGTTAGTCATCAGTTAAGAACTAAGAAATCATAATAAATATTTAAAAAAGCTCTATGATTAATGTTGAAGAGAATATATATCATTTAATATCTTATAAAGAATAAAATAAAATAATTTACTTTTTCTAAATGATTTTTAAACCTTTCCACCAATTTAAAAACGTAAAATGAAAGCTAGATGAAGCTTAAAATTGATAAAAATGAGGTTTGACTCATATCGTAAATCGTAGGATTTCAACAACTGTTGCATTTGGGTTGAATTTACAGGCCCAGGGCTTTGAGTTTTCACTTTTCATACCTGAAAGTTAATCTGGCTAGGCCTCGTACTACTTATGCCTAAAGGCCCACAATCATCAACGTGATTGACGCTTATATTTGTTAATGGGCCAGGCACGGATTGCATGCTCTGAATTCCGAGCTCATGGGCTGGACCTGGACAAGCCTGGCCTTGGCTGAGTTGGATTGGCTGAAACTAGGCTTTGAGATATTATAAGAATAAAATGTTTCAGGGTGGATTAGAAATACAATCAAAACCTATTGTTATTTTACTCTGGGCCTGTTTGGGTGACAACCAGAACCATTTTTTTAATATGCCTGAGGGGTGCTGCAAAGGTTTCAGTGCCTGTTAGTAGATTGTACCAACAGTTCAGATTTCTCCAATCAATATGGCCCACATGAGTGGATTGATGTGATTTCATGGCCTAAAAATTTTGTGGTACGGTTAATGTGATGGATGGTTAGGATTGGTGCTGAAAAGGTTACAAGTGCATTCAAACACCAGGTTGGTGAGATCACATTCCAATTTTGCCCTTTTAAAAACCTCATCTGGGAATTACAATGGTACTTGTTAAGGATTGTGAGTGAGCGGAGAATGGTTCTAAGAAAATAGATAGTTGTTGGAAATTAGATTTGTAAGACAAAACCATAGCTCTAATATCATATTAGATTTAAGAATATTTGAAGTATTTGATAGAAGCTTTAAAGGGCTTGCTTGTATTATTAGGCCCAACTTCATTAGGGTTTTCTTTTCACATCTATAAATAAGATACCCTATTAAGTTGGCAGAATCAATTTTGCAGAGAGAAATCCCTATATACACCTTATTTATAAATGAGGAAAAAAAACTCTAAAGAAGTTGGGTATAATAATAGCCTGAATAATACAAACCCTCGAGGCTTATTCTTTATTGTTATTAAGTGACTACATTGTGAAAGCTTGTATATTTTTTTAATTAAATGAGAACTTTATTTATTTATATAGGATATTTATGCACAGTTGTGTATGTATCTCAAAGATATTAACTATCTTATTTATAAGATACTAATCCTAGATAACATTAATATACTCCTAATGGTATTCATTTGGAGTTGTATAAAGATCTAACGAAATTTTACTCTAGTTATCTCTTCAAGTAACATAGTTTTGAGCTGAAATTTCCATGATGTTTTCCATTGCCAATTTGAATTTGGAAGGAAGAGCGGCTCCAGCATAAGAGATTATCACATTGTTGGGATGATGAAAGCTACAATTAAGGCACATTTGTTGAAATTGGAATGATAAGAATGATGGCCCAGCGCTTGGATCAATCCAATTCATCTGTTACTATCATATGCTCCATTAGCTGTCCATTTGGACATGTTAACGTTTGACCATCCATCTGAATTATTCACTTGGTGACCTTATGTTGGGTTTTCCATGGCTTAAAAATAGTTCCCATTAAATGAATCTAACCATCCCTTTAATGAACTTTTTTGTAAAGGGCCCGCATGGTGTTTATTTTTAAAAGGGGTTTTAACAAAAAGCTACCTAACTAATATACAATTTAAATTATGGTTTTTTTTTTCTTTTCTTTCAATAAGCTATATCATTAATCTAATTAATTGTCATTCAACTACCTACCATGGCGGTAGGGTCGGTGGCCCAAGCAAATTGGTTGGTGGCCTGGCGGGATCTACTGTGATCTTCATATAAAATCCATCCCAACCACCAAGTACATCATCCCATTTTATGCCAAGGGCCCAAATCAACCCATCTGTGAATATAGTGGACCACACAATTAGAATTATTGTACAGCGAAACACTCACCTTCCAAAATGTTTCTATTGGTGCAGCCCACTTGAATCACAAATGGGACTGATATTTGGGCACCCTAGGCATAAAAAATTTTTTGTGGAATTTAATGATCTAAGTAGATTTCATATAATTATCATTTAAGGCACCGTAAAAATCAAGGATAGACATCTCTCTTAATTGTTTCCTTAGGTGTGGCCCATCAGGATCACAAGTCAGTCCCTTTTTTAGCTCTTGGTTTAACATGGGATTACACATCTAATGATTGAATTTTACATGTACATCATGGTGGGCCCCACCAAATATCAAGGATAAGATTTTTAAAAAGGGAACTTTTATAGGACACAAACCCTTGATTTTTCATGAGGCCCACCGTGACATGTGTAAGAGAGGGAAGCAGATTGGCTGGTGTACGACACACCATCGATCTAGCAGGTGTGGGTACGTGTGGTGGGAAGACGAGGCTGCCGGTCCTTGAGTTAAAAGGAGAACAAAGTCACGTGGCTCCCAAAATGATGTATTTAGTTTATCCATTTTTCAAGTTCATTTTAAAACACGGAGGCTTAAGAGGACCACACCACAAATATCAGTAGGACAATAATTCTCATAGTTAAAACATTCATAAGCTCCACAGTAACATTTATTTTTCATCTAGTCTGTTCATAAGGTCATATAAACCTTGACCAATAGGAAAACAAACAAACACCTATTGATCCAAAACTTCTTTAACCTCCAGAAGGGCTTCAATCGTTACTCCACTGCTTTTTGCAATGTGGTCCACTTGATATTTCGATCTGTCTTATTTTTTATCTCACCAAATGGAAGGATGCAGAACTTTGTAACATCAACACATCAGCTTGATCAGTGGTGTATGGTCCACCAGTCAATCTGCCGTCAGATAGGTCAACTCATGTTTGGGTAGAGCTAAAAACATTTGGCTAAGATGTTTAGGAGATAGTAAAGTACACCCATCATTTTTAAAAGGCTCGATGTGATGCTTATATAAAATCCATTCCAACCATAAGATGTTAAGCCAAAATTTAGGGCCGGGACTCAAAATTCAAGCCCATCTGTAATTTAGGTGAGTCACAACAAGAAAACCATTTTAGAGGGTAAGCATTGGCGTGTGCTATTTCCAATGATGTGGTCCACCTAAATCACTGATGGAGCTGATTATTTAGCCTTAGGCCTAAAATGGGTCAAGTGAATTTTACTAGGGCCCACCCGAAGAATGTAAATTTATATATTACTTTAGCAGTTTTTATTTTATTTTTTGGCAGAATACCCTTTTTGAGTGTTAAACTGGATTTGAAGAAGGGGAAGGGAATCATGGGTTGTAATTCGGCTCGGGCTGCTGGTTAGGTACTCTTGAGGTGGGTGCGGTTTGGCTCCAAACCCAACCTCACCTAACACGCCAGGGTCCCACCCCAAGTGGGAAGTGCACTGTGGACTATTCAAAAGTGGCTAATGGGCCGGTCTCTTTCAATTATCATTCCTTGCAAGTTCACGTTTTTCTCAGGCGTGAGCTATTTGCACCTGCACATGCATGTGCCCCAAAAACAAATGCCCGTATCTGTCGACATGCTACATTTGTTTGAGATCTAGGCCGTTTATCGATTGGGCCCCATCATAAATACGTTTTCCTTACAAAATCAGGCCACCTAGCTTATCAGGTGGGCCACACACTTTTTTCGAAGGTATACCGTGCCCATGTTTAGTACATATGCGTGATTCGCTCAATGATCCAAACAATAGGATTTTTGGGCACAATCACCGTGGGGGGTTACCTAATAAACGGCTCAGATCTCTCACATGTGTTCTAGATCAGCAGGCGTGGTGTAGTTGTGATTGCCAGGGCTGCGAGTATCCTTGCTCAACGTTGGGAACATCTTGCCGACGTCACAGCAACGATGAAAGGCTTGCATTGGATAAGTCATGAGTGCATTCCAAGGTATGGGAATGGTTATGATTGCATCAGATACGGACACCACTTTCCTACTGACATCGCATACACCACCTGAGAGTTCTCTTGTTTTATTTCCATGGGGGTGGGGCCCACCATCGTCACCTGGAGTAAATGGGCCGCGGATTAGGTGAGCGTGAGTCGCCAACCGTGGGGCCCACCTTGATGTATATGTTTTATATCCATTCTCATGTGGTGTGGTCCACTTGAGATTTGGATCTGTTTCGTTTTTGAGACCATGTCCTGAAATGAGCCGGAGAAATTGATGGACGGAGTGGATATAATATATACATAATGGTGGTCCCCACAGAGCTTTTGGCTAAAGGCAATCCGCTTCCTTAGTGGTGAGTAGTGAAGTGGTGTTCGTACCTGAGGCCATAACATCATTCCCATTGATGCAATCACGTCCATTTCCTCCGGCGAGGATCAGGTGACCCTAGGATGACAGCTTAGTGGTTGAGTCCCTGAGTGTGGGGCCTACCTTGATTTACGTGACGCATATCCACTCCGTCCATCGGTTTTTCTGGCTCATTTTAGGGCGAACATGTGATAGATGGAAAGCTCAGGTGGACTAGATCTACAGAAACAGTGGTGATTGAATGCCCACCATCAAAAACTTCTTTGAGGTCCATAGATGTTTCAGATCAATCTAATATTTGTGATATCCTTAAATCTAGTTTGGAGTGACCTCATGAACGGGTTGGATGGCATATAAACATCAGGTGGGCCTGAGGAAGGTTTTAGTGGTGAGTATCTTAATACCCAATGTTTCCTGATGTGATCAGTTAAGCCTTACACCTACAGGCTCATATATTAATATGAGCTGGTGAAACGAACAGATACATCACGGTGGGCCCCACGGAGCGTAGGGCTGCAGCTCCACCGTTGAACAAGAAAGCTGTCTTTGCTTTCTTTCCGTTGGGTGCCGAGCATCATCTTACATTTTGGGCCGTCTGGATAATGCCAAATAAATAGGTTTCTTACATAGCTTTTTTAACTTATGTCAGTCAATAATTTAATTTAATTTATTTTATTTTTTAAAAGTTAGTTTGATTATTAAACTTAAATAATTATATTTTTAAAAAAGTAACTTACACTTATAAATTATTTTTTATTATTTTTTAACTTCGAAAAGTAACTTATACTTTTCATTTTCATCAGTGATACAACTACTTTGAAATTATTTAAAAGAATATGCTCAAGCCCTTCCAAGTTTATGAGATTGAAAAATCATCCATTGAATAGATATATGACATAGTGGGCCTTATAAAATGATGCCACACATGGAGGTGACCCACATGATGGACAATCCCCATTAAATATATATCTGCCTTAATGATGAATGGCCCATATCCAAGGCAAGTTGTGCATGATCAGCAACCCACATCAAAGGTGGGCTCCGCATGATGGGCAATTAATAATGGTAGGCCTCACATGATGGATGATCCACATTGAGGTGATCCCCAAATGATGGATTGTCCAAATCAAAAGTTTGCCTAACGATGAGTAGCCCATGTCCAAGGTAGGTCTCATATGCCTACATCAACCCACCTAGTTGACAATCCACATCAAATGTGGGCTCTCCATGAAGGGCAATAGATATTAAAAATGGACCTCAAAAGATGGACAATAACATTGATGACAACCCCAACACAATGGATGATTAACACCAAAGGCGTGCACTTAGGAATTATGTACATTAAAAGTTGGCCCCTAATGATGATAGACACCCACATCAAATGTGGGCCCCACACAATAAATGATCAACATCAAGGGTTGACCCCACATGATGGATGATAGATGTGAAGGGACCAAACATACTTTTGAAAATTTACTTATGATATTGGAAACCAAATATAATTTTCTTCCTTTTGATGATAAGTATATCATTTACCAAACATTTAGTTGCGCGCCTAGGATGATAGCTGGCTTTGTAACACACACTCTCACATGGAGTAAGTATGCAAGGTCCAAGTCACTCTTCAGGTAGGGTCATACATTGAGCCAAGTCAAGTCAAGGTGGGTGAAGCTAGGCTTAACTCATTCATGCTTTCCTCGAGCTTATCATGGGAGCCTGGCTTGTTTGCCAAACTTTTGGAGTCGGGCTCGAGACGAGCAAGTGAATCAAGTTGAGACAAGCTTACCTTGAACCTACTCTCAACCCGACTCAACCCAACCCTTCACCCAACTCACACCCAATTCAACTCAACTCATCACCCAACTCACACCCGACTCAACTCATCAACCCGACCCAACTCCCTAATCAAAAATTCTATTAATAACAAATATATATATATATATATATATATATATATATATATATATATATATATATATATATATATATATATATATATATATATATATATGTTGGTGTTGGGAAAGAGACAAAGAGAGCTCGGGCAAGTAGCCCATTGCGGGTCACAGTAGACCCCGAGAGAGAGGTCGAGTCAAGCCAAGCGAGTTTTTCCATGTAGCTTCCTGGTATACAGCCTTACCTTCGAGTAAGACAAACTCCAAAGATGGCATGGAGTAGAAATCAAATCCATCCGCTTATAAGTTATGCCCCATATTCTTAGATACTAATGTGGCCCACCTGATGAGTGGACCACTTTGTTATAACATTAAGCCCCAACAGATGAATGGTCCAGATCCGGCACATACTACACCCTTTATCTCACACCGTGAGTAGCATTTACCTCTTTAGAACCAATGATTTCTTATCCTTCTTCCTATTTTCCTCCTCTAGGAAAACAACCTTGTACGGTACAGCACTTACAACAGTGGAATGTACAATCATTAGTACATTAGTCTAAGAATGTACAATCATAAGTACAGCACTCTCCAAAGGTGATCAGAAAGTATGTGGGGCCCACCACTTTCTGGGCTACATCCATGCCTCGCCGGGATTTTACACTTGGGCCCATATTCCCTACCCAATGAACCGTACCACTGATATGATTTTGTCTGCTGCCATCGACACCGTTGATACGGTGGGCCTTGTTGTGATGGTGTATAAAATAGTCAATTGACCAAATTTAACCAACAAATGCCCATTGATCGGAGATCAGAACCGTTGAATCAATCTGGTTTTTGACTGATGACTTATCTGTGGTGGGACCAACAAAGTGGATGGCTTAACTTGAGTTAATGTAGTTAAACTCTCATGATACTTCCCCATTACCTGACTTATCACCTCACGTGTGGCACTCATGTAGTAGTATCCAAACCGTTCAAAATTGTGGGCCACACTATGGATAGACCATGTATTTAAATCCACGCTAACTAGAATCTTAACAATTTCGCTGAAGGTTATTAAATGGACGGTTAACAGTAAAGTAGTGATTTGTCCAAATTATAAGGGAAAATGAGATGTTTACTATTACCTTGTGCTGATTTTATTTATTTATTTATTTTTGGTTTTTAAATGCTCCATCAACAATTGGGTCCACAATATAGACGGTCTAGATTGTCTTAAAACTATAACATGTGCTATGTACGCCTCTTTTCGTTGGAGTTACCTGATACTCTGGTAGGACATAATGGTTGATACTCAGGTAAAGAAAATTTATGTACGTGTGATACATTGACTCAAAGAAGATCGTCCAAATTGGGAGACCAAAGGGATATAATCATATTCCAATTTTTTGTTGGTTGAACGATCCAATTCTCTGATCAATAGAGATTTGTTTGTTGTAATTAATTTTGAACCGTCCATATTAATCGGATATTTTGATAATAGGATTAGTCCATTCGTTACTTTAGTTGTATACGAACGCCTAGCTGTGACCCCAGATCAAGCGAGGTGGGGGCCATCCTGACCGTGGGGCCCACCTTCATGTACGGGTTGTATATCCACACCATACATCCTCGTTGCCCACTTATTTTAGGGTATGATAACAAAAATGAAGTAGATACAAATCTCAGGTGGACCACACCACAAGAAACAGAGGCCAGTGACCGTTAAAAACTGTTTTAAGCCACATCAACTCATGTGTGCGATTATTGTTGAAAGGACTTTATACCAACTTAAATTCCTCTTATAGTATTCGGTCATGGCTTATTATTTGATTTCAAATGGGTAACCAACGATAGAAGCTTACAACTCTCTAATCATTTGACCAATTTTATCTAGTACGATGATGGATTTGTGGGGCCTATTAGGGGTGCACATGGGTCGGTTCGGTTCGGTTCTAGGGTGAAATCGGAACCGAAGTTTTCATTTAATAGGTAAAATGTGTATTTTTTTAAATTTATTTATTTTTGCATGCCTTAATTGTTGTAAGCTTGCATTTGTATTATGTAAGCTAATTTTGATTACTATTTGAGTAATTTCTTATAACAATGTATATTTTTTTGGCCCCATTAAATGAAAATTTCTAATTAAATACATTCTTTTTGTAAAATTTTCATTCCTGAATATGTAAATATGTTTATTTAGGCATGTCCTGAAGTTTCATTGAAAAATTTCATCATTTTTTCCATATTTCCCCATTTTTCCCTGCATTTCCTGTTATCGGCGAAAACGATATTATATCTTTATCTTCAGCCACCGAAACTTTTAGCGATACTGATAACTCGAACATTGCATATAGCAGCTATATAGCTAGTGTATGGTACACCAGCCAATTCACTTCCGTGAGAGAGGGCAACAATAAGGGCAAAGAGATTAGGGATTTTTTTTATTTTTTATTTTTTAAAAAAACTAAGTTTGGATTAATAGTTCGGATCAATGATTTAGTTCGGTTCTACATGGCCCTAAATCGAAACCAAACCGTATCCAACGCTTCTTATAAATTTGGAACCGGAACTGGACCTAGTGCAGTTCAGAATCGGACCAAATCGAACCGTTGGATCAGTTTTGGTCTGGTTCCACGATTCTAGTAGTTTGATGTGCACCCGATAAGAAAGCCGATTGTGTACTAGTAAACTTTGTGGGGCCCATTGTAATTTATGCATTTTTATCCACTATGTTCATCCATTTTACGAGATAATTTTAGGGCTTGAGCTCTGAAATGAAGTATAACTAAAGCTCAAGTGAACCACACCATAGGAAACATTGTAAATTTAACACCTATTGTGAAAATATTCTTGAGGCTCATAGAAGTTTCAAATCAAGTTGATATTTGTGTTTTCCCTTTATCCATGTCCATGTGATCTTATAAACAGGTTAGATGACAAATATACATCACTACCAGCCCTATGAAGGTTTCAACAATGGATATCATTATTCTTACCATATCTTATGGTGTGGTCCACTTGAGTTTTGGATATGCATCAATTTTATACTCAAACTCTAAAATGAGCTAGAAAAATGGATGGACAACATGGATAAACCACATACATTGATGGGGGGCCTAATAGAGTTTAATTAGTACGTTAAATCATATAGCATATCGTATAACTCAGAGTCCAATTTCCTTCATCCTCAATTTTGCTAGTTTATATAGGCCAAAAATGAAGTTAAAAATAAATATTAATAATAATTTATTTTTATTTTTAAAAAACATTAGTAAGATAGGCAGTAGAAAAAGATTAGAATGGAAATGTCTATAGTTGAAACCTTTTTAATGCCCACCATGATGTTTATAACTCATCTAGATGGTTAATAAAGGCTATTCCCACTAGGATAAATTGCAAATTAGAATACTAGCCGAATCGAAAACTCGTATGGCCGCACAAAGGTTTTGATTGTGGACATTCAAGCCCCTCTGTTTAGCATGGCCCAATTGGGTTTTGGATTTGCTTATTTTTGGAGTCATGTCCTAGTATTAGCATGATGCATAGAGTAAATGTCATGCAAACATCTTGATTGCCCTGTAGAGTTACCACCTAAAAGAGCTATCACATTTTATTTTATTTTTGTTAGCTTGTTAGTACACCCACTGTTACTTGACACTTCACTGTTAGCCACCCCCACTAGGGATCAATGCCAAGACCTCAATGTGGAAGCAAAGTATCTTTCACTCAGTCTGCCACTTGATCTATGGATCGGGTGTAAAAGAGCTATCACATAGGTGACGCCACAGGCAATTTGTGTCCGTTGATGGATAGATTGACCGGTTGATTGGAAAAGATGTATCTTCAACTTAAGTCGATCCAATTTCACTAGGACTCTAAAAAAACACTTAATTTCGCAACCTTAGTCAATGTGAAAAAAGAAAAAATAATTTTAAAAAAATCACAAGTAACACAACTCCAACTTGCCATGACTTAAAAAATTTAAAGGGATTTTTACAAAAAAAAAAAAAAAAAACCTCAAAAATTAGAATTTTACCCGTAATACACTAGGCATTGCTTTTTTAGGGGTAGAATATATAAATACGCACATTTTATTTGTTTTCTTTAAAAAAATGGTGCATCAGGAATTGTAGTGCTCATGAGGCATAGCATGTTCAACAAATGCCCAACATAATGATTACCAGAGACTAACATGGCTAATTCCATGAAAACCAACATACACCACTCAAAACCATCCAAATTCATCTATAACTCAGGCTAGGTATGGTCCATATCATCATAGAGCATTACTCAAAATTTTCTCAAAAGAATGATGGCAACCATCTGATTTTATACTTTGGAATTTGAACTATTTTAATTTAACAATTCATTTGATATGCATCGATTGGATGGCTAGGATTGCTTGGTCATTGTGATTTTAGAGATATACTCCACCCTTAATGTGCCCAACAATTTGGATGGTTTGGATCATAGTAAATGAGTGCCACATGTGAGAAGATGAGTCACAACCATTTTCAAAACAGTGGTAAACTATCATGGAAGTGACAGCACAGCACGTGTTTTACGCACTGACTAATCAATTTCATAAGGAGATAATGATCAAAGTTAATCATGCTTTGGGGACTTTGGCCAAGCAAATGCTATGTATAAGCCAACCCACTAAATTCCACACGCCACATGTGCCAACTTGGAAGTATGAAGTATTTAACCTGTCAATCACGTGAATCCTACCTATTAGATGCCTTATACCGAAAAATCAAGCTGGCCCACCTCATTAGGTGGGCCACAGATTTGAAACTAGTGAAGGTTTTGTTAAAGACTAAGTCAAGTTATCTTAGCCGTCCATTTTTCAAACTCCATGGTCCACAAGGACCGGCCTGATTTTGGGGATAGAGCATTTAAAAGGTAGGACCTAGTTGATGGCTTAGATCTTACATACATGTGCCAAGTTGGCATGTGTGGTGGTGTGCAGATGGGTCACCTTACACGTGCCTGCTGATTCATCAAACTTCATGAGCCTAGTGACAAATATCATGCTTGGCAGGATGTTTTCAGATTTTGATGGTTTTCTTGTCATATTTATAAGAAAAGTGTCATTGAAAATAAATATTTAAATATACTTATTATAAATTGATAAATAAATTAAAATTCAAAATATATAAGTATAAATTGAATGGAACTTTTGAAATTTTTCATTAAAACCATGATAAGTTTGAAAGAAAACCAAGAAAAATGTATACTAGTTGAGATTTACAAAGAGAAATTGTGATATTATCACAAAAGGAAATATGCAAAGTCAGTGGAAGGGAAAGTATAATTTTCAAATGATGATAGATTATTATAAATGTCATGGGCACTATTGAAACATAAAAGCTTAGCTAATGCCACATCCATGAGCAGCAAAGCTTGCGTAAATGCTACTCATGTGCCAGCATGGCAATATAGGTCATAGATGTAATCATCGTGGCACTACAATGTCATAGCCTAGTCTAAAATTTAGGTTGATCCATTATCCTAGTGGGCAAAAGTTTCCTAAACAAATATAATAATCCTTAGTAGAAGTTTTCTAACCCATTTACATATTAATCAATCCCAAATGTTGATTGGACTCTATTTGTTTATGCAAAAAGATGTAGAAGGTTAAATAACTTGATGGATGGATCAGATCATGCAGATGTGTACTATGATAGTGAATGCATGGCATGTGAATAAACTTTATCATAGACATGTGTGAACAATCCCATTATCTCAATGTTGAAATAAAGTTTATCTACATACCACTTAAGCATTTGGCGAAATTGAGTCAATACCCACTTTGGGTTTTATAACTATTGAATTTGTGGGCTTGTAAGACGTAATAGTAATTCAAACAATAATAGAAATATCTCACCGTGTTAATGACAGATTATCTCATTTAATGATTTTTTTCACAAAAAAATCGTCACATCTTCAAAATCTCAGCTATATTTTTCACAACACGTTTTTCCAACCTTGAATAAATGCCCCAAAAATGAAGAAAAGTCTCTGAAATTGGTTTCTAAATCCTAAAATCCATTGACCGACTAGGAATGATTTTCTAAAATTTCCAACGGTCCATTGACTAGGATCAGAGAAAGGCTTTTGTAATAGATGTGTGAAGTTGACTTTTCCACCACTTTAGCATCTTAGATGATGATCTGAGCCATTTATATTCTGAATTTTATGCCATGGAGCCATTCTATGAAACATCCATTGAACGGATGACAACGCATCAAGGTGAATTGGGAACACTGAAAAAGAAATGTTTGAATGGTTCATATTCAAACCCCAAAGTCAAAGTTTGAAACTTCAATGAAGCATGATTATAAGGCAATGGCTTCAATAAGCCAGTAATGAGAAAATGAACGGTTACGATCATCTTACGGTGCTGTGGCACCGTCGCATGAGGCACCATATCCTGTCAAATCAATGAGAGGTAGGGTGTAAGTGGCCGGGGAGGGCCTAAAAATCAGAATTTTGAATAGATGTGCCCCATACAGTTCAAAATCCGGGCCGCAGCTGACCCCAGGCCCCGCCCGTTGACAGCTCTGCTGAGAATCCATGCGCGCATCTCTCCCTTCTGAAAAGTAGAGGAAACAGGAGGCGTGCATTCTTCTATATTCCTACCGCGGATGCGCGTGGGGCCCACCGTCAGCGTCCATTTCATCGCATTAACCAACCTGTCCAGAAGCATGAAAATTCCTGCGAGAGCCTTTCGCACGAGTTCGTGCATTGAAATGCAAGGTGGGGTCCACATTGATGTTTGTGACATATCCGTACATTCATTTTTGGAGCTCATTTGTAGATATGCTGTAAAAAATGAGGAGCATCCAAAACTCAATCGTACAATGCGAGATGAAAGAGCGGGGAAATGAATTCTTACCGTGGAAATATTCCTGGGCTACTGCACCTTGTTGTTTATACGCCTGCGAAACCGTTTATAATGTCATTTTCAACAGGATAAAAGAGGAAATTTCACATGAAATTCTTGTGCTGAAAACCCAGTGATGCTATGTTTGCAAGAAATTCACTCTGTTCATTATGTATGTGAGCTCAGATTAGGACTCAAGACTAAATTTGAGTAGCTAGGATCCAAAAGTCAAGTGGGCTGCATTAAAGGAAAAGGTGGCTAGGAAAATTCCTATATGCCAATAGTGATGTTTGCATGCCATTCGTACTGTTTATAACTACTTTACCACGGTAATGAACAGAAAACATAAATATTAACCTAATTCAAAACTTATGTGGTCCCATGAATATTTCAATTGCCGATGTTCAATCCTCAGGTTTACTGGACACCTGAGTATTAGATCCAGCTCATTTTTACCATCATGTCATAAAATGATCTAACAAAATGGATGCTCAGGTAGATTTCTCACAAACATCACAAACATCACGATGGCCCCACATGGATTCCAACACTATAATTTTCTGCAAAAAGCTTTAGCAGAAAATTCGCCTTATAAATATTTCAACGGTGGTCAATGAATTGACACTGTTTCCTTTCATACACCCCACTTGAGTTTTGGATCCTTCTCGTTTTTGGTAGCATGCGCTAAAATGAGCTTGAAAATTAGATAAACATGGTGAAATTCTCATAAATTTCAGTGGACCCCACCTTGCATCCCAGCAGAGGATCTTGCCTGTGGGGCCTACCTTGATGTATGTGTTGTGTTGTAACGCCCCAGATTTTTTGTCAACCTGGGATTAGACGTCCTTAGGCAATGGGTCAACCAAAACACCTTGATAACCGCTCAGAACCCAATTACATAGCCAAAGAAATCACTTAGGATTAATTCCTTTAGAAACTAAACGTAAGTTAGCTAGCGCTACGCTGGAGTAGCTGTGAAATTGTCCCTGATCGCTTTAAATACGTTCTACGAGACCCAAAACTTGTAAAATCAATGGTGCTATAATACCCTGAAACCTAGGATCAAATTCTAAACCAGTTTGTTCTCGAAAACCTTTTGAAACTTTGTATTAGATATAAACCGCGTGTCGAAAGTCCGATATCTACCATCTTAGACCGTTATGACCGCTTGGATGGACTTGACAATCGTTTCGAAAATCAAGGCCAACCGACGTTCAGAGGCTATTTCATTGAGCCTGAAGTGAAGAGAGTAAGAAAAGGGTTAGATTTGAAATTTTTAATTCAAATCTGATACGTGACTTGGCATGTTATTATTAAGCGTTTTGACCGTCAGAATTCAGCCAAATTACACCCTCGGATCAGGAAAAATTTCTCTTTCATATCATGAGACTTGTAAACCTGATCTAGGTGCGATGACCGCTGAACTGAAACTGCACCGCCACGTGCGATCTGCGAATTCTGCCGGACTGAAAACTAGGTGTGAGAAGGATCCAGTATCCATGAGCTTAAGTCCGACCGCATTTAGCCAGGGGACCTCCAGAAGTACTTCTTTGGACCAGAACAGCCCCGATTTAGTTATACCTCAAGTAGACTTTGTTCCCAAGCCTAATTTGGGAAGGTTTTAGGCTATAAAAGGGTTTGAAACCCTCACTTTTCTCACTCATCCGAATTTGCTAGAAACCCTAGCTAGAGTGAGAGAGAAAGTGAGAGATTGTGAGAGAGTGTGGGAGAGATTCTCCTGCCACTTGCTGCAGCTGCTACACGTGCTAAAGCAACGCACCCCAATCACTTTCCCGGCAATTCCAACGCACTCATAGGTAAGAAAAACCCTAACTACTTGTTGTTTTGAGGTTTCCTTCGATTCATTAGCTATGTAGCTTATGTATCTTATGCATTAGGTCGCCTGTACGCCGTTGACGAAGCGTATGCGTTTGATTCGAATTGATACACTTTTACGACAAAAGGTGAAGATTTTAGACACTTTGATTGACTGATTTCAAAGCTTTCAATGTCGTTTAATAGTAGATTATCGACGGCAACGCCGTTTGACATGTACAACATGCTGTCCGTTTTCTATTTCGTAAACGTACGGGAAATATGAGATTTAGGGCATTGTAGTCATTTGTAGGAAATACAGTTTGCATCCATATTTTGCTGAATTGTTTGTCATGGCTATTTGTCGCATTAGGATATTAGGAATGCGTGCATAATTGGTTTGCCGAAGAGATTCGCCCAAAGGCGCACTTTGAGTCGACATACAATATGTAGACTTAATTGTGTAGACTAAGTGTTTGAATAAATGTTTGTATTAGTATGTATTGAGTATATGGTATTGTGAAATAGTTTTGAGATTGAATTCTCAAGTAATATGCTGATGTAAATGATTTCCATCATGTTGGCAATATGTATGGATTACATTGTATGTATGAAATGCATGTGTTGAATGAATTGCTTAAGTTGTGTGTTATAATATGTGACAACATGCTTGTATTGTTCTATTGCATTTCAATTACTCTCACATGATTATTGATGCTAATTTACAAATGTTTGGGACTATGCTTAGTTCAGGCAGTCGGTAACGGAGTACAATCGTGGTTGGCCTATATTTGCCACGAAAGACGCGTCGATGAACGCGAGTCGTGTTTGTAGTTGGCGGCAGTGGTTAGGCCACACGAAGTGTTTTACGCACTTCATGTCGTTCAACTTGCGATGCGCTCGTACTAGTCGAGTCCGTCAAGTAACCTGACTAGCCATTGTATGTTCACCATGTATGAGTCATAACTGCTTGAACCTAGGGTACTGAACTTACCATTGAAAACCCTGTCAACCATAATACCTTGATCCATAAAGACATGGTGGTATGGGACACCGTGGTCGAGCTGTCGGCCTACGTTGGGGCCACAAACCTCCCCGTAGTAACCAGTGAGCACCCTACTCTGAGCAGATTATGGTGGTATGAGACACTATATTCTTATTGTTAGCCTACATTGATAAAGTGATGGGGGAGTGGAGCAACGAGTGCGAGCAACAGCCCTGGCAGCCCTTTGTAGTGACCTTGAGTTTATCCTGACACCGCATGGGGGCGACGAGTCCTGATGCAGTCTTAAGGATAATTAGGCCTGTATTGATAAGGTGATGGGGGACGGTGCAACGAGTACGAGCAACAGCCCTCGCAGCGACCTACAAATATAACATCGTATGAGATTACTAGGAGTGACGACCCTAGACAGAATCTGTGTTGGGATTGATATAAGCAAAGTATCTTAGTTTCCCAATATTGCTGTATGAAAAGGACTAATAATAACTCGGTAATCATATCAACATCACATTGCATGTGTCTGGAAGATTTGGAGCACTGAGCGGTACGCAAGCATGTCGCGCACGCAGATGGTGCCGTATGAGGGAGAATGTCGGTGGGGGCATCCATCATGTCAAGTCATATTGCATTAACAACAGTATCTATGAATGTTTGATTAATTGCTTTACTATTATCGCATGATTGACTTGAGAACATGTTAATCTTTGCTCTATGATTCCACTGAGTTAATTACTCACTCCCACGTTATGGGACGGTGTTGCACACACCAAACAGTTCCTATTTTAATTGCAGATGATGGCGATGCTTGCGAAGCAGAGCCGGACTTGATGATGATGAGGAGGATCCCTCCTATATGCAGGTTCTGATTGACGGGGTTACAGGGTTACTGATTAGATGTCAATATACTTGGTATTTTGCATTTTTCTTACTCACCCATGTATATTCTTTTTATCATTTTTGGAGTATACATGTATATGTTTAACCTGGTAACATGTTCACACTCTGGAGACCCACAACAGTTCATATACTTTATATATCTATTACATTTTTTCGCTTGCTAATTTAACTGTCTCTGGAGTATGATATGCTGTTTTGGTCTAATCTCACTCATGTTTTCTGCACTAATATGAACAACATTCATCCATCATTGAAAATGTTGCATAAATGATGTTCTGGAACTTGGGAGTGGAGTTTTTGCTCAACTCCCGATTTTCGGGATGTTACATGTATGTCCACGCAGTCCATCCATTTTTACTGCTCATTTTAAGGTTAAAAAAAATAAAAGGAAAACTTAAATATTAACTTCATGTAAAACTTTGGTGACCACAAAAAGTTTTTAATGGCCAATCACGGTGTGGTCCACCCGAAATTTGGATCTGCTTCATTTTTTGTCCCATGCCTTCAAATGAGCTGGAAAAACAGATGAACGGCATGGTTATACAACACATACATTGAGGTGGGCTCCACATATGAAGATCAAACAGACGTTAATTAGGTCAAGAGGACCATCACTTGAATTAGCTTGAATTTTGAAGCATCATATCATCTTGGTGGGGCCAAGCCACTTGCAGCATCAGATGCATGTGAAAAGCTTATTCTACGAATGCTTGTAGAGAAACTTCAAATTGCATAAGATTCCTGCCCACATGTATGCGAGATGTTCCCTACAGAATGTCATATGTAGCAATCATGAAGCAATCTGAACCGTCAGTGTGAATTGTGATCTGCATCTAAGATACACGTGCGTAGGCTCTCAAGTGCAAGTATCCAACCAGATTTAATCAGATCTAATACAGATTTCAAGTCCGATTAATAATAAGGGAGGGTATTGATTCCACTGATTCATATCCCATTAAAAAAATCAGATTGGGTTTATCTTTTATTATAATTTATTACTAAAAATCCGTGGTAGTTAGGCACACAAATACCACTGTTTCCTTTGGTGGGGTCCACCTGAGATCTATATCTGCTTAATTTTTGTAGCCATAAGCTCAAATGAGCTGGAGAAACGGATGGACGGCATGGATATACAACACATCATCAAGGTGGGCCCCACGGTGAGGATAATCTGCTCCCGTCAATTTTGGTCCAGTTAATTTTTGTAAAAGTAGCATATGTTAAATTTATATTTGATTATTTTAAAAATGGACTGTAGTTTGTCAAGCCATACGCATTTGAGATAGCCCAATTACACCACAAACGTGTCAAAGTGACACCCTTGGGTGTGATCCAAGCCGTTAATTTAGGTGGGCCCACTATGTAGATTGGTAGACTTAAGGTGCTGTGTTATATCCGAAGGTGTGATCAGATACAACCAAATTAGTTGGTATAAAGCTTTTACGGTTGATGATGATGATGAAGAATATGCAAATCCCAACACTTGACTTGCCCCCGTAATCAAGACCAACTGGTACCTGAATCCAATCAGAGCAAGATTTGGCCCTGATTAGCTCACGTTTGGGAACCCCATAACCCGACACAAAATTGACCTTGTTGGTTAGTGTCATGCATCAAACCAAGCCGGCCAAAGTTAAGGAGGACCTGATTTGATTCGGTTTTGAAATAGGCCTGACTCATACTTGATCCAAATTCGGTATTAAGTTCAGCATGCTTGACCCGGTCTGCGTTCAAGTCTAACCTAGACTCAATCAAAAGTACCGAGTCTAGTCAAGTTAACACCCGGTGATATTGAGAAATAAGAGAGAGAGAGGGAGTGGAGAAGAGAGGGCTAGAGTTAAAAATATTTAGAAATTAAGTTTTATATATATATATATATATATATGAGTTGAGTTGGGCTATAGGTCAGGCCAAGTATGACTGGATCAAGTTTTGAGTCAAGTTGAATTATTGAATAATTTAGGCTCAGCTCTGCTTGAATTTAAATTAGACGAAGCTTAATTGGTTCAGATTGACTCAACCATTTGATTCAAGATGCATATATATATATATATATATATATATATATATATATATATATATAAAAGAATTTGAGTTGAGTTCAGTTGGGTTAAGGATTGGGCTAAGTATGACCAGATTAAGTTTTGAGTTGAGTCAAGTCCAATTACTAGGTAACGTAGACCCAACTTCATTTAAATTTAGATTAGACGGAGCTTAATTGGTTTGGATGGTTCACCCATGCGATTCGGGACTTAACGAGTCGAGTCATCCCGTGTCAGCTTTACCGCTGACAGTTCTAATACCGGACTCCAGTCCAGGTGTTGACAACCTTACACGTGAATCACTTTGCGTTTTGGTGGAGAGATTCCAGGTGATAATGTTTTTTGGTGGAGAGACAAAAGATTCCACGTGTTATTAACGGAAGCCGATTGCATGTGACCCGGGCACAGAGATATTTCTGTGCCCGGGCTGTGTGGGGCCACAGAGATGTGGGTGACAAATCCACTCCATCTGTTTTTCAAGACCACAATTGGATAGGGTAGGATTCTAAAATCAGGCAGATCCAAAACTCATGTGGACCACACTACACGCAACTGTGGGGATTGAATGCCTGATGGTCACCTAAGTTTCTTTTATTGTGCCTACGGTTTATACGAGTGGTAATAACCCTATGAACGGTTTGGATGGCATATAAACGTCTTGATCAGCTCTAGAAAATGAGCCCAGCTAATCGAATCAACGGTCTAAATCACTCAATGTTAGGCCCCACTCGTACAAACTCATGATCCAATGTTACTAGGAAGAAATGAAACCCGTGTCTGACGAGGATTTCTTCCTCCGAGGAAATCAAGTGAAAGGGCTGTTTTTAAAATGACCGTTAAAGGAACATGTGCACATGAGTCCTTTGATATCTACAGGTTCTTTCCGCCTTGATCCGTACAAATGATGCCCATAGTATGAGGACTAGAGCTGGGCATCGGACTGAGTCGGATTGGATTTGGTCCAACTCGACCAGGTTCGAAATTTGTGGGTCTCAACCCGAAATCGATCCGATTTAATATGGGATCCGGGTCATTTAACTCGAACAGATCCGAACTTCTTGTGGCATGAATCGATCCGATTCCGACTCGGTAAGGAAAACCGAGTCGGATCGGATTAAGCCAGATTCGGATAAAAATCTAATGGACAGTGTGGATCAACCAAAAAAGTCCAAGACGGCCCCACATAATTTACTCAGTACACCACTGAATAGATAGCTTCTCGAAGAAGCTTTACACCACCGACAGGTAGCTTCATGAGGAAGCTTTGTAACTCTAAGTGGCTAGTAATCGGTGTTCTGTTGGGCCCACTATGATGTATGTGTGTCATCCATGCCATTCATCTATTTTTTTATATCATTTTATAATATGAAAAAGAAAAAAAAGTATATCTCAATCTTAAGTGGACCGCATTATAGGAAACATTGTTGAATAAATTTTGACCATTAAAAAGGTTTTGGGGCAATAAAAGTTTTGGATCAAGTTTATATTTATTGTTTCCCTTCATCTGGGTCTTTATAACCAAATCAACCGATTGGATTTCAAATAAACAGTACAGTGGGCCTTTAGAGGATTTTAATGGTGAATATCTATTCATTATTGTTTTGCTGTGGTGTGGCCCACCTAAGATTTATATCCCTATAATTTTTTTTATCAAGACCTAAAATGATCTGTAAAAATGGATGAACGGATTGGATGAAACACGTACATCATGGTGAGGCCCACAAAGCACCGACCATCAGCCATGGGAGAGTAGCCGAACTGTCTCCTCAAGTACAGCTAGCACCAGCTAGCTAGCTGAGCTAGCTACGTGTCGTGCGAAGATGACGCTCCTCGAGCTCCGAGTTGTATGAACGATTCAAAGGAGGTTCACATTACATGGCCCACGGTGACGTACTTACTATATCTACACAGTTCATCTATTTTTGGAGATAATTTTAGGCATTATTCAAAAAATGAATCATATCCAAAGATCACTTGGACCACACCATGAATAGCAGCGGAGATAATGATTTTCACCGTTAAAAAATTTGTAAAGCCCACCATAACGTTTATTTCGCATCCAATCGGTTCATAAGGTCACAGGTACCAAAGAAAATTTCAATGGTTAAAATCAATACTTCCACCTTTTCCAGTGGTATGGTCCACTTGGGCTTTGTATATGCATGAATTTTGGGTTGAACCCATAAAATTATCTGGCAAAACAAATGAATGGCGTGGATGAACTACATTCATTCGCGGTGGGCCCGACTTAGTTTACTCACTATGATAAGAGCGTCGTAACTCAATGCGCTGCAAGCCTAATATAAGGTATAGCCTGTATAGCTAACGCCAGCTATACCTACCTACTTTCGGTACGTGTCGTGCGAAGACGAGCACTGACGCTCCTTGAGCTCCAAGTTGTACGAACGGTCCAAAGGAGATCAAAGTTACATGGCCCCACGGTGATGTATTTATCATATCTATACCGTTCATCTAGTTTCACAGATCATTTTAGAGCATCATCAAAAAAAAGGAATCAGGTCCAAAGATCATCTGGACCACACCATAAATTGCAGCAGAGATGATGATTTTCACTGTTAAACAATTTGCAGGGCCACCTTAATGTTTCTTTTCCATCTAATCTGTTCTTAAGGTCAAAAAGACCTAAATGAAGTGGAAAAACAAATTTCATGTTGATCCAAAACTTCGGTGAACCCAAAAAAGGTTTCAACGGTAGACGTTCAATACCCCGCTGCTTTCCGTAGTGTGGTCCACTTAATGGTTAGTTCTGTTCTATTTTTGTCCCAACCCTTAATATGATATTGCCAAATGGATGGACGGTTTGGATATAACACATACCTTGTGATTAGAGCTACAGAACTTACTAACGTCACACAAGCCAATCCGCTTCTGTCTTTGGTCTGATCGTCGAGACGACGCTGCTTCCATCTTTTGGTCTGGCCGTCAAGACGACGCCTGTAAACAGGCATCCGACCTTCAATTCTCTCTCTTTCTCTCTTTCGTCCACAGCCATCCAATATATGTCCATGTATGTCTTTTTAATAGGGAAGTCTCCAAAATCTAACAGCGGAAAGAGAGGTATTTGATCTACTCCATGCTTAATTAGTCTTCTACTCACTTTCATCTTCAACAGAAAGGGAGAGACGGATATAAAGAAAGAGAGACAAATATAAAGAGAAATAGAGAGAGAGTTGGGAGCTCAAATGTATGTTGGGCGGGTTTTTTTGGCGCCAAATGAAAAGCCCTGTGCAGGGATATTTTATAAAATATAGGGATATTTACATCCTCGGGTCGGGTCGGTTCGGACCATTTCGGTTCGGATTTTCGGATCAATTTTGTCCGGATACACTACTATCCGAACCTGATCCAAAAAACGATCGGATCTGGATGGACAGAATCGATCAGGCCGATCTATGTCGTCGGTTCTGTTCGGAACGGTACCGAGTCGGGTCGGATTGGGTCTAACATGCCCACCTCATTGAGAAGCGGATTAGCTGCTACTCAGGGTGGTGTTACTCTTACCGTGTAAGGCCCACCTTGATGTATTTGTTGTAGATCTATGCCGTCCATCTTTTTTTTCAATCTCATTTTTGGATGCAATTCCAAACTTTAAGAAGAAACAAATCTCAAATGGACCACACCACTAAAAACAGTGGCGAATGACCTTAAAAACTTTTCTTACACCACAAAAGTTTTGGATCAAGCTTATATTTATATTTACCCTGTTCTCATGTCTTTTTAACATTATCAACAAGTTGAATGATAAATAAACATTACAATAATTTTAGGATAGACCCTCTATAATTTTTAAAACACCTCTATTTCCTGTAGTGTGGTACATTTGACCACGTCCTACAATAAAATTGAGAAACATAAATAAGGAGCATGGATATACATCACAACATTATGCAGACAGGGAAAGAAGGAGAGATGGTTGTACATGGTATTTATTGTTAACTCCACCCCAACCATCGTCCTAAAATAAAATGAAAAAACATATAAAGAACACACACACACACACACACACACACACACACACACACACACACACATATATATATATATATATATATATATATATATATATATATCACATCATCATATAGATAGGGAAAGAAGGAGAAATAGCTGCACGTCTTATTTATTGTTAAATCCACCTCAACCATCGTCCTTGAATAAAAAGGAGAAAAGTGGATCAATATATATCACATCATCATATATAGGGCTGAAAGTTGGGTGGGTTCAACTCAGCCGACCCGTGACCGATGCGATATTGGGTTGGGCTCGGGCAGGATGTATCGAGTCTGATCTCAAGCTTGGGCTATACAAACACCAACCTGATAAAACTTGGGTCGGGCTTGGGTTGAGATCTCGGGTTACCCGACCCAACCTGAACCCAATCAATATGTAAGTTACTTATAAATTATAATTGAGTGTAGTTCATCGGTGTTGAAGGCACAAGAAATTCTAGTGACGTCGAGTTTCATTGGTACATATAGATTGTATGCCACACAACATGTCTTTTAAGGAAATAGTTATCTTATATTTTAGCTTGTTTGTTTAGAAAAAAATAAAATTCTTTAACCATAAATAACTACATATATAATTAATAAAATCATACATATATAAAATAAGTGTGTTGAAATATAATATATGAATGTAATAATGAAAATACTGGCATGTATCCACCTGACCAACCCGACTAACCTGACTGAGCCAGCTTGGGTTGGGTTTGGGTTGAGAATTTCCAACTCGAGGTTAAGTTGGATTGCGTTAGGGTTGAGGTATAGGAACCTTGGGTTGGGCTAAAGTTGAGCACCAACCTGACCCAACCCGCCCGACTTTCGGCCCTAATTATATAGACTGGGAAAGAAGGAGAAATGGTTATACATGATATTTATTGTTAAATCCACCCCAACCATCATCCTTATGATAAAATGGAGAAACATACAAAGGGCATGGATATACATCACATCATCATATAGACAAGGAAATGATTGTAGGTGGTATTTATTGTTAAATCCACATCAACCATTGTCCTAAGATAAAATGGAGAAACATATAAAGAGCATAGATAAACATCACATCATCATATGGACAGGGAAAGATGGAGAAATGGTTGCATGTAGTATTTATTGTTAAGGTTGATCACCCCAAATTAGGGCCAGAGCCAAAAAAAAAAATAAAGTAGACCTTAATTCAAGTGGACCCATGATTAGAAACAACATATAGGGCAACTATTACCATGAATCACGGATGGATATGATTTTTAAGCCCTAGGCTTAAATTTTAATTTTTCATCTAATGGCTGGAGTGGATTGCATATAATCATCACGGTGGGCCGTGTACAACTAAAGGCTAGACATTTGTCTCCCAACGTTTTCCCTTGATGGGGCCACATGAATCATAAGGGAGCATGATATATTGACAATAAGCTTATTGCGGGATTACACATTTAATGGTAGGCTTGAATCTTACGTACACATCATGGTGGAACTGTAAAGAAATAATGGCCGGAGGCACAACGAAAGTCTTTCTATCCTGTTTTTTTACTGAAGGTTTAAATTCAACATGCTGGACATTAGATTAAGGTCCAACCTGCAATAACTTCCAACCTTCTATGTGAATACTAAATCTAACCGGTCTGATAGGTTGTCTCCATCATGAGAATTATCTCTTAAAAAATTTATCAAGCACTATTCATTGAGTGGATCACGCTTATATTTCTCTCTTTCCTAATGTATGACGGTTGTTTTTATGATGTGCCCTATTTAATGTGTGGATAGGATTGTAGATTACACCACCTGAACCATGGACGTGAGGCTAACCCATTAGAAGGGAGAGACAAGACATGCACTTGATACTTTAAAAGTTATCATACATCTGTTTTACAGATAGTGGTGCAACACGTTGGACTTGAACTCCTCTGCCTTCTGGGAATATCACCAGTTTATGGGGAACCGCGATCAGACCTATCCTCACCATTGATTTTTGACAGGCCAGGCCCACTATGATGTATACTTAAGATCCAGTTTAGCCATTAGATATGTAATCACATGTTAGACTTATTGTCAAAAAATAGGGCTGACTCATAATTCAAGTGGGCCACACCAAAGAAAATAGTCGGAAAAGAGATGTTCATACTTAATTTTCATAGGGATCACCATTTTGATTGCATACAATCCGCTCCAATTCTTAGATGACACGCTACAACTTAGGCCTAGTACCTAAAAATCAGGGCCACACATGATTCAGGTGGGCCACAACAAGAAAAATAGGTGGGAGGGTAACTATTTCCTATGTACTGTTTCTAACCATGGGGTCCACCTGAATAACAGATGGAGCTGAGTTTTTGTCCCCAGGCTTAACCTGGGGTGACTTACCTGATGGTCGGCATGAATTTCGTATAAAAATTAGGGTGGGCCCTGATGGGGGCTTTGTACAAAAACCTTAGGATCTTATCTCCCAAATCATTAGAATTATCGGATATAATAAAACAATGAAATAAATCAAAGTACAAACTACACGACACAAGAGATTTTACATGGAAAACCCTCAAAGAGGTAAAAACTAAGGGACCTAGTCTAAAACAACAATTCATTATGAAGTAGAACGTTACAACCGATCACAAGTACACATAGCTTGAATCAAACCTTCTTCACTTACATATGAGTGAATAAACAATAAGAGAATAATAAAAATGGAGAGATCTCGCCGATCATGAGGACGTAGAAGCGCTGAAACGTCGACTGCATGGTAGATCACCTATACGAGCAGAATCCTCCATTCCACAAGCTTCCTCTCTTTCTTTTATCTTTTTCTCTCTCACCTTGGCCGTGAAAACGCCTTAGCATACCCTAGAATAGCCCTAGAGACCCCTATTTATAGTCTAAACAATTCTCCTTCCGTACCTCTACGAAACCGCCTCAAATTTAAACAGTCCGCACAAAATCCGAGCAAAATCTGCGTAAATCTTAATTAGTCGAGTCAGGCCCTCAATTGGTCGAAGGATCCCTTCGACCGGTTGAGTCGATCATCGACTGGTCGAGACCAAAAAATTTAGCATGCTGGACTTTGACTTGAGCGATCCTTGATCAGTCGAGCAGCGCGGTGAAAGACATCCGTTTTATAATAGGATGCACTACCTCTCCTCTGAACTGAGAAGGAACTGACCAAGCCCTACTTCACTGAGCAATTCATTTTCCTTTCATTTCCTATAATATTTGGACCAAGGTATAATCCAACCGGTTGGAATTAAGAGTGACTCTTTACACACACACACTTGATTCCAATTAGACTAAATATTTGGCCACCAAACATAAAAAGGTAACTGTTGGATTTAAAATACTGTTGAAATGTCCTAAGTATACTGGCATACTTTTTAGTTTATAAACAAAGTTAGAGTTACCAAGCTTTGGATTGTTTCCTTTGTTAAGAGTTCGACTTTGGATACACCGTGATATTAAAGATAAAATAAAAAATAAAATAAAATTGATCGGCTGAATCACGTATAAAATACGCTGTCCTTAAAGCGTGATTCCCCCCCTTATAATCTGTTGATGGGTTACAGGCTAATTGCTTCCAGGATAAGACAAGCCTTATCTGGATATAGCGTGCAACAATCACGATAGGTCCACTGTGGAACAATTTTAACGCAATAGATCACTTCTGGTAGACTTGGACGGTAGAGATGATAACAATATTCTAAAATGGAGATATTTCGTGTATTTGATCTGATAGGAGAGAGGGGTGTGTTCAGTTGATGATTTCGGACTGGAATGGTCCAGTTTATATAGGCATCAGGTAGTGGACCGTTGCTAGGGTGCAATCAAAGGTCCAGAACGTTTGAAAACGTTTCTGTCCGTTGTCCATTAATCACAGACGTTTCTGGTCATCGGATCAAAGGATCTGACCGTTGGATCATCATGAGCCGTCTGTTTTCGGACCGTTTGACTTTCAAGGCATAGAGCCATTTTCTGAAACCGCTGAACGTTTCGGATTTAAGATCCGACCGTTCTCAGTCATCTATAAAAGCCTAGGCTTATTTCATATTTCCACCGCCCTAAGGCACTGACCAGACCCATCTCACTGAGTGCAAAATGCGCCATCTAGCGCCACTACAGCCACACTGCCCACGCCCGCGCCTGAGCTCGAGCGCGCGCGCGCGTGCGTGCGTGTATCTCCTTCTCCAAAAGCTACAAGTAAAAATACACTACACCAGATCTCATATAAACTACAAAAGTTTCTCAACCATTTCCGATGTGGGACAAAGCACACACACCGCACTTTTAATTCAAAATATTTCAAAAAGCGTTTTGGAGGGAAAATCCTGAAATTTTGAAAATTTTGAATTTTCATTTTTATTTTTTCAAAAACCATTGATTTACAACAATCCCCCACTGGCTTTTTAAAACATTGAAAATTTTGCTAGAATAACAGTTATTATACATAAAGAAAGATATCTTGCGATTTGAATCTTTCTTTAGTGTAAGTATTTTAAAGTTATTTTAAAATTTCTGGTTGCCACAGCATTGAACCAGTTATTCCTATATGATATAACCGAAAATACCACACACATAATAGCTCCTGTGTTAGATGTTCCTTTATAATCTCGCTCAGCACTTTTAATGGCCATATGCTTATCTTGTTGCATGAACGATCCCGAGATAACTCTAACTCTCATGAGAAGCGGCACCACTTCTATGTTCACATAGGTAAAATCCTTCCAGTGTTTCCGTTAAAACACTTGTCCTATTTGACCGGACTTCATTAAGAATTTAATAATCATCCCTCTTTTATAACGGCCAACACTATCATCCTGGATGAGGTCATTATTTTCTTTAGTGCCGAAACTTTTCACTTATCAGTGAATTGTTATTACCCATTAAACCTAATATTTAGAGATTTTCTAATTTAGGGTTGGGTTTCTTTCACTGGTGAAACTTAAGTAAAGAGTTTCAATCCCATCCCTCTAGATGTTGTCCTTACTACCTCTCTCGTTAGAGGTTTAATAAAAGGATCAGCCAAGTTATTACTTGACTTCACATATGAGATCGTAATGATTCCATGTTAAATCAATTGCTTTACATAGTCAAGTCGCAAACTTATGTGTGTAGACTTTCCATTATAGGTACCGCTATAAGCTCTCGCTAGAGTGACTTTACTATCACAATGAAGTGAAACAGCTAATATAGGCTTCGCATAGAATGAGATTTCTAATAGAAGATCCCTTAACCGCTCAGCTTCTTTGCCTGTAGCAGCTAGAGCTATGAACTCAGATTCCATAGTTGAGTGCGTTATGCAAGTTTGTTTCTTAGATCCCCAAGATACAGCTGCACCTCCTAGAGTGAATATCCACCCTGTAGTGGACTTGTTGTCCCCTGCACTCGATATCCAACTTGCATTAGTATATCCTTCCAATACTGCTGAAAATTCTGAGTAAAATAGCCCTAGTTCTTTGGTTTCTTTAAGATAATCTAAAACTCTACTTATTGCTTTTCAGTGTTCAACACTTGGATTACTCGTAAACCTGCTTAGTTTACTCACAGTGTATGCTATATCCGGTCTTGTGCATTGCATTGCATACATAAGACTGTCTATAGCACTAGCATACTCTAGTTGTGCAACTGCTCTTCCACTATTTTCTTTTAACTTGATACTTGGATCAAACGGTTTTTGCCTCTTTAATTTTCAAGTGATTAAACTTGTTTATTACTTTCTCAGTATAATGAGACTGGCATAATACAAAACTCCCACTATGTTTTTTAACTTTGATACCTAATATGGTATCCACTTATCCAAGATCCTTCATTTTGAAAACTGAAGAGAGAAACTTTTTGGTTTCAGTTACACTTTACATTTTGTTACTGATTATTAACATATCATCTACACACAAGCATATGATTACAATATAATCATTACATACTTTTGAATATATGCATTTATCAGCAATATTATGTTCAAAACCATAAGACAGAACTTTAGAATCAAATTTATCATGCCACTGTTTTGGTGCTTGTTTTAATCCATACAAAGACGTAACAAGTCTACACACTTTTCGTTCATTTCCTGGTAGAACAAACCCTTCTGGTTGTTCCATGTAGACCTCCTCATCGAGATCACCATTCAGGAATGCTGTCTTCACGTCCATTTGATAGATATGAAGATGATGTATGGATGCCAGAACGAATAAGATCCTAATCGATGTTATTCGAGCTACTGGTGAATATGTGTCAAAATAATCAATTCCTTCTTTTTGTCTGAAACCTTTAGCAACTAATCTTACCTTAAAGGTTTGAATTGTAACATCTGTGTGATATTTCTTCTTAAATACTCATTTACAATCTATTGGTTTAGAACTTGGAGGTAGATCTACCAATTCCCATGTTTGGTTAGACATTATAGAATCCATTTCATCATTAACAGCTTCTTTCCAGAAAGCAGAGTCTCTTGAAGTCATACCTTCATTAAAGGTTTTAGGTTCATCTTCTATAGTTAAGACCATAGGTATTTTCCTAATTACCTTCTCTCTATCACCTTCAACCAGATGAAAGGAGAGACGCTGAGAGTTTATTTGATCAGGATCAAGACTCTTTTCTACTCTTGTTCTTTGACTCCTATGAGGTTCACTTGGTGTATTCTCTTCTATATGTGTTTCTTTTATCGTTTCATTAGGAGATTGAATCTCAACATTCTTTTTCTCCGTGAATACAGAATTCTCAAAGAACTATACATCTCTAGACTCTATGATTACATTGGAGTCTAAGTCTAGAAGTCTATAGGCCTTACTATGTTGTGCATATCTTACAAGGACGCACTTGATAGCCCTTGGACCTAACTTAGTTCTTTTATGTTCTGGAGTTCTGCAGTATGCAAGACACCCCCACACTCTAAGATACCATATGTTTGGTTTTTTTGCTTTCCATATTTCGTATGGAGAGGTCTTGATTTTCTTAGATGGAACTCGGTTTAAAACATGACATGCAGCTAATAATGCTTCTCCCTATAAGTTTAATGGTAACTGTGCTTGTATTAGCATTGAGTTGACCATTTCTACTAATGTCCTATTTTTTCTCTCTGCTACACCATTTTGTTGTAGTGTATAAGGTACTGTGCAAAGATGTAATATGCCGTGTTCTTCGCAATAGTTAGAAAATTCATTAGAAAAATATTCTCCTCCTCGGTCACTCCGAAGGATTTTAATATGTTTATCTAACTGATTTTCTACTTCAGATTTATAGATCTTGAATGCATTAAATGCTTCATCTTTCGATTTTAACAGATATACATATACATATCTTCAACAATCATCTATAAATGTTATAAAGTACCTTTTACCTCCACGGGTAAGAACGCCATTTAGCTCACATATGTCAGTATGCACTAGGTCTAATATTTGAGATGATTTCTCAACATTAGGGAATGGTTTCTTGATTATTTTAGACCGTATGCATACTTCACATTTATCTTTGTTACTATCATTATATGATATTAGGCCGTTCTTAGCCATGAGTTTTATGGTACTGTAGCTAATATGGGCTAGTCTACCATGCCATAGTGTTACAGACTCAATCATGTAAGCAGAAGAATTATTTTCATTCAAAGATAATTTGATCATTCCATTACAAGCGTATTCCTTACCCACAAAGTTCCCATTCTTAGACAAGATCAGCTTGCCTGATGCAAACACAACCCTAATCCCAGGCTTACTTAAGAGATCCCCTAAGACAGGATTCCTCCTTGTGTTTGGGACATGCAGTACGTTAGTCAGAATTACCTTCTTTCCAGAGGTAAAGAGTAATTCCACGGTTCCTCTGCCTACAACTTTCGATCGTCCTTCATTTCCCATTTGAATCTCCTGACCGTCGGTCTCGTCTTCATAGGTTTTGAAGGCAGATCAATCATTGCATACATGGACAGTGACACTTGTATCATATCACCAACCAGGAATTTTTTCTTGAATTAGGTTCACTTCTGTGACCATGGCTACGATTTCATCGTCTACTGCATTAGCCTCTTTCTTAGGCTTTTTTCGGTCCCTACAGACTCTGGCGAAATACTCGGTCTTGCCGCAGACATAGCAGGCTCCCTTAGGTTTGCCGTTTTTCTTCTTTTGGATTTTCTTGAATTTTTCTTGATCTTTGTTAGGTTTAAGGGAATCAGTTTTCTCATAGGTATTATTTTGGGATGTCCTTTCTACTGCGTTCACTTTGGATGAGGATGTACCATTGGTGTCATCCTTTTTGTCTCGATTACGAGATTCTTCTTCAATACGAAGATGCTTCTGGATTTGTTCTAGTGTGAACTCTTCAGATTTATGCAGTAGTTTCTTTCTGTAATCTTTCCAGCTCGGAGGCAATTTTGCGATTATAGCTCCGACTTGAAAGGATTCAGGAAGCTCAATTTTTATAGCTTTTATTTTATTTACAATAAGCTGCAATTCTTGGATTTAGGCCAGCAGCGGTAGATTGTTTACCATTATGAAGTCGAAGTACCTGGTAATTAGAAATTTCTGTGTACCTTCTTCTTCAGCCTTGTATTTGTATTCCAGCGCGCTCCAAATTTCTTTAGCTGATGTGGTCCCCGTGTACAAATCGTATAACCGATCAGAGAGGGCATTGAGGATGTGGCCATGATACAGCAGTTCATCTTCTTGTCGCTTGATCCTAGCAACGATCTGTTTTGGAGTGCCTGTGTCCTTTGCTTTAGGCAGAGGCTGGAGAGTCGGGTCCAGGATGTAGATGATCTTCAAAGCAGTTAGCAGAAATTTCAACTTGTCCTGCCATCTAGTGAAATTTGAACCATCGAATCGGTCCAATCGGATCAGATCCTGGTTCATCAATTTAATTGATGCAACACTTTCGGTGTCCATCGAATCACGCTTTAAGATTGTTAAGAGTTCGATTTTGGATACACCGAGATATTAAAGATAAAATAAAAAATAAAATAAAATTGATCGGCTGAATCACGTATAAAATACGTTGTCCTTAAAGCGTGATTCGCCCCCTTATAAACTGCTGATGGGTTACAGGCGAATTGCTTCCAGGATGAGACAAGCCTTATCTGGATCTAGCGTGCAGCAATCACGATAGGTCCACTGTGGAACAATTTTAATGCAATAGATCTCTTCTGGCAGACTTGGACGGTAGAGATGATAACAATATTCTAAAATGGAGATATTTCGTGTATTTGATCTCATAGGAGAGAGGGGTGTGTTCAGTTGATGATTTCGGACTGGAATGGTCCAGTTTATATAGGCATCAGGTAGTGGACCATTGCTAGGGTGCAATCAAAGGTCCAGAATGTTTAAAAATGTTTCTGTCTGTTGTCCATTAATCACAGACGTTTTTGGTCGTCGGATCAAAGGATCTGACCGTTGGATCATCATGAGCCGTCCGTTTTCGGACCATTTGGCTTTCAAGGCATAGAGCCGTTTTCTGAAACCGCTGAACGTTTCGGATTTAAGATCCGACCGTTCTCAGTCATCTATAAAAGCCCAGGCTCATTTCAGATTTCCACGGCCCTAAGGCACTGACCAGACCCATCGCACCGCGATCGCACCAGTTCGCGTAAGGTCGCGAAGGAGCGACCACTCTGCGACAAGTGCGAAGTGCAAAGTGCGCCATCTAGCGCCACTACAGCCACACTGCCCTCGCCCTCGCCGTGCGTGCGTGCGTGGCACTGGAACACGCACCCGTGTATCTCCTTCTCTAAAAGTTCCAAGTAAGAATACTTTACACCACATCTCATATAAATTACAAAAGTTTCTCAACCATTTCCGATGTGGGATAAAGCATACACACCGCACTTTTAATTCAAAATATTTCAAAAAGCGTTTTGGCGGGAAAATCCCAAAATTTTGAAAATTTTGAATTTTCATTTTTATTTTTTCAAAAACCATTGATTTACAACATCCTTTAAAGTCGTCAAATGGCAGTTTGTGTCATTACTTGATTCTCCTATCTTGATATAAGTTTTTTTTCCTAGACCGAAATGTGGGCAGTGGATTGGCTGGTGTATCACACACCACCAACCTGGCTGGTGTGGGTATTTGTTGTGAGAAAATGAGAGTTGATGGTAAGTCTTAGTTGTACGAATGGTTCAAAGGATATCAAAGTTACATGGGCCTCCATAATGATGTCTTTATTATATCCACACCATTCATTCATTTGGTGAGATCATTTTAGAGCATGAGCCTAAAAATAATTCATATCGAAATTTCAGGTGGACCATACCAAAAATGGTAATGGGAATAAAATTCTCACCATTAAAACATTTATGGAGCCCACCATAAAGTTTACTTTCCATCCAATCTGTTCATAAGGTCAGAAAGACCTGGATGGATAGGAAAAAGAAATATGATATTGATACAAAACTTCTGTGACCCCCAAAATGATTTCAATGATATATGTTCAATCCCCCACTACTTTTTGTAGTGTGCTCCACTTAATCTTTCCGTCTAACTTATTTTTTTGGCTCTAGCCCTAAGACTAGCTTGTCAAACAAATGGGCGGTTTTAATATAACACAAACCTTAAGATAAGCTCTCATAACTTGGTGATGTCAACACACCATCAGAGTGGGTGGTGTGTGGTACACCAGCCCATGGCTTTTTTTGCTTTCTTTTTTTTCCTTCCTATGGTGAAGCTTTTTTTAGTCCTTTCATTCTTTGTAACATTTGGACTGTCTTCGGTGATAAGAGGGTTTTTTTCTTGCTTGAAAAATAGTTAAATCATTAATATAATAAATAATATCAATTAAGCATCTACCTCTATATGTTTTTTAGTGATGCAATATGCTTCATTTGGAAAAACGATTTGGAAAACACAGGGCCCTTCCTAAGTGGGTTCAAATTTGCCTTGTGGTGTTTTCTTATGAAGACAAATAATCATTTCAATGCTATCAGGTTAATCACCTTTTTTCAACTATTCCTATAGCAATTTTTTGTTAAAAGCTACAAATATATGGGGACAATAAAACCTTACGTGTTGTGGGGTCTATTAGTGCTTTTTTCTCAAGCGCATTATCGTGCCTAATGAAACAAGACATTTGCAAGTTGTTGAATGTGGATAGATGTTAAGTTTCTGTACGCCATTCATTTCTTTGCGAAGGCAAATGTTGTTGGATGTGGATTGATGCTAAGTTTCTGTAAGCCATTCATTTCTCTGTGAAGTGGGTCCCACATGGTGATTAAGTTGGTATGATTTTAAAAAGGGAATTATGGGTGCAAGCCAGCTAATATCTGCCACATGTATACCTCCAAAAGTGAACTCCATCAAAATAGACAAGTATGATACTATGATTTTCAAGATGTTTGCTTTAAATTACCAAAAAAAGGAGTGTTGATCTAACTTTGTATAAGTGGGCAGTCCCAATAGATGATATGATATGATTGGTCTCACTAGGTGGCCCCTGGCTAGAAAATAGTCAAGATTGAGGAATCCTAACTCAATATAGGAACGTAGAGAGCACAACAATTGTTTATAGTCAACAAAAGAAGTGTCACATATAAAATGTTGCTCTTTGCTTAATTCTATACGTGCATACGGCTCTAAGGCAGTTTGATTTTGCCAGACTATGCATGTATTAAATAAGTAGATCGACATATATTTTCAAGGCATAAGTGAGATTGCATTTGTCATCTGTACATAGTGCCGGCACGTGGTGGCATTTCATTGGACAGCGTGGATTGAGTCGAGATAGGTGTGAACATGCATTATGTTGAATTTCCTGCCAATATAAAAGTTTTTAAGGAAATTAATTAATACCATGAAAAATGACAGGCTCCACCAAGATGATTACGTTTCTTGGAAATTAGTCCAATCTGATTGCTAGGTGTGCCACACCTACTGTATGTTGAGTGAGACCTTTGGCTTCCCATTGATGTATTGTTGTGGCCCACTTAATGAGTGGACCAATTTAGTTTTTGATCTAAATGGTCTATCATACAAAAGTGGCATGTTGGTAGGAAACATTTTATTGTACCGTAAGTTATGGTATTCATAGCCGTTGTAGATCTTTTTGGCCGTTCTTGAAATAACCAATGAGAAAAAGACACATGTCATTACATAAGAAATATATAGTATGGAAAAGATATTTAGAGATATATGGAACACTCTTTAGAGAAATATAGCTAGTATTGAATTGGATGATACACATCATCGAATGACGAAATATGATTGAGAAGTCCAAGAGTCAAAAAGCGGTCAAGTGAAAAAGAAAGTGGGTAAAGAGATACAAAGAGATAGAAGGATATAGAAGATCAAATATGATGACGAATCAGCTGCCATAACCATTGAAATAAAGAAGAAAAATGACAGAATAAAAATTACAATAGATATCTATAAATAGCAAGAAGTTTAACAAATCAAAATGATCTCTTATCAACCAAACAAACCAATGACTTTATCTCTCTCTTAAAAAAAAAAATCATATATTTTGTTTTATCTTAAGAATAACGATAATTTTTAACAATAATCCAAGTCTACACTTTTGTAGTTTCAAATCACATATGTATACAAAAAAGTCTTTTTTTTATTATTATTTTTCTTTTAGTGATTAGTTTGTTAGTACACACCTATGTCAGTACAGACACTCCATGTTAGCCACCCCCGCTAGGGATCGATACCAAGACCTCAAGTGTTGAAACGAGGTATCTCCACTCAGTCTGCCAATTGAGCCATGGATCTGGGTGTATACAAAAAAGTCTTCTTATATAGAAGGCAAAGTTGTTTGATCGTTTTGTAACAATCTTGTGCGAGTGATTAAATAGGTTACCGATCTTCTTTAGTTTCGGTCATATATGATCGCATTCAATGAATTTGTCTATCTTGACACTTGGGGTCAAAGTTGTTTGGTTTGAATTGAACTGCATAATCAATTTTGATATGCCCACACTTACCACACATACTAAAATCAAATTGAGTGCCAACAATAACTAGTTCTTAATTATAAGAGCTTTAGGATGGTTCATAATACGGATTTTATGCATTTAAGAATTGAAATCCAATATATTCAATCCAAATTCTATTTGTCACTCTTGTAAACCTAATTTCAAATTCAATTTGAATAGAAAGTTTGCACAAGGGTTTCCCTTATAATAAAAAAATGAGTTGTAAATTTTAATATTTTTAATTTTGTCTAACTATCATAATCACTCTCTTCCTCTCTTTTAAATCAAAATGCAAAAATAGTATTTAAATTTCACATAATTGAAATCTAGGCTGTCAAATACAAGCAAATAAAATATAAAATCCAAATTTGAAAATTAAGAATATATTTTTGACAAACTCACTCATACCATGTGTTGATGTATTTTTTCCACGAATGGATCATTAGCTCGGCCCTTCCTTCGCCTGCACGATCATAAACATAAAAGGGGACCCTGGCTTGAGCCAGGGAACCTCCGATGCTTAAGTCAGTATATGAAACTAAGGCAAAGGGTTTAGGATTTTTCTGTTGCATACCTTCTTTCGTAAAGGATATGGTTATTTATAGGTCTGGATTAATCTTATCATAAAAGGATTCTTCTCCTTCATATTCGGAGCTTTGATTTTTTTGACTGATTTTGCCCGATCCCGAGGGATCGGACACTTGTACTCCTGGATTTTCGAGACGACATTTATATTCACACCGCCTTTTCTTATCTCGGCTTGGCCATTACCGACTCTAAGAGAGTCTCGGCCGGCTTAAGATAATAAGTTTTTTGCCTTCTTAAGGGCGGAATGATCTCGGTATTTATCCGTCATCCTTCCTTACTCCGTGGCCGACGAAACCAACTCATTTGGTCGATTTCTTCTGTCGGTCAAGTAGCTTACAACTTATTTGGCCTTTTGTAGGCTTATGCAGATGCTTTTAACTCTCCGACCGAGTAACTTGAGTCATCTTATACTTTTACCTCTTGGCCTTATGCACTATTCTCTCGGCTCTAACCATTGTCTCGGACTCCTCGGGCAGTGTCAGCAGGGCGACCACTCCATATCCGAGGCTCCGGACTTAACATATTTTTTTCCAACAGTGAGCCCCCCTTACTCCTTGTGCCCATCTCGACATCAAGGAGTAATGGGTTCTTAGGTCAGTTCACATCAGAGTCCGAGGTCATAATAAGACATTTAATGCTTTTTGAGTCGTCCTTAACGTATGACGGTTCGTTTCTCGAGGTCGCACGAGCGGCCAGCCGTCAGGTCGTTTCTTCCGTGTATGGGCGTTGGACGCGTGACGAAAGTGTTACCGCCGTCAGTCGGCGTGCGCCACGTGTCGAGCAAGGGGGTCGAGGCAAGCCTCGTTTCGTCTACTCATTAAATGCTTATGCCACGTGGCAAGGCTATAAAAGTGGGCGGGAGAGGCGTGCGAATTTTAGTTTCGCCATTTGTTCTCCCGCTCATTTGTTTTCTTCCTGGTTCTTCCTTTTTCTTCTTCTCTCCCTCCGCTACCATTTTCTTCTCCATTATCTCCTTTTGCATCCGTTGCTGCCTACTCCGATAAGTTTTTTTCCTCCCTTTCTATCGATATTAATGGCTACACATGGCTCTCAGAGCCCCTGGGAGGGAACTTCCGGTGATGAGGGTTATTCGCGACGTTTTTGGAATGTTGCGGAGCCATCCTCTTTACTGGTGGAGATTGCCATTGGTGCGGATACCGCTTTCCGGCTTATCAAGAGGGCCGATGAATCTCCGGTTGAGCGTCCTGCTCTAGCCGGTCCTTCTAGTAGCGGGTCGTCTCTGGTAACCCGCCCTGGGAGACCCAACCTCACGTTGGATCCATTGGAGGAGGAAGAGGAAGAAGAGGAAATAAGGATAGCTGAGGGGGTCACTGTATCGTCTCCCATAACTCGGTCGGTGCAGGCTTCTGAATCATCTTCCAAGGGAAAGGGGGCCGAGGATGACCTGAGTGGTCCTGTCGCGTCAATTTTAACTGATTCTGATCTGAACAGAATCCGAGCCGGGTACCATGTTCCGGATTCGGTTATACTTTGGCTCCCTCGTCCGGAGGATTTTCCTGATCATCCTCCTGCTGGGATGGTCACAATTTTTCAGGTCTCGTTACAATGTGGTTTGCGTCTGCCTCTCCAACCCATTGCTCGAAAATTTCTGTCTCGTGTCAAACTTGCTCCCGGTCAGATAGTCCTGAACGGGTGGAGGAACTTATTCGGGTGCGCAGTGCTATGGGCTGAGCTTGAGCAACCCCCACTGACAGTCGATGAATTCCTCTACCTGTACCTAGTAAGACCGAATTCAAAATTTTTTGACTTTTACTTTCTGAGTGCATGGCAAGGCAAAGGTGGCTCTCTTATAACCGATCCACCAACTTCCAACAAACACTAGAAGGAGAGATGGTTCTGGGGGTGCGGACAATGGGAGATGGCTGATCCGTGGCCCTATGAGCCTCGAGTCTCCCGTTGGTTTCGCAAAGCAGGTGACTCATCTTAATACCTTTTATTTCTCCACACTGTAATGCATTGAATCTGACCTTTTGGTGTTATGTAGATATCTTGAAGAAAAGGGGGAAGCTTGAATCCAACGCCCTAGCTCAGATCAAAGATTTGAAAAAGTTAAGTGTAGAAGATCAGTCTTGGAAGTTGTTATTGCAACCGGAGCGTCTGCATCTTGCGGGTTTAGACTCGTTCGTGTCAGGTAATTCTTGCTATGTTGTCACGTTCTTTCAGCGCATTGTCTGACTCAATTTTATCCTTCTTTTCAGATCTTCTCAATGCTCGACCCTTTCTTAAGTCAGCCTCCGCTAGCATGGCTGAGACTCGTCCTTCTCTCAAGCCGATCTCTAAGGTGAAGGCTCCTTCGAGGTCGGCTCTTTTATCGGGAACTCGGCCTTCGAAATAATTGAAGACAGCTCCATAGGCAAAGGAGCCGGCTGTTCCGTCTGCTTCTGTTCCAGCAACTCCATAAGTAGTTGTGCTCTTCGACCCTGATGAGAGGGTGGAAGAGGCGGAGGCAGTTCTTCCTGTGTCTCAGTCAGCTCCTGAGCCAGGACCTGTTGCAGAGAAGGTTCTGAGACAGAAAGAGGGACCAAGTGGAGAATCTTCAAGAGGGGAGATGACTCAACAGGATTTGTCACCCTTCCATAAGGTTATATCGGGGATGATTCCTTGGGCCATCGCTCACGGGAGCGAGAAGGACTTCGCCAGCTTCTACAACGCCCCTACTCTGCAGACCCTTAGTCATACGAGGAGGTTACTTTTTGAGGTAACATCCTTTCTTTTTATTTCTCTACAACTTCTGATTAGTGCTCTTGTTACAACTTACTATCTCCCATTTACAGTTGGCCCCCTTCATTGTCAAGGCTTGCTCGGAGTTATCCGCGGCTCAAAAAGTTGCAGCTGAGACAGAGACAGCTAAGAGAGTTACGGCCGAGGAGAGGGACACCGAGAGATCGCCGAAGGTCGCATCGGCATTATGACTAACGACTTGTCAATTGTCAGGAAGGCAGTCGAGGATGCGAGGGCCGCTCTTGAAGGCGCTAAGGCTGAGAGTACCCATTTGGCGTCGCTTCTAATAATGGTCGAGGAAGAAAATCAGCACTTCGCCATGTCCATGGCGCTTGCGAGAACAATCTAACTCTGGCCAAAGCCGACGCCCTGGTGCTCATCCATCAAGCTCGGGAGGAGGCCAGTCGAGCCAAAGAGGCTCAGGACCGGGCCATGGAAACCTTTCTCGAATCTTCGGAGTTCGAAGAAGAGAGGGATCGCCTTTATCAAGGTGGTTATAAGGCCTGCGTTCTGAAGATGAAGGTCGCCTTCCCCGACCTTGACCTCTCTGTGTTTGAGGCTGATAGTCCAGAGGCCGAGGCTACTGGTGATGGTCATGCTGGTGCCACTGCCGATGAAGATGCTCCCGCTGTGAATTCTGTTGTCGATGGGGCTGATCCCTCTGGGATTACTTAGGGAGTAGTTCAATCTGAGACTGCTTGGTGAGTACCCCGACCGAGGGATGGCGACTGTGCTTCATTTTTGGCACCCACGCCAGCGTAGTACTGGCTGACTCTGAGCCTCTTTTGGTACCATTATCAGCTCCTCAGGCTAGCTTTTACCCGGGGCTTATTCAAGAGCATCTGTAACCGAGAGAAATTACTCACTCTGTTGGAAGTAGTTTTGTACTTCGCTAATGTAATCTAAGTAGAGTCTGATGTAACCCGATGTAAAACACTTAGAAATGATGAATAAAAATTCTCAGTTTTATTGAATCGACTCCGTTTACATTTCTTTTCCATTCTCTTTTAGTATCTTCAGTTCTGCCTTAAGGATAATAGATCTTGATATGCTAGGCATTTCAGGGGTGAGGTAATAGTTGTCTATTTAGGTCTTCCAACCGATACGTTTCAGGGTGGATGATACTCGAGACGATATAGGGTCCTTCCCAATTGGGTCATAGCATGCCTGCACCAACTTCCTTTGTGTTTGGAAACATTTTTCGGAGGATCATATCCCCGGCGCGGAATCGTCTGACTTTGACTTGGGTATTGTAGAACCGAGATACTTGCCTCTGCCGAGTCATCATTCGTAGCCGAGCCTCTTCTCTTTTCTCTTCCAATAAGTCGAGCCCAAGCGATAGGAGTTCTTCATTCTCCTGTTCGCTAAATGTATTGACTCGGGCCGAACCTATTTCGATCTCAACCGGGGCAACTGCTTCCGAGCCATAATAAAGGGAGAAGGGAGTTTCTGCCATGGCAGTCCGAGCTATGGTTCGATAGGCCCACAATATATTTGAAAATTCTTCAGCCCATGCTCCTTTTGCTCCATCGAGCTTCGTTCGGAGATGCTATTTAATAATCTTGTTAACAGCCTCGACCTGTCCATTCGTCTGAGGATGATGAGGCGAAGTGTACACGTTTCGGATCCCGATATTACTGCACATCTCACGGAATTGTCTATTATCGAACTGTCTTCCATTGTCAGTAATAATAGTTTGCGGTATCCCAAACTGATAGACGATGTTCTTTCAAACAAAACTTGTAATCTTCTGTTCGGTTATCTTCGCTAATGGCTCGGCTTCATCTCATTTCGTAAAATAATCCACCGCAATCACGATAAACTTGGTCTGACCCTTTCCCAATGAGAATGGTCCGATGATATCGATCTCTCACTGTGCTAAGGACCAAGGTCCAGTTATCGGGGTCAATTCCTCGGGAGGCCACCTTGGGATAGTCGTAAATTGGTGACACTTGTCACACCTTTGGACGAACTTCTTAGCGTCATGTTGTACGGTCGGCCAGTAATATCCCTGCCGCAATACTTTGTTGGCGAGCGAACGTCCTCCTGAGTGATTTTCGTATATCCCTTCGTGTACTTCTCGTAATACGTAGTCAGCTTCATGAGAATTTAAATATCGTAGTAAGGGAGCGTAGAATCATTTCTTGTACAGTACCCCGTTCAAAATGGTGTTGCGCGACGCTTGGACCTTTAGCCGCCAAGTTTCAGTATGATCTTTCAGTAGCTTCCCCTCATTTAGATAATGGACGATAGGATCGAACCAAGTAGGTTTCGAGTCAATGGCATGTATAGCCAAGTCTGTCGGCTCATTTATACTCGGTTTAGCTACGTATTCAATCGGGACCAACCTAGGTATGTCATCTTCGTCAGCTGAAGCAAGCTTTGCTAACAAGTCAGCTTTGGCATTCTCGGTCCTCGAAATTCGAACTACTTCACATTGTCTAAATTCGTCAATTAATTCTTTGGCCTTCTCTGTGTATGCTTTCAGTTGTTCTTTTCGTGTTTGATAAATACCAGTAACCTGGTTGACAACTAACTGCGAATCATTGAAGACATTGAGATGAGTTACACTTAAACTCACGGCGAGTTGAAGACCAAGTAATAAGGCCTCATATTCTGCTATATTTTTCGACACTTGGAATCCAAGTCGTAAGGCATATTGCATACAGGTTTGATCGGAAGTCTCCAATACTACCCTAGCCTCGCTTACTTTAGAGTTGGAAGAGCCGTCGACGAATAATTTCCAAGGGACAGGGTCGGGTGACGGGTCGAGGGAAAAAGATGCCGATGCTCTGGTAATCCTGTCAGAGTCAGACATTTTGTTGTCCTGTGAAGTCACTTCGACAATAAAGTTGGCCACAGCTTGCCCTTTTATGGCTGTTCTTGGCTTGTACTGTATGTCGAACTCGCTCAACTCGATAGCCCACTTTGTAAGTCGGTCGGAAACTTCTGGTTTCTGAAGGATCTGACGTAAAGGTAAGTCGCTTATGACAATGATGGTGTGAGCTTGAAAGTATGGCTGAAGTCTTCATGAGGATACTAGCAGGATTAATGTTACCTTTTCAAGGGGAGGATACCTCGTCTCTGCCGGTAGTAAAGCTTTGCTGACATAATACACTGATAATTGCCTTCCTTCATTTTCTCGTGTGAGGGTCGAGCTAATCGCTGCGTCAGATACAGGCAGATATAATAACAAAGCTTCTCCTGACTTGGGTTTGGATAGCAGCGGTGAAGACCTGAGATAAGACTTCAGTTGCTAGAACGCTGCTTCACACTCTTCCATCCATTCCATCGATTGTCGCCCCTTCAATTGCTTAAAGAATGGGAGACATTTATTGGTGGCTTGGGACAGGAAGCGGTTGAGCACAACTACTCTCTTGATCAGCCTTTGTACGTCTTTAATTGTCTTGGGAGACTCCATGTCAAGTAGAGCCTTGATTTTCTCGAGATTCGCTTCGATTCCTCGCTGACTAACAAGAAAATCGAGGAACTTCCCCGAGCTTACACCAAAAGCACACTTGCTCGGGTTTAACTTCATCTTATACTTATGCAAGGTCAAGAATATTTCTTATAGGTTCGCTATATGGTCGGCCACGTGTATACTTTTGACGAGCATATCATTTATATACACTTCCATGGTTCGGCCGATCTGTCGAGCGAACATTTTGTTCACCAACCTTTGATACGTCGCTCCAGCATTTTTCAAACCAAATGGCATCACTTGGTAACAATAAAGACCTTTGTCAGTGATAAAGATAGTCTTAGATTTATCGAATTCATGCATTACAATTTGATTATACCCAGAGTAGGCATCCATAAAACTAAGTAATTCATGTCCTGCAGTACTATCCACCAACTGATCAATGCGAGGAAGAGGGAAGCTATCCTTGGGGTAGGCTTTGTTCAGATCTGTATAATCAATACAGATACGTCACTTCCCGTTGGCCTTTCTCACGAGTACGACATTAGCTATCCACTCTGGATAGTATATCTCTTCTATGAATTTAGCCTTGAGGAGTTTGCTGACTTCCTCTTCGATGATAGCGTACCTTTTAGGGCCGAGAGGACGTCTTTTCTGCCGGATTGGCCTGTAGGTTGGATCGATGTTGAGTCGGTGCGTCATGACCGAGGGATCGATCCCAGGCATATCTTTATGGCTCCACGTGAATACGTCAACATACCGTCGAAGCAAGGTGATCAAATCTTCTTTGAGAGGTGACTTCAGAGATGAGCCGATTTGTACTACTTTCGACTTGTCTGTCTCTGTTAATGGTTCCGAGACAAGTTCTTCCATTGGTTGCCTCAGTTCGTGAGATCCAACTCGAGGGTCAAACGACTCGATCATCGATATCTCCATCGGGGCTTTTACTGCTGTTGCATAGCAGCGTCGGGCATCTTGCTGATCTCCTTTTACGATTCCTACTCCCGACTCGGTCGAAAATTTCATGGAAAGGAGGTACATAGATACCACAGCTTGAAGAAGGTTTAGGGATGGTCGACCGAGTATGGCATTGTAAACTAACGCTTGGTCGACGATCAGGAAGTTGACCATTGTAGTTGTCTAATGGGGTGGACTTCAGGTGGTAAGTGGTAGTGATGCGATTTCCTCAGGAAGCATCTGTCTGCCCGAGAATCCTATGAGTGGGATTCGGACTGGACGTAATGCCGATCATCCAATGCCCATTTTGTCGAACGCTTGGGTGAACAATACGTCCGCAGATGACCTAGTATCCACCAGCACTCGGAACACTTTCATGTTGGCAATGGTGAGAGCAATGACCAGTGCATCATCATGAGGATAATGAATGCCTCGGGCGTCGTCCTTAGTGAATGAGATACAAGTGATCCAATAATTGTTCGGATCTCTTCCGTGGGCCGATTTTCGCTCAGGCCTTCTTCTACACTGCCAGATCCTTCCACATGTTCTCTAAGTCGGCCTTCTTTAATGAGCCGCTCGATTTCATCCTTTAGGTGATAACAATCACTTGTATTGTGATAGTGGTCACGATGATAATGACAGTACTTATTTTTATTCCGCCGATTCGGATCTCCTCGAAGCTTTTTGGGCCAGTTGACAAAGCATTCATTCTTGATTTCCATCAATACCTACTTCTGAGATTTATTCAGAGGGGTGTATGTGGAAAACCTTCTGTCGGGTCGTTTGCCTTACCTACCGTCGTCTTGCGCCCGATCTTCTTTTCGCTTCTTTTCTCCAGCTGAGTCGGCTTCTTTTTTGGACGACACTTTAAATGAGGGTTTCGCATTTTGAACCATCTCGCGCAGGAGTCGGGTCTCTTCTGCATCTGCATATTTATCTGAGCGAGTTATAAACTTGCCCAGAGTCTCTGGCGAATTTTTGTCCAGGGATGCTAGAAAGGGCTTATCTTTGACCCCTTGCATGAGCGCGTTAAGTGATGTCCCCTCTAAGTATTTTCGAACTTGAAGAGATTCGAAGTTAAAACGCTTGATGTAGTCTTTCAGTAATTCTTCTTCCTTCTGAATTATGTTGTTCAGGTGTGCGGGCGATTTTAGTTTCTTCTTTCCACCGATGAAGTTAGTAAGGAAGGCATCGCTAAGTTCCGTAAATGAACTGATTGACTTTGGTTTCAATTGTTTGAACCAAAGTCGAGCTACATCAGTTAATGTAAGGGAGAAAGCTCAACACATAACAGCGTCTGAGGCATCATGCAACTCCATATAAGTTCTTAAGCATTTAATATGCTCTGTCGGATCAATTTTTTCAAAAAATGGAGTAATTTGGGGTAGACGAAACCTCTCTGGTAACCGAGTCTACATTATCTCATCCACAAATGGAGAAACTTTTACCTCAGACTTGGTCGGGTATGTGTTCCGACCATATTTCATGTTTGTCATGTCTCTCACCATCTCTTTCCGAACTTCTTTTTTGAAGTCCTGGATATCAGCCCTCCAAGGTTCCGTGCTCTCTGTTGTTTCTTCCATAGGAAGCCGACTTCACCTCATTTCATCTATTGTGTTTCGTAAATCAGAGGGGGTTAATACGGCTATTGCCGAACGAGCTGGTGCTGGTTGACTCGGACCTTGATGCTGACTCGGCTGTTGAAGCGACCGTGGGGCAGTAGGCTGAGCATCGGATATTGGCGGAGGAACCTGCGTTGTCTCGCGATGTGTTTGCATCTGTTGGTTATATAGTTGTTCCAACATATGCTTCATGACATTCATTTCGAAACGCATCTCGTGAACCTCTCGATCTAATTGCACATTCCCTCGGTTTTACTGACTAGTGGTTGTAGCAGATGCCACAGGCGGAGCTGCTGGTGGGACCGCTGGGGGAGCTCATTGAGCTGTGCTGGCAGCAGCTTCCCCTGCTTCATCTTGATCCCCTCTTCTAGTTCTTACCATTCAGATAGAGTGTAAGAGATGGCTTTTTGCACGATTCCCACAGACGACGCCACACTGTTGATGTATTTTTTCCATGAATGGATCCTTAGCTTGGCCCTTCCTTCACCTGCACGATCACAAACATAAAAGGGGACCCTGGCTTGAGCCGGGGAACCTCCGATGCTTAAGTCAGTATATGGAACTATGGCAAAGGGTTTAAGGTTTTTTTGTTGTGTACCTTCTTCCGTAAAGGAGATGGTTATTTATAGGTCTGGATGAATCTTATCATACGAGGATTCTTCTCCTTCATATTTGGAGATTTGATCCTTTTGACTGATTTCGCCCGATCCCGAGGGATCGGACACTTGTACTCCTGAATTTTCAGGACGGCATTTATATTCACATCGCCTTTTCTTGTCTTGGCTCGACCATTACAGGCTCTGAGAGAGTCTTGGCCGGCTTAAGAGAATAAGTTTTTTGCCTTCTTAAGGGCGGAATGATCTCGGTATTTATCCGTCATCCTTCCTTACTCCGTGGCCGACGAAACCAACTCATTTGGTCGGTTTCTTCTGTCGGTCGGGTGGCTTATAACTTATTTGGCCTTTTGTAGGCTTACGCAGACACTGTTAACTCTCCGACTGAGTAACTTAAGTCGTCTTATACTTTTGCCACTTGGCCTTATGCACTATTCTCTTGGCTCTAACCATTGTCTTGGACTCCTCGGGCAGTGTCAGCAGGGTTGACCTACTTCATATCCGAGGCTCCGAACTTAACATATTTTTTCCCAACACCATGCATACTGACCCCACAATGAGATTTCACTGCATTAAATACTCGAACTCATGACCTCGTGTTGAAAATCCCGTGAATCTACTATGAGTAAGGACCCCAAATTAGGGATTTAATCTATACTAATAAAATTCAAATCCATGCTGCCAAGCAATCTTTAAGTTCGTTTGATTTTTCAATTCCAATGTAAATGACTCTAAATGGGAAATGAATTTTCAATTATGATATGAATGACTCTGAATAGATAATGATTATTTCCTGCAGTAATTGTGTGGTGGCACCACCTACATTTGCCTCATGATATGCTACACTGTTTCATCGAAAAATCACAGTAAAAATGGTATTTTTACAATGTGAAAATGCAACGAATACAATTTATTTTAATTAATTAGAGGTGTTAGGTCACAAACGTTATTTCCCAATAAAAGAAAGCCACTTAGGGCGTGTTTGGGCGGTGGGATTAAAAGGGATTAGGTGGGATGGGATTCAAAAAAACATAATTATTATCCATGGCGGGGACAATGAGATAAGATTAATGCCATGCTTTGTTGGTAATATAGTGGTACATTGAATGGATTTACCTACCATCATTTGAAATTATTGAGAATAATACACATGTGTTATATCTAAACTATTTATTTGTTTTGTAACCTCATTTCATGGCATGAGCCTAAAAATGAGGTAGATCCAAAACTTATGTGGCCCCAAAGAAATTTTCAACAGTAAGTATTCAATCCCCGTTGCTTTCAATGGTGGGGCCCACTTGAGCATTAGATTTACCTGATTTTTTGGTCCATGCTCTAAAACAATCTCAAAAAATGGGTGGACTGTGTGGATATAGCCAACACATCATGGTGGGACCTACATAACTTGCTAACATTGAGTGAAATTAGCACGAGACCAATGCCATTCCATCTCATCTAATTCCATGCTTTTCCATTCTTCCCAAAAATGGAGTGGAATTCGCACAGGACCAGATGGATCCCATCCCACCTAATCCCTTCTAATCCCACTGCCAAAACATGCCCTTACGTGAATGGGAAGAAGACTCGATGAATGTGCTACCGGGCAACAGGTTCCCTTTCATCTTTGGTGGTCTCCCTGATAGAGAGAAACGAGAGAGCATTGAGCTAAAAGGCTGCTGATCTGTTGTATTTGATATTCAGTGCCCGACAAATGCTTATGAAAACAAGGCACATGTGTGTGATATCCAAGCCGACCATTAGGCGATCTTTAGATGCCACGGTTAGAAGGTCCGGCCATCAGCTGGGTTATTTGTGTATAAAAAATTGATGAAAAAAATAACGGTCAGATCATCCTGATTTTTATACACGGCATCTTCACAGCTGACTGAAGATTGCACGGTCACACAACTCGCACGTGATGTGCGGGAGCGTGTACTGTTTTTTAAATCAATCTAGACCGTTCATCTAATCACTGTCTGTCACATGTGGATACTCGAAATTTGAAAAATAGTTGTTGATGTGAATTTCTAGTGAACCCTTCGCTCCTCTCGTTCCTCACCTGCACAATGTCAGATACAAAGGGGACCCTGGCTAGAGTCGGGGAACCTCCGATGCCTAAGTCAGTTATCAGGGTAGAAAACGAAAGCTTTTTGGGTTCGATTTTCCCGTACCTTTCACCGTGATGAAGATGACTCTTTATAGGCATGGAAAAGCCCTATCGTGCGGGGATTCTCCTCCCTTCTTTCCAGAGATTTGATATACCGGCGGATTTCTCTCGATTTCGAGATCCTCGGGATCGAGTATCCAAATTTTCGAGATGATATCATTAACTGCCTTTCTTTCACTAGGCTTGGCCGATTCCGACTCAGGTGATGGGTGAGTCTCGGCTGGCTTACGAGGTAAGTTTTATGCCTTCTGTCGGGTAGGAACAGTTTTGGCTCTCTTCCGTTATTCTTTCTTATCCCATAGCCGACATTACCAACTTGTTCAGTCGGTTTCTTCTGTTGGTCAGGTGGCTTATAGCTTTCTGGCCTTTAGTCAGATTATGCAGACGCTGCTAACTCGTTGACCGAATTAACTTAAGTCGTCTCATAATTTTGCCTCTTGACCTTGTGCACTATTCTCTCGGCTCTAACTATTGTCTCAGACACCTCAGGCAGTGTCAGCAGGGTTCACCTACTCCATATCCGAGTCTTCAGACTTAACATATTTTTCCTCAACAGTGAGCCCCCTTACTCCTTGTGCCTTTCACGACACCAAGGAGTAATGAGTTTTTAGGTCGGTTCACATCAGAGGCCGAGGTCATATGAGACATTTAATGCTTTTTGAGTCGTCCTCAACGGGTGACGGTTCGTTTCCTAAGGCCGCATGAGCGGCCAGCTGTCACGTCATTTTTTCAGCGTATGGGCGCCAGACGCGTGGCGAAGACGTTACCGCTGTCAGTCGGTGTGCGCCACGTGTCGAGCGGGGGAGTCGAAGAAAGCGTCGTTTCATCTGCTCATTTATTACCTCTACCACGTGGCAAGTTTATAAAAAGGAGGGATAGGCGTGTGTTTCGTATTTTCGTTGTTGCCTCTCCCTTTCCGCTCTTGTTCTTTCTTCTTCTCTTCCTCCCGCACTGTCAACGTTTGGCTTCCATTTTCACTGTTCCTTCCTCGTTTGCTTTCTCTCGTGATTGTCATTGCTATCTCTGGTGAGTTCTTCCTTCCCTCTTCATTAACACTGATGGCAATGCATGGCTCTCAGAGCCCTCGGGAGAGAACTTCTGGTGACGAGGGTGAAGCGCAACGTTTTTGGAATGTTACGGAATCACCCTCTTTACTGGCGGAGATTGTCGTTGATGCAAACGTCACTTTTCTTTCAGAAAGAACCGTTAGTCCACCAGTGGAGCGTCCCGCTCTGGCTGGTCCTTTACGAGGTGAATTGTCTTTGATAACTCGCCCAGGGAGACCCAATCCTATAATGGATTCGTTGGAGGAGGAAGAGGAAACAGAGATCGCTGAGGGAGCCTCTGAGTCGGCTCCTGTAAATCAATTGTAATGCCCTAAAAATCGGGGGTCATGCAGATGCTCGACTCCCAAGTTCCCGAGTGTCACTTATCATTAATTTTATGGTTTTAAGATTAATCAAGTTTTAACGCGCAGCCTGAAATTACTTGGAGTATGAAATGCAACCACATCTAGTCTACTGAAGTGAAAGAGATATATATATTTACAAGTCCAAAAGAATATAAAGGGGTCGCCTAAGGTGTTGCCCAACAAAAATCACAAGAGAAACATATGTTAAAAAGAATGGTGCGCTGAGCTCACGACTCACACCCCGGAATCCAGTCTCCTAAGCCGCTGGAGAACCGCCCATCAACTGGAAGTAGGAGAGCTTGTCCTCCTCACTTAAGCTCGCGCCGCAAGGCTCATCGAACTCAGCACAACCTGTAGCTACTAAAGAGTCTGGGTGGTGTTTTAAAACACCGTCCTAGAGTGGGAGTGAGTGATCAACTCAGTGGGTGCTATTAATCTTAAGTGACAACATGCATCAATTATAATATGAATTTAATGAAACGCAGCCAATCATCAATACCTAACAACTCTTATTAAAATGCATGCATGCGGAATGATATGATGCATGCCCTCGCCACAATGCTCCCTCGAGCGACTCCATCTAACGATTGTGTATGTCAGCACTCCCTCATTATGACCTCGACTTCCGAGTCACCACCTTAACTAATGAGATGCAATACGATCGTGTTAGCCGAGTTATTAGTTAAGTCCATTCATCTAGCAGATTGGAGAATCTGATGCACCCCACGTATTAATGCCCTAAGCCGGTTGCGAGGCCAAGACCCCCCAATGTGTGAGGTCGAGACCTCGCGGTCCGTGATCCCGTCGGGTTCCTCATCCCCGACTTCAAGCACATGAGGAGTGCCAAGAGAAAGGGATCGCTCGTGGTCACTATGGGGAGGCGCGGCACCCCAGCGTAGGCCGACAGCTCAAACACAGTGTCCCATTCCACCATGCCCGGCTCACGAGGCTGTGGACCAATTTTAAGTGAGTTATTAATGGGCTACAACAGTTGCAGGGTGGTTCAGGTTCCAAATATATGTGAGCATACGGGGTTAACAAACAGAGTCGGTCAGACAGTAGACTAAACTGCAAGAGTCAGGCGAGCGTGAGACGGGTGACATCGGGCACAAGAGACCCATGTAGTCGAACTACAGCCATCCGAACACACCCGTCCAGATCCATAGGTTTAGTCTCGAGGCGGTCCTACCAACGGGACCACCTTCGCTCTCCTCATGGTTCTGGCCAACCCAAGGGTACGAATAGTGGTTTATAGCACGCCGACTACCAATGCATCACTAGAATAAACAACATCATGTTCTCACACTCCACAACACACAATTCAGATTCTAATAGCACGCAAGACTAACCGTATCAAGAAACAAGTGCATGTGAATATGTGAGTGTGTGTGGGTGTGAGGAAGTTAAGCACTTCCTCCATCATAAGAAATCATATGCATAATAGTATTGAAATCATACGTATTATGAAGTAAGAATACATGAAAATGAATCAACAAGGCATGAGCATAGAATCATCCATACATAACATCATGCAAGAACTAAGAACAACCTCATGAGATCCAAACGCAGAATTCCGTACAATTTCAATAAATATGCAATTCCTAGGGATTTCTCTAGATTCTCCAAATATGGCATCCAAACAATTAAAATCATTAATTTCATACTAAAATTGGTGGTAGGTCACCTCAGAGCAATAGTCCGCACCTTCGAATTCGTTGGAGGCTTGGAGACGATCTAAGAGATGTGAATTTCGAGGGTTGATCGGCCGAAATTCCTAAAGCAACATTTGGAGGTTAGGTTTTCATGTAAATCCCTCTCATCATAAGGGTTTCAAGGAAAATAGGTGTTGGACCTTACCTAGATGCTCAACGAAACGAAAGAACGGCCTTGGATGAGGGTTTCTTCTTGAAGGAGAGGTAGGAAGTTGTGGGGGTTGCTCTTCTTGGGCCCCACCTTGATCCAAGGTCCACCTTCACTCTCTTTCTTTCTTTCTTTCTTCCTCTCTTTCTCTTTCTCTCTTTTTCTTTCTTTCTTTCCCTAGGAAAAAAATCGTACGGGGAGAGGGGTGCCCAAGAGAAGACTTTTTATAATGTCAAAATTGTTGTAAATGGCCCTAAGGGCTAAGTTTTTACCATACTAGACCTATGAGAGGATCTTTCTAAGATCTAGGGCCCACTATGGGGTGTACATATCGATATACACCGCGGGATAAGTGCTTCATGGCCCGATGAAGGGCCATGCAAGATTTGGGAACCATCGGATATGGGTTTGACCATATGGTCCCGATCCTTAAGTGGCCCTATGGAGTCTATTCCGGTGATTGGAGAGGTTCTGGTGGTCCCCTGGCCATAAAACTTATAGGATAGGTGGACCATGGCCCGATGAAGGGTCATGTAAATTTTGGGGACGATCGGATATTTGGTTTGATCATACGGGTCCGATTTATGATCAACGGTTACCATGTCATGATCGAGTTCCAGATTGTGGACGGGTGTAGGACACTACATTAGACATTCACCGTAAATTTTGAAGAAATTCGACGATTGGAAGGCCCGGTGTCTTAGTTTCAATATCTCATGCCAGATTTTGACTTTGACCTTGGGTGGGTTGACATGTGCTGTAGTAACGGCTTGAATACTTAGATTTTAGGTGTCCAATGAGTTTGCGATCCGCGATAGACCACAAGCCCAGTGAGATATATGTTTCCTTAAAATTTTATAATTTTTTGACATTTCTGCGCCGCGGTATAGCCCGTACGGGCTGATGCTAAATGTAAACGGTCATCTGGCTTGGCGGCTCGCACTAGGCCCTATCATGACCTGTTTGGTCTGCTCTAATGGGCTAATCCTAGGTCAATCAACTTGTGGTACCCCACCACAAGTGGCTTAAACAAATGGTCCTGTGGCAAATCCTACGTAGATGCCCCAGGACACTGTGCTGGTTGGATGGGACGTTACAAAGGTTGATTTGGTTTATTAATTAAGATCCGGGCCTCATCTGACTCGACTTTGGTTAGATCTTTAATTTAGTTATGCTTGTCTTGATTAGTTAACGACGGGTTGGTTAGATTTGGGTCATTAAGTGATGTTATAAGTTAACTAATAAAAAATAATTTAAGGTTTTTTGAAAATCCAAAATAGTGAAAAATTCGGGATGTTACATCAATTGACACAAGCTTCTGAGGCATCTTCTGAGGGAGAAGAGACCGAGGATGACTTGAGTGATCCAGTTCCTTCTGTCCTGACTGAATCGGACTTGAATCGGATCAGGGCTGAATATCATGTCCCTGACTCGGTTATAATTTGTCTCCCTTGTCCGGATGAATTACCCGACCATCCGCCTGCTGGGATGGTCGCGATTTTTCAAGTTTCAATGTAATGTGGCTTGCGTCTACCTCTTCAACCCATTGCCCGAGACTTTCTGTCTCGGCTTCGAATCAGTCTCAGATAGGTTGTTTCGAACGGATGGAGGAACTTATTAGGGTGCGCGGTGTTGTGGGCTGAACTCGAACAGCCCCCACTGACGATCGATGAATTCCTCTACTTATACCAAGTCCGACCGAATCCGAACTTTCCCAGTTTTTATGTCTTGAGTGCCTGGCGTGGTAAGGGTGGTTCTCTGATAACCGACCCTCCAAATTCTAACAAGCATTGGAAAGAAAGGTGGTTTTGGGCATGTGGTCGCTGGGAGACCGCCGAACCAGTACCTTTTGAACCTTGAGTCTCTTGGGTGTTTCGTAAAGCAGGTGACCCGACAGATCCTTTTCTTTCCTATCTTTCCATGCCAAGTTACTCTGTATCTGACCGATAATACTTTGCAGACATACCGAAGAAAAGGCAGAAGCTTGAATCTGGCGCCTTAGCTCGGGTCAAGGACCTGAAGACGCTAAGTTCGGAAGATGGGTCCTGGAAGGTACTACTGCAACCAGAGCATCTTCATCTTGTAGGTTTAGATTCGGCTGTCACAGGTAACCCTTACCGCGTCATTACATCTTCTTTGAACTTTATTCGATCTGTCTTTTTCCTCTTTTAGATCTGCCTGAAGCTTGGCCGTTTCTTAAGTCGACTCCATCTGAGATGGCTGAAGCTCGCCCCTCCCTCAAGTCGATCTCTAAGGCGAAAGCTCCTCCGAGGTCGGCACTCTTGACAGTGGCTCGGCTTTCAAAGAAGCCGAAGACGGCTTTAAAAGCTAAGGAGCTTGCTGCCTCGGCTGCTCCTCATCTGGTCGTCCCGACCGTGGTAGTACTCTCGGACCCTGACGAAAGGGTAGAAGAGACGGTCGTGGCACCTTCAGAGTCTCGGGCAGCTTCCGAGCCAAGGCCTGCAACCGAGGAAGTCTTGAGGCAGAGAGAGGCTCCGAGAGGGGAATCTTCGAGAGGGGAGATGACTCAACAGGAGCCGTCGCCCTTCCAGAGGGTTATATCAGGGATGGTTCCTTGGACCATCGCTCACAGGAGCGAAAAAGACTTCGCAAGTCTTCACAATGCTCTCACAACGCAAACCCTCAGTCATACGGTGAAGATGCTCTTTTCGAGGTAACATATCTTCCTTCCGTTCTTTTCTGTCTGGTCTTGGGTTTTTATCTTAACTTGACATTCGTTGCCTGCAGTTGGCCCCTTGTATGGTCGAAGCTTGCTCGAAATTGACCGTGGCTCAGAGGCTTGTAGCTGAGGCAGAGGGGCGCCGTGAGATCGCCGAAGGTCGGATAGGCATTATGACGGGCGACTTGTCGCTCGCCAGGAAGGCTACCGAGGATGAGAAGAAGGCGGCTGAGGATGCTAAGGCCGAGAGTGCCCGCATGGTGTCGTTGCTGTCATCGACCGAAGAAGAAAACCAACGACTTCTCTGCGTCCATGCCGCCTGTGAACACACTTTAGCTCGGGCCAAAGCCGATATTGCGGCGCTCATCTAGCGGGCTAAAGAAGAAGCCAGCCAGGCTAATGAAGCAAAGGACCGGGATATAGAAAGTTTTCTCGAATTCAAGGAGTTTAAGGAGAGAGAGACTGCTTGTATCAGGTGGGATACAGAGACTGCGTCCTGCAAATGAAGGAGGCTTTCCTCGACCTTGATCTCTCTGGCTTTGAGAGTGCCCTGAGTCCTGAAGATACAGAGGCTGGCGAAGAGACTTTTGTTGCTGCTACGGCTGACGTCTCTGGGACTGTCCAATCTAGGACTGCTTCGGGAGTAGTCCAATCTGGGACTACTTCGAGAGCGCCTCTGACCGAGGAACAGTGACCGTGCTCCATTTTTGGCACTTACACCAGCATTGTGTCAGGCTTTGGCGGTGACCGAGTCTATGCTTCTTTTTGGTGTCATCATCGGCTTCAAGGCCGACTCGATAGCATATGCAACCGAGATAGGTTACTCTTTTGGTCGGAGCCAACTATGTACTTTTTTAATGTAACTGAGGTAGAATTTGATGTAACCCGATGTAAAATACTTAACGTGATGAATGAAAATTCTTAGTTTTATTTAGTCGACTCAGTTTACATGTCTTTTTATTCTTTTAACTCATTATGGCCGACTTAAGGATAATAGATTTTGAGGTGTTCGACATTCCAGAGGTGAGGTAATAGCTGCCCATCGAGGTTTTCCAGCCGATTCGTTCCGGGTCGGATGGTACTTGAGAAGACATAGGGTCCTTTTCAATTGGATCCCAGTGTGCCTATACCAACTTCTTTTGTATTTGGAAACGTTCTCCAGAGGATCATGTCCCCAACTCGGAATCGTCTGTTTTTAACTCGGGCGTTATAGAACCGAGCTACCTGTCTCTGTCGAGCCATCATTTGCAACCGAGACTCTTCTCTTTTTTCTTCCACTAGGTCGATCTCGAGTGACAAGAGTTCTTCATTGTCTGGTTCGTTGTACAAAGCGACTCGTGCTGAATGTATCCCAATCTCGACCGGCGTAACCGCCTCCGAGCCATAGCTAAGGGAAAAAGGTGTTTCTCCCGTTGTGGTTCGAGCAGTGGTTCGATAAGCCTATAGTATCTTCGAGAGTTCCTCGGCCCACTCTCTCTTGACTCGGTCGAGCTTCTTATGAAGATGTTGTTTGATGATCTTGTTGACAGCCTCAACCTGCCCATTCGGCTGAGGGTGATGGGGTGAAGCGTATACGTTCCGGATCTCGAGGTTGCTACACATCTCGCGAAACTGTCTGTTATCAAACTGTCTCCCATTGTCAGTAATGATAGTTCGAGGTATCCCGAACCAACACACGATGTTCTTCTATACGAAATCTGTGATCTTCTTTTCGGTTATTCTAGTTAATGACTCGGCTTCGGCCCATTTGGTAAAGTAGTTTACCGCTACTACAACAAACTTGGTTTGACCCTTGCCTAAGGGGAGCGGTCTGATGATATCGATTTCCCACTGTGCAAAGGGCCAAGGGCCAGTCATGGGGGTCAGCTCTTCGGGAGGCTGTCTTGAAATTACTGTGAAATGCTGACACTTATCGCACCTTTGGACGAGCTTCTTAGCGTCATGTTGTATGGTCGGCCAATAATATCTTTGTCGCAAGACTTTGTGGGCGAGTGATTGTCCGCCCGAGTGGTTTCCACACATCCCCTCGTGTATCTCTCGTAACACGTAGTTAGCTTCGTGCGAATTTAAACACCGCAGTAAGGGGGTGTAATAACCCTTCTTATATATCACCCCATTTAGCATGGTGTAGCGTGATGCTCGGATCTTTAACCGTCGGGCCTCGACATGATTCTTGGGCAGCGTCCCTTCGTTGAGATATTGGACGATAGGATTAAACCAGGTGGGTTCCGACTCAATGGCATGTATAGTCGAGTTGCTCGATCCTTGGATCGATTCTTTGATGCTCAGCTCAGCTATGAACTCGATCGGAACTGACCTGGGTATATCGCTTTCTTCAGCTGAGGCAAGTCTTGCGAGTAAATCGGCTTTGGCGTTCTCGGTCCGGGGGGATCCGAGTTACATTACAATGCCGAAATTCGCTGATTAATTCTTTGACTTTTTCCATGTATGCCTTTAATTGTTCTTTACGGATCTGATAAGCGTCGGTGACTTGATTGACGACCAACTGTGAATCATTGAAAACATTAAGGTGAGTCACACTTAGACTTGCCGCGAGTCGAAGGTCGAGCAATAAAGCTTCGTACTCAGCTGTGTTGTTAGAGGCTTGAAATTCAAGTCATAAGGCATACTGCATGTAGGTTTGATCAGGAGTTTCTAACACTACCCTAGCCCCGCTTGCCTTAGAGTTGGAGGAACCGTCGACAAACAGATTATAGGGTTGAGACCTGGACCAGGAAAAGCGAACGTTGACGCAATGGTGAATGGGTCAGATTTGGCTTCTGCGTCGGCTTGAGGAGTTAATTCGGCAATGAAGTTAGCCACAACCTGTCCTTTAATTGCAGTTCTTAGTTTGTACTGTATGTCGAACTCGCTCAATTTAATAGCCCACTTCGTAAGTCGGCCGGAAGCTTCAAGTCTTATAAAGATCTGACGCAATGAGAGGTCGGTCATGACGACGTGATATGAGCTTGAAAGTATGGTCGGAGTCGTCCTGAGGAAACTACTAAGATCAAGGCTACTTTCTCCGGGGGGAGGGGGGGGGGTACCTTGTCTCTGCTAGTAGTAATGCCTTGCTGATGTAATACACCGGTAATTGCTTTTCGTCATGTTCTCGTATCAGAGCCGAGCTAATCGCTGCATCAGATACAGCCAGGTATAGCAGCAGTGCTTCTCCTGACTCAGGTTTTGATAGAAGCAGTGGAGACCCGAGGTAAAACTTTAGTTGTTGGAACGATGTTTCACATTCTTCCGTCCATTCCATTGACTGTCGTCCCTTCAATTGCTTGAAGAACGGGAGACATCTATTGGTGGCTCGGGAAAGGAAGCGGTTAAGCGCGGCTACTCATCCGGTCAGTCTCTGTATATCTTTAATCATCTTTGGGGACTCCATGTCGAGCAATGCTTTGATTTTCATGAGATTTGCTTCGATTCCCCGTTAACTGACCAAGAACCCGAGGAACTTACCCGAGCTTACACCAAAAGCACATTTGCTCGGATTTAACTTCATTTTGTATTTGTACAAAGTTAGGAATATTTCTTCTAAGTCGGCTATATGGTCGGTCGCGAATATACTTTTGACAAGTATGTCATCTATGTATACTTTCATGGTTCGACCGATTTGTCGAGCGAACATTTTATTCACAAGCCTTTGATACGTTGCACCGACATTTTTCAAACCAAATGGCATCACTCGGTAACAATAAAGTCTTTTATCAGTGACAAAGGCAGTCTTAGATTTATCAGGCTGATGCATTACAATTTGGTTATACCCAGAATACGCATCCATAAAACTGAGTAATTCATGCCCTGCTGTGCTGTTTACCAACTGGTCAATTCTCGGGAGAGAAAAGCTATCCTTGGGGCAGGCTTTATTCAGATCTGTATAGTCAATACAGACGCACCACTTCTCGTTGGCTTTTTTCACCAGGACGACATTAGCCACCCATTCTGGATAGTATATTTCTTCTATGAACTTTGCCTTGAGGAGCTTGTCGACTTCCTCTTCAATGACGGCATACCTTTTTGGATCAAGAGGACGTCTTTTCTGTCGAATCGGCCGGTAGGTCGGATCAATGTTGAGTCGGTGCATCATGACCGAGGGATCGATCCCGGGCATATCATCATTGCTCCAAGCGAATATGTCAGCATATCGTCGAAGTAGAGCTATTTGGTTGTCTTTCAGCGGGAGCTTCAAGGATGATCCGATCCGTACTACCTTTGATTCATGTGTCTCGGCCAGGGGCACCGGGACAAGATCTTCCACTGGTTGCCCACATTCGTGCTGTGGTATCTCGGTTGGAGTTTTTACTGCTGTGGTATAGCAGCATTGAACATCTTGCTGATCTCCTTTCACGATTTCTACTCCTGAGTCAGTCGGGAATTTCATGGCAATGTGGTATGTAGACACTACAACTGGTAAGAGACTCAAAGTAGGTCAACCAAGTATGACATTATAAACTGACGTTTGGTCGACAATCAGGAAGTCTACCATCACTGTCGTCTGATGCGGGGGATTCCTGGCAGTGAGAGGTAATGAGGCGATCCCTTCTAGGAGCACTTGTCCGCCAGAGAATCTGCTCAATGGGGTTTGAACCGGGCATAGTGTCGATCGTTCAATACCCATTTTATCGAACGCTTGAGTGAAGAGTACATCCGCAGACGATCTAGTGTCGACGAGAATACGAAACACTTTTCTGTTTGCAATGGTGAGAGTGATGACCAGAGCATCATCATGGGGATGATGGATGCCTCGAGCGTCTTCTTCGGTAAATGAGATACAATACTTTTCTCGTTTCTTTTCCTTCAGAGGCCGATGCAGAACGAAAACCTTGGATTCAGGCCGACTGATGCTCCTGATGTAATTTTTTCGTGCATTGTTAGAATCACCACTGCCCTGAGGACCACCGACAATCGTTCGGATATCTTCCGTGACTCGCTTTTCGCTTGGACGTTCTTCGGCAGACCCGGTTCCCTCAACGTGTTCTCCGAGTCATCCTTCTCTGATGAGTTGCTCGATTTTCTCCTTCAAGTGATAGCAATCACTCGTGTTATGCCCATGATCACGATGAGAGTGGCAATATTTGTTTTTATTCCGTCAATTGGGATTGCCTTGCAGTTTATTGGGCCAGTTGACGAAACTTTCGTTTTTTATTTCCATTAACACCTGCTCCTGAGTTTTATTCAGAGGGGAGAATTTTCTGTCGGGTTGCTTACTTGACTTTCCTTCATGGCGTGGCCGATTGTCCTTACGCTTTCTCCCTCTAGTCGAGTCGACCTCTTTCTTGGCCGACTCTTTGGTTGAGAATTTTGCGTTATGGGCCTTTTCACGCAGGAGTCGCGTTTCTTCAGCATTTGCGTATTTGTTCGAACGAGCCATAAACTCGTCCAAAGTCTCCAGCGGATTTTTATCCAAAGATGCTAGGAAAGGCTTGTCCTTGACTCCTTGTATGAGCGCGTTAAGTGCTGTCTCTTCCGAGTGTTTTCGAACCTGAAGAGATTCGAAGTTGAAGCGCTTGATGTAATCCTTCAATAGCTCTCCTTCATTTTGAATTATGTTATTCAAGTGTGTGGGTGGCTTAGTTTCTTCTTTCCACCGATAAAATTGATGAGGAAGGCGTCGCTGAGTTCTGTGAAAGAACTGATAGACTTCGGTTTCAGTTATTTAAACCAAAGCCGAGCTACGTCAGTCAATGTGAGGCAGAAGGCTCGACACATAACAGCATCCGAGGCATCATGCAACTCCATATAAGTTCTGAAGCATTCAATATACTCAGTTGGATCGATTTTTCTGAATAAAAGGAGTAATCTGAGTAGGCGAAACCTCTCCGGTAACCGAGCCTGCATTACTTCATCCACAAATGGAGAAACTTTTGTCTCAGACTTGGTTGGGTGTGTATTCCGACCATGCTTCATGTCTGTCATCTCTCTCACCATCTCTTCCCGAACTTCCTGTTTGAAGTCCTAGATATCAGCTCTCCAAGGTTCTGCGCTCTCTGCCGTTTTTTTCATGGGAAGTTGACTGTGCCTCCTTTGATCTATTCTATGACGTAAATCAGAGGGGAGCAATACGACTGTTGCCGAACGAGCTGGTGCTGTTTGACTCGGACCTTTGTGCTGACTCGGCTGTTGAAGCGACTGCAGGGCAGTAGGCTAAGCATCGGATGCTGGCAGGGGAACCTGCGCTGTTTCACGATGTGGCTGCATCTGTTGATTATACAGCTGCTCCAACATCTGCTTCATGACATTCATATCGGAACGCATCTCTTGAACCTCCCGATCTAGTTGCGCATTCTCTCGGTTCTGCTGACTGTTGGTCGCTACGGATGCCGTGGACGGAATTGCTGGCGGGACTGCTGGCGGAGCTTCTTGAGCTACACCGGCAGCAGCTTCGCCCGCTTCATCGTGATCTACTCTTCTAGTTCTTGCCATTAGAACTTGCGAACTTGTTTGTTAACCCGTCAAATAGAGCACGATAAATGACTTTTTGCACGGTTCCCATAGATGGCCCCAAACTGTTGATGTGAATTTCTGGTGAACCCTTTGCTCCTCTCGTCCCTCACCTGCATAATGTCAGATACAAAGGGGACCCTAGCTAGAGCCGGGGAACCTCCGATGCCTAAGTCAGTTATCAGGGTAGAAAACGAAAGCTTTTTGGGTTCGATTTTCCCGTACCTTTCACCGTAATGAAGATGACTCTTTATAGGCATAGAAAAGCCCTATCGTGTGGGGATTCTCCTCCCTTCTTTCCGGAGATTTAATATACCGGTGGATTTCTCTCGATTCCGAGATCCTCGGGATCGAGTATCCAGATTTTCGGGATGATATCATTAACTGCCTTTCTTTCACTGGGCTCGGTCGATTCCGACTCAGGTGATGGGTGAGTCTTGACTGGCTTATGAGGTAAGCTTTATGCCTTCTGTCAGGTAAGAACAGTTTCGGCTCTCTTCCGTTATTCTTCCTTATCCCATAACCGACATTACCAACTTGTTCGGTCGGTTTCTTTTATTGGTCGGGTGACTTATAGCTTTTTGGCCTTTAGTCGGCTTATGCAGACGCTGCTAACTTGTTAACTGAGTTAACTTAACTCGTCTCATACTTTTACCTCTTGGCCTTGTGCACTATTCTCTCGGCTCTAACTATTATCTCGGACATCTCGAACAGTGTCAACAGGATTAACCCACTCCATATTCGAGTCTTCGGACTTAATATAATTTTTCCCAACAATAGTCAGTAGCTCTGACGAATCTTAGAGTACAAGGTACGAAAAGAAGGCCGTCTACCAAGTCTCCCAGGGATTCGGATTCGGTACTCACCCAGTACCCACGTCCATGCTGGTACGTGCTAGAAATACTTTGTTGGCTCCACTGTGATGTATATGTTTTATCCACTCCGTCCATCCATTTCTCCGTATCATTTTAGAATACCAAGCCAAAAATTAGATAGATCCAACCTCCCGTGGACCACACCACAGGAAACAGTTGATTGACCATCCATCATTAAAAGCTTCTAGGTCAGATTAAGCTGATATGCATGTTTTCCCTTCATCCAGGTCTGTGTTACGTTGGATGGCAAATAAACGCTACAGTGGGCCCTGAGAAGTTTTATTCGTGGCCGTTCAATCACCACTATTTCCTATGGTGTGGTCCACCTGAGATTTGGATCTGCCTAATTTTTAGGAACATGCCCTAAAATGAGATGGAAAAGTTGACGGACGGCATGGATGGAACATACACATCATGGTGGGGTCCACAACACTGACCAGTACGGACGCCTCGGTACGGGGAACTTCCGAATGCGTCGGAACCGGGGGTCGCTACCGAATCCGAGTCCCCAAGGCGCGGGTCCATTGTTTTCGACGGTTAGAATCATCTGCAAAAGGGTCCCACCATTTATCCTTTCTCTCGTCTCTTTCTTCAGGCACTCCTTCCCATCTGCAAAAACAGACGCTGGAGAGCAGCAGCAGCAGCAGCAGCTGGAGAAGAAGAAGAAGAGGAAGAAGATAAGGAGGATTTTCTGCTGTCTGCTGCTGAAAGACAATGACTCTTCATATGCAGTGCTCTCTTTCATCGAATCCTCCTATAGCTATCAGAACAGGCAGGAGCAGCAACAGTACTCCTTTTAAGAAGAGGTAGGTTCCAGTTCTTCTTCTTCTTCATTTGATTTGTTCGATTTTCATTGGTTCTGCGGCGATTGGATTTCTCGGCATTGTTCGTTTTCTTTTCAAAGTTCTTCTTGAAGGATTTATTCGATGTTGCTCGTCGATGCTGGAAGTTTTTATTGGTGGAAAGGTTTGCTGGTTGGGAGGAACTGTTTGATTCTCTTTGGGCCTGGGTGTCGTGTGGGTCCCAGGGGCTGGTTATCCTTCCAGATCATTGATTGGGTGGTCCATGTCTTTGAAATGTAATGTAATGGAGGATCCTGACTGTCCAATCTTTACCTCTCTCTCTGTTTCTTCTCTGCTTTCTTTGAATGTGTACCCTTGCTGTATTGCTCTCTTAACTAATTGAAGGGTTGTGGTTGTTCATCGGTGGCCCACCAAATCAATGGTTTCGATAATCTAGTTGCAGTCTCTGGTTGCTGGAACTCAGCTCCCAATGGTACTTTGCATAGCCTGCGGCTCACCAAATCAATGGTTTCAGTAATCTAGCTGCGGTCTCCGGTTGCAGGAACTCAGCTCCCGGTAATACTATGCATAGATTTGGGACAGTGATCATTTAATTCCTCTGTTGTTGGATGAATGGAATTCAGAAGATTCATATTTTCCTGTACATTGAAATATAAAAGTTGATTTTACTTAATCTTTCTTTGAATGGATTTTGAAGAAATCTTTAATGAAAGCCTAGTGGACATCAGTAGCAATTTTAGAGTGCGACTCGCCTGGCAATAGTCCAACTCAGTTTGACTCGGTCCTGTATCGGTGTAATGACTTGTTTTGTTTTGGACTGAAACTGATACCACTCAGATGATACCGAGTTGTATTGGATGATTATCCATGTGAAATGGTAAAAATGTTTTTATTTGATGTTTGGGTTAAAAGCAATTTGGTGAGCTTCTATTACATTATTGTCTTTGGTTCTCACCTTCCATCTTTTGGAAAATTGAATTGCATTGTATATTTGTCAAGGGTCTAGCAAAATTTCCAGTTTGTTTACAGATCTTAACTTAATTTTAGTTTCAGTTGAAAGCAGAGGATTGTCGATTCATGGCATGTGGTCTGGAATGGAAAAAATTTGGCAACTTGCGGTTCACATGGTTTAAACTCTTGGTCTTGCAATATGCATTTATCTGGAACAATGTGTTGGAATTCATTAGATGCCAATCATGACATGTTGTCCATGTCAATGGCCATTTTCTTTTGTATCAATGATAAAGATAGAAAGCTTATCACATATTGTGGTAAAAAATAAGATAATGTATCACGAGTGTTAGGCATGACGAGTATTAGGCATGTTTCAACTCTTCTTGTTCATTTGACGAGACAGTTGTTGGACTTGTGTGCCTTGAAACCCTGTCAACTGTTTATAAATAGATCCTATCCCAAGGAGTATAGAGAAAAAAGAGAGAAAAGAAGAGGTAGAAAAGAGGAGAGGAAAGAGAATCTTCTTCTTTCTCTCACTTCTCATCACGTGTGTGTGTGTCCATCCTTGGATGACTCTCACATGTGCACGCTCCCTAGCCCTACAGTGAGGGTATGAGCAAATTCTCTTTCCAACTCATTGTTCAGATAGATTAGGGAGAGACCTACGTTGGAGGATTGACATCAGCCTGCGTACACAATCAAGGGACACAAACTTAAGGTAAGATCACCACCATTGGTTTATGCTTTTAGTATTTGATTACATCCACATGGGATCCATGATAAGATTTGAAAATCTGAAAATTTTCTAAAATTTATGCTTTCGAATCTTTTGAAAAATGCCAACGGCCGTATCTAATACATAGCTTTCTATTAGAATCTTAACATATCGTGTAAGTGCGTCCATAAGTGCATTGTACTTAGATGCACTTAAAAAATGTATTTAACATACAAAAAAGGTTTCTATTGGATCCAACCTCTTGTGCCATGCCAACACATGGATCTCCACCCTTGGTTTATGCTTTTGGAATTTGATTGCATCCACATGGGGATCTGCATTAAGATTCTAAAATCTGAATTTTTTGAAGTTTATGCTTCTATCTTTCAGAAACTGGCAACACTCATATCCAATACAAATCTCGCTGCTCAAAGCCTAATATACAGTGTGTGTAATTGCATCTAAGCGGGTTTAAGTGTGTCTAAGTGCATTTAAGTGTGTCAAAGTGTGTATAAGTGCAGATGAACTTCGATGCACTTAAAAAATGTATTTAATCTTAAAAAAAGCTTTTTATTGGATCCAACCTCTTTTTCAACACTTATATCTTGTGAAAAGGGTGGGTAGCTTTTAATGGCATTGTTTTGGTTTGTCAAGTGGTCTACTTTAAAGATAGGGCCAAGAAAAGTGGAGTAGGATGAAGATTGACAGGAAAAGTTGTAAATTTGGTTGCAAAGGATGTTCACCTTGTTTTTGTATAGGTTTCTTGTATGATAGGAAATAAACCTTTGAATGGGATGAGGGGAATATTGTCTTTTTGCTTTTCTAACAACGAGAGGTAAATCTAAGGTAGATTATAAGGATCATCATAAATAGACAATCGAGTAAGAACACAATCAATACGATTTAGAGTATCCCTAATATTATCAAAATATCTCTGATATTATTTGTATCTCTAGCTCGGCGATATTAATAACACTAGTAATGATACCTATAACACTAGTAATCGTAGAAATTCTACGTATCGACGATATATCGCTAAGTATTGCTAATGTATTGATATTGCCAATTTGTCGCCAATATTTTTGACTGTGCAAATTCCAAGTGTCGCTTGTATCTTCAGTTTATCGATGAGATTTCAGTGATATTGCCAATGTATAGATATCCTCAAAAATCTATTTATTAAAAGAATCCCATTTATTATTATTATTTTTTTTATGGGCGCATGGTTGTATTCAGTGTTCAAATTGTCGATGATAATATCAATCATATCGTGATATTATTGTTATCATAACCAGTGTTTGAAATATCGGTATTGCGTTACGTATCGCATCCTTGGGATACAGATACGTATCGGTTATCACACGGGATATATCGGTTGTATTAGGTAATTTATCGCACTTTTTGGGAAACATGGGGAAAAATTAGGGTTAATACACACTTTTAAATCATAGCATCTCAAAAAAGAAGTGCACATCAATGTTTTATCGTTATCGTGTAATGTATCGCACCCTTGGGATACAGATACATATCGGTTATCGCATGGGATATATCACTTGTATCACGTAATTTATTATTAATATTGGGAAACATGTGAACATTGGGAAATTGGTTGAATTTTTCAAAGAAACTTCAGGGATAGTTTAAAAAGACATCAATACACACTTAGAAATCAAAACATTACAAAAAAAAAAGTGCACGTAATATGGGTTTCCTTTGTATGGGGTCCTAATATATATGCTTTCCAACTGAACTGATGCAAGTATATTCAAAGTCTATTCATATAATTTATAAACGTAAGAAGACATGTATGAAAACCCAAACAATACATTCAAAAGCAAAAGAAGAATCACTAGACCAGGTTACATACATGTTTAATTTTGTGTTTGGATACAAAGATTGCAATTGATTTGCGAGAAATTGAGAAATTTAGATTTTTCTCAATTTTCCGTGCAACTTGACTCATCTCTCCCAAATCTCAAAATCGAAGTTCTAGTGATTTTTCATGGAAACATGAAGAATCATGGATTTGTAACCATTTGACATTGGTTTAACGTGATTTATAGCAAAAACATAAATAAAAAATTGAAAATACTGGATCGAATAGGTGGGATATATTGACACTACCTATGTGTTTCGTATTGCACAGGTAGGATACAAAATATATTGTGGGATATATTGGCTGATATCGTCGATATTTAAAACACTGGCTCCAACTCCATGATTTTTTATGCAAAACATAAAGAACCATTGGATTTATAACCATTTAACACTGAATTAACATAATTAAAAAAAAAAGGACTGGAAATTAAAAATGCTCATTGGATCGAACATATGAGATATATCAGCACTATCCATGCATTTCGTATCGCACAGATGGGATACAAGATATATCGTGGGATATATCGGCCGATATCGTCGATATTTAAAATATTGTATCCCACGATATATCTTGTATCCTATCTGTGCGATACGAAATGCATGGATAGTGCCGATATATCCCACATGTTCGATCCGATGAGCATTTTTAATTTCTGGTCTTTTTTTTTTTTTTTTTCGAAATTATGTTAAGTCAATGTCAAATGGTTATAAATTCATTGGTTCTTTATGTTTTGCATGAAAAATCATGGAGTTGGAGCCAGTGTTTTACATATCGACGATATCGGCCGATATATCCCACAGTATATTTTGTATCCTACCTGTGCGATACGAAACACATAGGTAGTGTCGATATATCCCACCTATTCGATCTAGTGAGTATTTTCAAAATTTGATCTATGTTTTTGCTATAAATCACGTTAAACCAGTGTTAAATGGTTACAAATCCATGATTCTTCATGTTTTTCATGAAAAATCATTAGAACTTCGATTTTGAGATTTGGGGGAGATGGGTCAAGTTGCACGGAAAATTGAGAAAAATCTAAATTTCTCAATTTCTCGCAAATCAGTTGCAATCTTTGTATCCAAAAACAAAATTAAACATGTATGTAACCTGGTCTAGTGATTCTTCTTTTGCTTTTGAATGTATTGTTTGGGTTTCCATACATGTCTCCTTGTGTTTATAAATTATATGAATAGACTTTGAATATACTTGCATCAGTTCAGTTGGAAAGTGTATATATTAGGACCCCATACAAAGGAAACCCATATTACGTGCATTTTTTTTTTTTGTAATGTTTTGATTTTTAAGTGTGTATTGATGTCTTTTTAAACTCTCCCTGAGTTTCATTGAAAAATTCGACCAATTTCTCAATGTTCACATGTTTCCCAACATTAGCGATAAATTATGTGATACAAGCGATATATCCCATGCGATAACCGATATGTATCTGTATCCCCAGGGTGCGATACATTACACAATAACGATATTTAAAACATTGACCATGACTAGCATCAACATTATCAAAGTTTCGAAAACCTGTCACTAGAGGCGATTTTTCAACCGCAGTCGATCCTTTGGCAGAGTGATGCTTCTTATAGCGCAACAATAGTGCATAGACGCTGTTAAGAGATGGTAAAGAGGGCGAACCAAGAATCCGGGTGCGAACTGGTTCAAACTTTGTATTAAGGCCCGCTAATAACTCAAAAATTATTTTCTTCTCAATGCTCTATTTGTATTCCTCTGAGTTTATGCTACACACAAAATGAAAATCATCTAGAAAGGATGATTCCTGCACAGACTATGCATTTTTACAGAATAGTCAGACATTGATCACTTCTCGTCTTAGATTTCCAATTTCTTGATAAATTTTATAAATCCGAGCCATATTATTCTGATATGCATACAATTCATGGGTAGTTTGCCAGATCTCATGAGCAGTAGATGTCAAAAAAGGCCTTCGCTAACTTCTACTTCCATCGAATTTGGAAGCCAGGACATGACAAGCAAGTTATTTGATTTCCAGTTTTTGTATAATGATCCAACAGTTGAGGTTCCATGATATTGCCATCTATATACCCCAACTTTCATTTTCCTCCAACAAACATCTCAATGGCTTACGACCATTGAAGGTAATTGCTGGACTTGAGTTTATGCGTGGTAATTTGTAAACTAGGATTTTGAAAATGAACAATCAACCTTTCCATCTTACAGGTAACAAGATCAACAGTTTGAGAGAGAGAGAGAGAGAGAGAGAGGTAAAATTACATGTGAAGGGTCAAATAAGGAAAGCATGGAATAAAGATAGAAGGTTGAAAAATTAAGGACAGGCCCATAACGTGTAAGACCCAAGTTTATGTACCTGTGGGCCCAATTATAGGTCCACACTCCACCACGCACATACACCCACAATGCCGATGATTTGACTTCCTGTACTCCTAGTTGGTAGTGTAATTATGTAGTGTTCCCTATATAGTTTTCTTTTAGTGCTGCCTATGTAGGATGTGGTGGGTAACTAACAATTATCGAACCGAGGTCCACCTGTAGAGTGTCTGGGTCTTTGCATACATACATGTGGAGATCGATTTATATAATGACCAATATCTCTTTTCTCTGTAGCCATCAATAGCATCATGCTTGTAACCATATCATGAAATCTGTAGTCAACACAGATTTTGCTATTGTTCAATGCACTTAAATATTGAGAACTATCATAATATATTTTCATTCCCTCTTACTCAGTATTTCCTAGCAAATTAATTGAAAGGATAATTCACAGAATACTTGTGGACTGTGGTACTTGAATCTTAGAACAGATTGATAATTGGCTAACATTGCCTAGGCTAGATTGTTCCCACTTGCAGGGAGCTGTTTTAGAATTTGCTTTTAGCTACTAGCATGGCTAATCATTTTGTCGAGCTGCACAGAATGTGCACCTGAAATTTTCCCAGTTTTATGAAGGCACTCCAAAATCAATTGTACCTTTATGGTCTGTTTAATTGTTGTTACAAAAAAGGGATGCTTACCATGTTCAGGCAAAATTTTAAACCTTTTCTCTATAATTATAATGCAGAATTCCTATGACACGATATTTTGTGCTTATGTATGCACTTGTCTTCTCATAACTGGAAGGTCACATTTAACTGTTTTTTTTTTTTTTTTTCTTTTTTTTTTTTAATTTACAAACAAGGAAATATTATGGGATGACAGTCAAAATCAAAAGCCATTTACTTGGTATAACACGCTATCATTTATAAGAACTCTCTTAATTTGTTTTCTACATTTATGGACTCAAAAATATGGTAATCTGTTTCAAAACTTGCATTAGTACAACAGTGGATTTCACAGGAAATGTTGATACACTGAGCTTTAGCTCTTCAAATACTCTGGCAGTGATAAATGTCCTCTGTTTCAGGAATGTTATGCCATTCCAATGTTGGTGCATCAAATCTTCGGTGGTCCGTGCTTGCTTTGTCTCTGGACAGAATGGTGGTGAGATTCAAACCATGTCTACTTTCGAGATGTTAAAGCATTCGTCTATATTTTAGCAAGGTTCAAACTGGAGAGCATGCTTATGTTCACTTTATGCAATTGTTAAGTTTTAAGATGCAGACATGAGTTTTGATTTTTTCCTTCTTTTTTTTTTTTTTCCTTTTTGGGGTATTGTAATGGAGGGTTCTTAAATGGGCTGATTTTCCTTCCTTCTTCTTCTTCCTTAGCCTCACCTTGGTCCTATGCAACTGAAGATTCTTCATCCACTTTAGGTTCCCAGTTTAGCCAAGCTAATGTAGCAGCCGGTAAAATGGATAGGCATTATAGATGCTCTTAGTCCTGCATCTCATTCTGATGAGTTGGAATCATTCTTTTCAGGAAACAGGAAAACCAATTCTAAAACAAAATGGGATATCCTAGATGCCTCTACATCTTCAAGTGTGTCGGATGTTAAGTCCTTTAATACGGACTTAGAGTGTAGTCCTCAGGAGGGGAGCATCAATTGTCTGATACTTAGGAGATGGAAGAATTCAAAAATACCACGTCTTTTGTGGATACCTAAACAGGTAACTGTTTTCACACTTAAATACTTTCAGCATTTCAATTTATAGTTTTCACACTTCCAGGAGATTTATGTATTCTAATATTCTTTATGTTCAAATTTAGGAGTACATGAAGTTGAATTGCTAAATGATACTATCATGTTTTCATATTATCCTAGAAATTTCAACTACAAATACTTTATCAATGGAGAGAGGAGTTCAGAGATTCCGAAGACAAATAATAGAAGTCGTGCAATGAATTATTTTATTCTTTTAACACTAACAGTTACATGATTGACATTAGTAGACATCTTTCTTGTTGACCGTTAACTCATAAAACTTCTTAAACACTGAATTATTCTTCGCTTTAAGGTTACAACAAAAAATCCGTTGCAGCACTCTTTTGGGACCAAGGCATCATCTCTCTCTCTTACACGTAATATTGACAATGGAGTAGTACTCATTGCATTAGTGTATGGTATCATGATGAGTTTCTGCTATTAAGATTTTTTTTCTCACCTGATCTGATTCCTCTTTTTTTTTTGTTTTTCCCACTATGTTGTTGTGATCCCTTTTAGTTAGTTTGTTGTGGTTGTTTATTTACAACACATTTTGTGCTTAGACGTTGTGCTTCTAGACTAGTTGTTTGCAAATTATCTCTCTGAGTTATGATATTGGAGGTTAAGTGTAGATTGTAAACTAGAAGTGAAAGAAAGAAGAAGTAAGAGAAGTGAGAAGAGAGAGTTGTGAAAAGAAAGGGAAAGAGGATTGTAGAGCTGGACATACTCTCTCCTCCTATTTATATTTATAATAACCAAGTGAAAATGACAGAAATACCCTTATGTAACAAGTTTTTTTCCCCTTGAGTCCTAACCAAGAAACCTATTCCAATTTAACTAAAGAATAGACCAAAAAAGGTGCTAGGTGAGCCGTACAGCTGTACGACCCATATTTCTCAAGCGTTAACACTAAAGGGTCATTTGTATGCCTGTAAATTGGGCTGGATGTAAATGAAATACATGTAAATGATTTACAGGCAGTGTTTGGATGCTCAAAATTGCCTGCAAATCATTTACAGCCTTTAGCTGCAAATGAAATCCCTTTGAAAAGCTGTGATTTCATTTACCTGCAAATCAGTTATAGACTGACGGCTATAATTTTGAACTTTTAGCTGCAAATGAAATCCCTCTAAACAATTTACATGCTATCCTAACACAGACAACTATGTACCTGTAAGCAGATTACTGCTTAAAGCCAAACACGACAAGCTGCAAATGATTTTCACCTGTAAATCATTTACCACTTACAAAATTTACAGGCATCCAAATGAGCCCTAAGTATATAATTTAACGCTTGGTGTCTCATTATACTTTGGCTTTCATGTATTAGACTTGCAATGCAATGGGCAGTTTGTTATGTTAGATACCTAGATGGGCTTTATCTCACGTTATAGTCTTTCTTCCTCCTCCATGGAGCCTGTTGCATTTGCTTGTGCCAACTGGGCTAGCTTTCTAAATCTGTGATGCCTGAGACTAGTTTTGCATGTCGCTTGGACGCTCACTCATCTATTGGAAATGCGAAATGAGATGCTATAAGCCTATAACAAAAGGAAAACACTTGTGTTCCTCACGTACATACCAACCAGGGTCACTTTCTCTATCATCGGGAAAACGGCTCAACATGCATGGAATCCAACCTGTCCATTAGGTGCATCACCCCTTGTTTAGCGTTGATCCCAAAAATCACACCGATTCAACACCAAGGTGGGCACCCCAAGTCCAGAACACAGCCTACCTGAGTTCTGGATGGTCATGAAAGTTCCAACGACGTGCCTCTCGCAGTGCGGAGTATGCTAGCCCGGTTCGTAACTAAATTAAGCAAGGGCTCCAAGAGTCGGGATTTGTTTTTTCTATAGTGAGTTGGTTACCAAATTCACTTGAGGATATGGATCTTCTCTCTTTTACAGACATAATCATAGTGGTACCCAACTGGTCTCAGATGTAGTCTTTCAATAGTGCAAGAAATATGTAGAGTTGGATTGTGGTTTTTGTTTTTTGGAAAGAACTTCTGGCTGGGTATGTTTCCCCATTGCATACTTCCTTTGTGATGGATCATGCTGTTAAATTTACTGTGACTGTGACTTAGGCAAAGATATCTGTTTCTCGGTAGTAAATTGATGCTTCTTGACTTCACATTTGGTGGTCCATGTTAATTGTCATTTGGTACCCAAACACTTCAAAATTGGTACCATCATAGTTCAAAGTTTCAAACTTGGACCTGGACTTGGTCAGTCACTAGGTTGGGCTAATTTGGTGGATAAAAAAACAGGAAATTTTAATTAAATTCAATCTTAAAAAAGCAAAAAATAAAATAGGAGGAAAATGAGAGGGAGGAACAGTAGTTTTTTAGTTGTAATGTAAAATTTTATTCAAAAGATGGAGGTAGTGCATAGGTTCACATGTATTTTTTGAAAGTTGTTGACAATAAGAGGTGCAAAGGTGAGGTTTTATGAGTTTTTCATGTGTTAAAGAGTCAGCATAATGCCTTCGAGATAGTGCATAACATTATGGGAGTAATTTATCCAATGTGGGCAATCTACTCACGGTGAAGGCTTATAGTGTTTCGATTGGAAGGTCGTTGGGCTTCTCTTGTTGGGTTAGTCATAAGATACATTCGATATCATCCGGGTGTTCTTTTCTGGAATGGCATGTTGTGATGTTAACTTGAAATTTTATCTCCTAGTTACAATACCCATGTGGAATTTTGATACATAAGTACTTGCATTTATATGTAATTCTTTTTATTTTGTGGGTTTATCTCTACTATATATACTATATATAATGGGAGTAGACAAGGGTAAAACATCCAACGCAATTAGTTTTGGAAGAGCTGAAGTTTTACCTTATTAGAGGATATGGGAAGGGTTTGTAGCCAATAGAAAGAATAATTAGGTAATTAGTTATGTAGGAACCACTGATCATCTATTGGACAATTGCTCTCTTGCTTTTAGCTACGTGAAACATGTTAATACTCTGACAGAGTACGATGGTTGATTCACATGCACTAAGAAATTGTATACATGACTACCGTATAAAATCGAACTAAACTGTAAAAATTGTGGGCTTTAATTCGGATGCATATTAAACAGAAAATTATATTGATTTGATTTCCTATTTGGCTGATAGGTGTATATTTAATGGATGACCGAATGAAAACAGTCAATGGTACAAATTCAACAAACAAATGCTTATTAGTCAGATTAGGAATGTTAAATCTATCTGAATTTGGAAACTAATCTAACGTTCGACCTGCAACTTGGATGGTTTGATTGAGCTTGTATGTGACACGTACAATTTCAAAGTTCCTAAGTATCAACAATCACTGACCACTCTCTGCTGAGAGTATCAAATTAGTCCCTTTAACCACTGCTTCTCTGTCCCTCTCTCCAACATTCCGAAAACCACTTCACCATGCCTATGCACATTGAGTGTGCCATATCCATGCACATATACCCAACCCACTGTGTTGGTTCTGTTACTTTAAATTCTTTCATGTATGTTTGGTTTCTTTTGTCATTTCCTTAGATTTTAGCATCTCAATGGTTAGAATTAACCTATACAGACGCATCTTATTGTGTGGTTCCATGCTTTATAGCTAGGATGTTCATAATTCATACATGATACAACTGATTTCCTTCTCTTCATTTTTCTCAACTCCACTGCAGGCTTTCCCACCTGAAACCTTTATAGGATGTATATCATCATATTTCATATTCAGATTGAAATGGTTAAATCCAATGTACACATTGATCAGGATGGTTCAGAAATTGTTTCCGTATGTTCATGGAGCTTTTGATGTTACAAGCTTGCCTTTTGCTTGTATATCTAACTCTATGAATAAACCTGTACCTCTTCGATTGGATGTGTCCTTCCCATCATTTCAAGATGCTAAATGGAGCATTGCAAGGTTACTTTATCTATTCAACATACAACTTGAACGGAACATAGCATTGTAAGTGAAGTGCTTGTGATTTTCATTGTAGTTTGACAGCTGATATGAAGTTTAATGTCTGGTTAAATTATTTATTATCTTTACTTCTTTATGTGTTTTAATGCCTTTTTATCAATATGTGATCATCTTATCTTAGATGATTTTGTGTTCATCTTCAGGACAACCTTCCTTTATGTATCTGCTATATTGTCTTGCTTGCGGAAGTACTGTGATGAATATAATTGCCTTAGAGTTTCTCAAAATGAGGAGACACTGCCACCATTCTTTTATATCCATTGGGGGTTCACTGGTCTTAGTTTCATTATCTTATCATGGTTCCTAGATGAACTTATTTATTGTATAAAAAAGATCATGCAAACTTATTAGTTTATGATTTTTTACGTTGTAAACATGCAACTTCAATGATCAGAACAATTGTTATATTTAAAGGGATAATTTCATTATAAAGATGTTCCATAATACTGCTGGTTCTTTGTTAATGAAAAGTTAAACTCTACATTTGCAACATAGCAACTAGGGGTGTACATGAACTGAGTTGGCTCGGTTAGCTAGCTCGACTCGACTAAAAAAAGCTCGATTCGACTCGGTTTGAAGCTGAGTTCGAGCCGAGTCGAGCTGATTTTTTTAGCTCAAAAAAAAATTCGAACTGAGTTTGAGCTTGCCCATGCTCGACTTGACTTGGATCGAACCCCAACTCGAATCAAACTCGAATCGAACTAGTTCGGGGACCCAGGTACTTTGATATTGATGTTGCTCACCAAGTGTTTGATGAAATGACTCAACGAAGTGTCGGCTAGTGGCAATGAAGGCATGTATGTGAAACAAATACCATTTTTCCTTGATTTAGATGTTGCCTGTAAGGTGTTTGATGAAATAGTTGTAAACAGCTACTGCTGTTTTACAGACACTAAGAATTTGAAAGTGCATTGCATGTGTTTGCGAAAATGCCTCAGAGGCTCGAACTCGGCTCGAACTAGCCCGAGTTGCTGACCGAACTGAGTTGAGTTGGCCAATCAGGCTCATGGACCGAGCCAAGCCGAGCCGAGTTCGAGCTGGGGTCAGGAGTGGCCGAGCCAAGTCCAGCTAAGGCCAACTCGACTCGGTGTACACCCCTAATGGCAGCCTTTAACATTTAATGGAAACCTTAAAAATGAATTTGTACTTCATGCCTTGGAGCTCATTGGGCATTTGTCAATTTTTTATTATAAAGATTACTAAATTTTATTAAATAAAACGTCATATCCGAAATTCAAGGAGCGTTTGTGGCATGGAGACATATTTGAGATAGTGCTCTTTTTGCCTATGAATGTATCGATTCAAGGTACAAAGAAGGCAAGAAAGGAGTGGTTTGCATGCTGGATATTGGAAGGCATATAACCACGTCAATTGGGAGTTTCTCAAGTATATGTTGGGAAGAGAATAGGGTGTGGAAACAAATGGATAGAGTGGATACCTGAATGCATAACATCGGCCTCCTTTTCAGTTTGGTCATGGATCAAAAAAAGGGATATTCAAAGCATTAAGGGGCCTAAGGCAAGGGGATATGCTCTCAAGTTTTTTGTTTGTTGTGGTAGCGGAAGTTTTAAGCAGGATGTTAGCAAAAGTTCAATAGTCGGGCCTAGTTTCGAGCTTCGAGGGAATGCGAGAAGGTGATTGGATCTCCCACCTCCAGTTCACGAATGATAATTTTATTTTGTGATGCAAAGATATCAATGGTGGACAACTTGAGGAAAATCTTGGGGTGTTTCAAGGTGGTTTCGGAATTGAAGGTGAACATCAGGAAGAGTGAGATACCAGATATTGTCTTATTGAAGGAGGAAGTAATAGGCTTTGTAGATATGTTTGGATACGGGGTTGCGTCGTTTCCATCTTACCTACTTGGGCTTCCCATCGTGTATGGGGACATCGACAAAACATTTGTGGAGCAAGGTGATTGAAAGATTTGAAAGGAAGTTATCAAGGTAGAAGAGCCATCATCTGTTGATAGGGGGCAAATCACGCTTATTAAAGTGGTTCTATCTAACCATACACCCTACTTTATGTCTATGATGTAAGAACTCTATGTGGTGGGCCTTATTGATCAACAGCCTGGCTTATTGATCAACAGCCTGGATTGTCCTATTAGTTGGACTATGAGATTGAGTAAACCAGTGGGCCCCACTTCAGGTGATTCGCTGCGCAACCTATCTGTGCAGTGTGTGTGTATTAGGGCTGGAATGCTATTGCTATTTACGCAGACAACAATTTGGGTTGAACTAGGACATAATAATGTGGAGCAGTGGGAGAGAGAGTTATAATGAGATTCAAACTCTCATCTCTACAACTTCTATATAAGAGAAGAGCTGGGTCCCCGATCCCAAACAATGACAGAAGCCTAAGTCTCATGTATTATTCTGTATACGGGTGTGAAGTAAAGGAAGATTACAACATTGGTATTTTGGTATTCTTATCTGGCATCTATGACGTCTCAGTTAAGTAAGCCATCCGAACCCTAGATCTCCATGTCCTATGCACAACAGATCTCTGGGAATTTTGCATCTAGATAATCTTACAGTTGGTATCAGAGACACTGTCCACCAGGTATGGAGGATCGAATCCAGCTATTGAGAATTTCGATTCCCAAATTAGGTGATTAGGGATTTCGATCCCCAAATCAGAGAAACTAGAAATTTCAAATTTTGATTCCAAAATCAGATATCTGGGATTCGATTTTCGAAATCATAAATAATTTTGCGTGGATCAGTTGGGGATTTTAATTCCCAAATATAGCAATTAGAACTTCGATTCCCAAAATCAGGAATATTAGGGATTTCGAATCCCAAATAAGTAATTAGGGATTTTAACTCCCAATCCAGTAATTAGGGATTTGAATCGCAAATACAGAATCTAGAGTTAGGGATTTCGAATCCCCAAATCCAGATTTAGTAATTAGGGTTTTCTAATCACAATTAGGGATTCAGATTCAAATCCCCAAATACAGCAATTACGGATTTCAGATTCCTGATTCCAAAGCTCAGATTTGAATCCGATAATCCCAAATTGGGGATTTTATATTACCTTACCTATATTTCTGGGAGATAGCCATGGATGCTATGTCTCCGCTGGCATCTCTGATGGTCAGTAATGCATCTTCATCTCGATCACCACCAGCGCCTCCATCTCTCTTTGCGGCAGCCATTACCGTCGCATGGAGAGGGTCTTCTAGCAGATGCTGGCCGCACAGCTCTCGCACGAGCTATCTCCAGTCGCTGCTGGCACTGGCAGTAGGTCGAGAATGACTTGGTGTTTTTCTCGCTGCTGGTATTAGGTCAAGAACGACTTGTTTTTCTCGCTGTTGGTATTAGGTCGAGAACGACCTTATATGGAATCGGGTCTTCGGACCCGATTACGCGCATTCGGATCCACCATTTGGACTTGCGGACGGGATGATTAGGATCCGGATTTTGGTTTCGGGTCTATCTTTGGGACCCGCGAACAGGATCATTTGGATCCGGATCCCGTTTAAATGGTAGGCCCGGATTTCTGTATGGCCCATTGATCCCAGATTTGGACCGTTCATATTCAAGCTGTTATTATATATATTTTGATTTGGGCCGTCCATTTTATGGATTACGAGCATCTAATCTAACTCATTCATTGGGATGATGACATCCTTGAACCTTTTATTAATAAATGCTCAATATGTAGATTAATCTGTCCGTCTTATGGATACTTATGCATGGGTCTACCCATCCAATTAAAAAAGGTTCCATCTATCATATGAATGTCAAGGGTTAGACTTGTAATGTTCATTTATCATGCGGAGTCTTAATTCGGCCTAGTTATAGCCCATTTACCCATCCTTGGAAGTTGATATAGACCATTAGAACATATAATGTGAAACCTATACATATGTTTCACTTTAAGGTTCCTATATGTTCCAATGATCAATACCGACCATCTTATGGGCCGCATCGGGCTTGTTTAGATATAATCCATTGAGAGGCAGGATTATAATCGCCATCCTGAGTCTGTCTTTGTAGTATTGGATTTGGTTGTGTTAGCCACCATAGTGACCTCAATCGATGAAATTTTACAGTACAAACTTGTAACATTTGGATAAGGAGGATTGCATACAGTTGCGTTCACATTTTTATGCATATGGTAACGAAAACACATACGATTATTGTTTGGCAATCACGTGAACGGGTGAAGTAAATGATGTTAGTAATGTAAAGCTGAAAGACTCATCTCATCCACAGGTGTTGAGTGTCTTAGATTTATATGACTGACATCAGTTAGCTTCATGTTTAGGAGGATCACTAGCATGTTATTATTACCTTCCACAGGAAGAATGATAATGATGTAACATTGAGATAAGGAGGATTGCATACAGTTGCGTTCACATTTACATACATACGGTAACGAAAACACAGACGATTACCGTTTGGCAATCATGTGAACGGGTGAAGTAAATGGTGTTGGTAATGTAAAGCTGAAAGACTCATCTCACCCACAGGTGTTAAGTGTCTTAGATTTACATGACTGACATCACTTAGCTTCATGTTCAGGAGGATCACTAGCATGTTATTATTAACTCCCATAGGAAGAATGATAATGATGTAATAGATTCTCACCAGGATTTGATGGTTGGGCCCATCTTCACCTTGGATAATTCAGTTGATGCCTCTCTTAGCAACTGAATTGATTATCTTTGCTTGATATTTATTTACATTCATGAATTGCTTTATGAAATAATGAATTAATGTGAGTACATATGTGTCTCTTCTATTTCAATATCAATTCTAACTAATATGCATCAAGTCCCTGCCCTAAATGGATCTAATTATGCTTAATGGAAGAACTCCATTAAAGTTGTACTGGGCTGTCTACAATTAGATCTTGCCTTGATAACACTAGAATCGACAAAACTCTCTGATAATGCCACTGAAGCAGAATATAATCGATGGGAGGCATGGTTTAGATCAAATGATACATGCTCGAAAGTCATTAAGTATTCGATTTCTAAATCGATGAAGGGTGTCATGCCTGAAACAGATAAGGCCAAAGTTTTCCTGATCGAAATGGGAAAACGATTCAAGAAAGCTGATAAGTCTGAAGTGGGTATTATTTTGAATAAATTGACTCGCTCATCCTACGACGGCAAGGGACATATTCATGAATACATTGTAGAGAAGATCGAGGTTGTTTTTAAGATCCGTTCTCTAGGGCTTGTACTCACCGATGATCAACTGGTTCATTTGATCATGAACAACCTTCCTCCCCAATTCGGCATGTTCCTGGTAAACTATAACATTCTAAAGGACATGTGGACATTGAATGAACTTATCACTCAGTGCGTCCAAGAAGAAGACAGGATCAGGCAGATGGTCAGAGTTCAAAATGTTAATATGGTGACCTCAGGTCAAGGGCATGGGCAAGGGAATAAAGGTAAAAGAAAAAGAAACAAGGTTCTAATAATGGATCCTTTGGTCATCCATTTGGGAACCAGGAGAATCAATCAGGAAATGGATCAAAACGCAAACGGGTTAAAGGCAAACCGTGCTTTTTTTGCAAAAAGATGAGTCATCTAAAGAAAGACTGCGAAGGGTTTAAGAATTGGCTCATAAAGAAAGGTAATCATTCTGTTCTTGTATGTTTTAAAACTAATCTTACCGATATATCGGTGGATTCCTGGTGGATAGATTTGAGAACTGTTATTTACATATGCAATTCTATGCAGGAATTACTACAGGCCAGGCCGCCAACTGATGCAGAGCGCTTAGTATACGTAAGCAATGGTGTCAAGGTAGACGTGGATGCAATAGGAGTCTATAGGCTTAAGTTAAAGTATGGTTATTTTTTGGATTTAGTAGATACATTTCGTGTGTCGTCTATAAGACGCAATTTAGTTTCAATTTCCTGTTTGGATAAATTAGGATATTCATTTCAATTTGGAAATAAAAGCATTAGTATTTACTTTAATTCGATTAAAGTTGGGACCGGTTCTATGGTGAAAAACTTATACCAATTAGACTTGATTGCCTCTCACTCTGTAATATAAATACCTTGCATGGAAATAAAGTAGGTTCCAAGCGAAGGCTAGACTATGAGAATTCCTCCATGTTGTGGAATAGACGACTATGCCATATATCTCGTGAGAGATTAGATAGGCTTGTGCGAGAAGGAATTCTGCATTCTCTAGACTTCTCCGACTATAAATTATGCATTGATTGCATAAAAGGAAAACAAACTAGAACTAGAAAGAAAGGTGCAACTAGGAGTGTAGGTCTATTAGAGGTGATGCATATAGACATTTGTGGACCATTTCCTACAGTTTCATGGAGTGGACACAAATATTTTATTACCTTTATAGATGACTACTCTCGTTTCGGTTACCTCTACCTTATTAATAAGAAATTAGATACCTTTGATGCTTTTAAGACCTATAAGGCCGAAGTTGAAAATCAACTCGATAAAGGGATAAAGGTTATCAGATCTGATTGTGGTGGTGAATACGATGGTAAATATGACGAATCAAGATGCAATCCAGGGCCATTCACTAGATACCTGTAAGATTGTGGCATTGTCGCCCAATACACTATGCCTAGTACTCCAGAGCAGAATGGTGTGGCTGAGAGGCTTAATCACACCCTTATGGATATGGTGCGAAGCATGATTAATAACTTGACATTGACAGAATCACTGTGGGGTGATGCGATCAAAACCGTAGTTCATATACTAAACAGTGTCCCCAGCAAAGCAGTAAGCAAAACTCCTTTTGAGTTGTGGAATGAGAGAAAACTGAGTCTCTAATATCTACATGTTTGGAGTTGTCCTGCTGAAGCCAAAATTTACAACCCTCATGAAAAGAAGCTTGATCCTAGAATTGTAAGTTGTTTCGTCATTGGATCCCCAGAAATATCAAAAGGCTATTGATTCTACTGTCCTTCCCACTCTATCAGGATTGTTGAGACTAGAAATGCCAGATTCATTGAGGATACTAAAAACAGGGAGATTATGAATATAAGAAATTTTGTATTTGAGGAACAAAGGACTGTGACTCCAGTCATAGTCACTCAAGATCACGTGGATATTAATAATGTAGTCGATTCTGCAATCACTACAGAACACCACGTAGAACCTCACATACCAACCACTGATGAGGAAAATAAAGATCAAAATCACACCCAATAAGAAGAACCATTGAGAAGATCTGAAAGAAAGAAGGCCTGTAAATCGAGACGATTATATCGTATACTTATAGGAGCACGACTTTGACATAAGGGTGGAAAAGGATCCTGAATCCTTTGCACAAGTCAAACAAAATGCTGATCCTTCTCATTGGTTTGATGCCATGAAAGATGAGTTGAAATCTATGCGGGACAATAAAGTATGAGATCCTGTAGAATTACCTATTGGAATAAGACCGATTGGTTATAAATGGATATTTAAAACCAAGAGGGACTCCAAGGGTAATGTCGAAAGATATAAAGCTAGACTTGTTGTCAAGGGTTTTAACTAACATGAGGGCATTGACTTTAAGGAGACTTTCTCACTAGTATTTAAAAAAGACTCATTCAGGATTATAATGGCTCTTGTAGCTCATATGGATTTAAAGTTATATCAAATGGATGTAAAGACTGTATTTCTCAATGGGGATCTGAACGAGAATGTATACATGTTACAACCCGAAGGTTTTATAGCTAATGGCTCAGAAAGTTTGGTTTTCAAACTGAAGAAATCCATTTATGGGTTGAAATAAGCATCGCGACAGTGGTACTTAAAGTTTCATGAAGTAATTTCCTCATATGACTTTGTAGAAAACACTGCAGATGAATTTATCTAATTAAAATCAGTGGGAGTAAGTTCGTTATGATGATTTTGTATGTTGATGACATTCTGTTGGTTAACGGTGATACCAGAATGTTGAGCGACACCAAGAAATTCTTATCTCAAAGATTTGAAATGAAAGATCTTGGTGAAGCTTCTTACGTCATCGGCATTGAGATTCGTCGTGACAGATTACTTGGACTGCTCAGCCTGTCATAAAGGGCTTATATTACTAAGGTACTCAAAAGGTACGACATGCAAAATTGTGCTTCCGGACAATCGCCCATTGTGAAGGGCGACAAATTTGGCCTATTTCAGTGTCCAAAGAATGATTTTGAAAAGAATCGAATGAAAGAATTTCTGTACGCATCAGTAGTAGGGAGCATCGTGTATGCTCAAGTCTGTATGCGACCGGACATTGCCTTTGTTGTTGGAATGATGGGAAGATATCTATCTAATTCAGGAATGCAACATTGGATAACTGCAAAGAAAGTATTACGGTATCTACAGAGAACGAAGGACTTCAGACTCACATATAGAAAATCTGATCAATTGGAGTTGATTGGATACTCAGACGCAGATTTTGCTGGCTGTGTTGACACTAAGAAGTCCACCTCAGGATATATCTTCATGATGGTTGGAGGAGCTGTCTTGGAAAAGCACGAAATAGTCTTCCACAGCCTCGTCCACCATGGAAGCTGAATTTATTGCCTGTCACGAGGCATCTAATCAGGCACTATGGTTACAGAGTTTTTTCTCAGGTTTGCGGGTACTGGAGCATATCCCGAAACCATTGAGAATATTTTGCGATAATTCAGCTGCTATTTCCTTCTCTAGTAACAACAAGCATTCATCAAGGTCGAGACATATCGACATCAAATATCTTGTTGTAAAGGAAAGAGTTTAGAATCATTAGGTGTCCGTGGAATTCATCGGCACTAAGCAGATGATTGCAGACCCACTTATTAAAGGGCTCCCTATCACGCCCTTTCAGGAACATGTGACATCCATGGGAATCATAGATCCCACAGATGTTTTCAATTAGTGGGAATTTGAGTGTATTTTTTTGAATTTTCACAGACATTTAGAGATCTCATTTTATACAGTTGGTTTTGATGATTTTGATATAAAGATTTATTTTTGCTTCTATATATATATGCTCAAATTTTGAGTAAGTAGAACTACAGTCGTGTCTCTTTGGAGACATGTAAAAAGCTTCTGGACCTTTTAAGGATAGACATATATCATCACACTATGTATGTGATCCTTATACCACATTTCCTAGTTCCTGATTTATGTCGTTAAGATTGAAAGTACTTGTGATCGCGCTTAGCCTCACTTCGTCTAAATTAAATGTTGTGACGACTACCGCGTTTTGATACTGACAATCTTGATGGACCAGATTGAATAACATTACTCATATTGTCCAACAATTTCATTGGTTAACCATTTGGATGTTTTCTTGAAATCAAAACTTGTTTTCAACATTATTCTATATAACAATCATTGACATTGCTCAATGAGGCCCAAGTGGAAGAATGTAAGAACTCTATGTGGTGGGCCTTATTGATCAATGGCCTGGATTGTCCTATCAGTTGGATGACGAGATTGAGTAAACCAGTGGGCCCCACTTCAGGTGATCCGCTGTGCAACCTATTTGCGCAGCGGGTGCGTATTATGGCTAGAATGCTATTGCTGTTTATGTAGACAACAATTTGGGTTGAACTAGGACACAACAATGTGGAGCAGCGGGAGAGAGAGTTATGATGGGATTCAAACTCTCATCTCCACAGCTTCTATAGAAGAGAAGAGCTGGGTCCCCGATCCTAAACAACGACAGAAGCCTAAGTCCCATCTATTATTCTGTATATGGGTGTGAAGGAAAGGAAGATTACAACATTGGTATTCTGGTATTCTTATTTGACATCTATGGCGTCTCAGTTAGGTAAGCCATCCGAACCCTAGATATCCATATCCTATGCACAGCAGATCTCTGGGAATTCCGCATCCAGATAATCTTACATATGTTTCACTGCCCGAAATCAGTCTTGGATAAGTTGTAAAAGTTGAGGTGCAATTTCTTATGGAGAGAAGCTAACGTCAAACATAAGTTTCATGTGCTTAAAAGTGGGAAGAGGTAGACGTCAAACATAAGTTTCATATGCTCAAAGTGGGAAGAGGTATGCAAGTCGGAAGCTGATGGATGTGCAAGTATTAGAGTGTTGGAATCTATGAACATGGCCTTGTGAAAGTGGTTGTGGAATTTTGGTGTTGAAGAGGGGAAATTGTGGAGGGAGGTGATGGTGTCCAAATATGGGGTCCAGATGGGGGGTTGGGTGGTAAAGGAAAGCTCAACTTACTGAGCGTTAGGCATATGGAAGGCTTTTAGTTCGATGGCTCCTTCGTCTAAGGGGTGGCCTTTTTGCTTGGTGATAGGAATCGTATTTGCTTTTAGGAGGATATTTGATGTGAGAATAGGCCATTGGAGCTTGACTTCTTGAGCCTTGCAAGGCTAGCTCCAAGGAAAAAACATAATATTTGCTCGCCATTTCTCTCTAAATGGCAAGATTGGTGTTTCGTGTCCCCCTTGTCGTTGGGATTTATCCACAAGCAAGTGATTTTGCTAGGTTATTGGAGCACCTACATAAAGAAAGAAAACCGGACACCCAACTTACCCACATAGAGTAAAGAAAGAAAACTGCTAAAGCAAGGAAATAAGGCAGGAAATTACAACTCAAGCAGGGCTAGAATATTACAATCATCCATAGCTTTTAAGCTTGACGCCCAACTTACAATCAACCTTTACCTTCCTAATGACTTCTTCCATCGATGCACTTTTGTTGTAAAAGCAATGATTGTTCCTTTCCCCCCATATAGTTCACAGAACTGTTAGTAAGATTAATCGCCACACCACCTTTCCTTCCTTCCCAACACCTCCACCATGCCAAGTGACTAGGAGGTCAGTAATGGATTCCAGCACTTTGCCCAAGTCGTATTGAGAAGGCTAAGGAAGTCAGCTCACACCTTCTAAGTAATGCTCAATGGATGAAAAGATGATATATCAACTCTGCATTTTCCATACACATCACGCATACATTGGTGAGCACCATGGATCTTCTTTGAGGATTGTCAATAGTGAGCACCCTTTTTCTTCTCACTAACTAGACAAAAGCCACTACCTTTGGGGGAGCACCATAGAACCAGTAGTAAAAGGTAGACATTTGTCCACTATCCACATGCTAGCCAAGCTGAAACCAATGTTTTAAATATCGTTATCGCGTAATGTATCGCACCCTTGGGATATAGATACATATCTGTTATCGCATAGGATATATCGGTTGTATCATGTAATGTATCGCTGTTGTTGGGAAATTGGTGTAATTTTTCAACGAAACTTCAGGTATTGTTGAAAAAGACATCAATACACACTTAGAAATCAAAACGTTACAAAAAAAAAGTGCACATAATAGGGGTTTCCTTTGTATGGAGTCCTAATATATGCCTTGTCTAACTGAACAGATGCAAGTATATTCATATAATTTATAAATGTAAAAAGACATGTATAGAAACACAAGCAATATATTCGAAAAAAAAAGAAGAATCAGTAGATCAAGTTACATGTTTGATTTTGTGTTTGGATACAAAGATTGCAACTATTTTGTGAGAAATTGAGAATATTTAATTTTTCCCAATTTTTTGCAGCTTGGCCCATCTCCCTAAATCCCAAAATTGAAGCTCCAAATTCATTATTTTTCATGAAAAACATGAAGAATTATAGATTTGTAACCATTTGACACTGATTTAACATGATTTACAACAAAAAAATGGGTCGGAAATCGAAAATGTTCACCAGATTGAATAGGTGGGATATATCGGCACTACCTATGCGTTTCGTATTGCACTAGTGGGATACAAGATATATAGTGGGATATATTGGCCGATATCGTCGATATTTAAAACATTGGCTGAAACTACAACATAGTTTAGAATTTAACGACAACACTCAACACTATAACATTCACTGACCTATGAAAATATATTTCAAGTGCATTTATTAAAATCATCACCATCATCATCATTATCATTGCTTACCCCAGCTATTTGGGGTTGGCTTTACGAATCTTATTTTTCCAATCACATTTGAAAGAGGAACTCTTATGATTTCTTGGTACAGGTTCTACAACCAGCTGTCCACCTGATCATCATTATCTCATGATTTCTCGTCATGATGGGTTCCTTAGATACCCCTTATGACTATTCCCAAAGAAACTCTGATTCCACAAATGGTGGAAAATGACCGCGAGTTGACATCACAGAACAGTTATGGAAAGCAAAAGCGTCATTACTTTTGACCATTAGGGCATTCAGATGATGATTTTTCCTCATTCTTTATAAAGAGCACAAAGTGACTGATTTGCCCATTGTGGGACCCACCATGATGTGTGACATCAGCTGTCTTCATCTGCCGCAGCTCATGTTATGTGAAGTTCTCATTCAATTCCAATATGTTTAAGCAGGTCATGAATGTCATTGATTTGTTTTTCTTTTCAAGCATTTTTATGTTCTAATCCACTTGGGCATTTCCATGTGGTCTATTTAGTTTCCCATGTCAAGCATACTGAGTTTGCTTTGCGTTTTTTGTTGATAGTTGATACAGTTGCATGCAGAGTCTACGTGTTTGACCTGAAGACTGTTCATGTGTTCTTTATAGGTTTCTAATAGCATTGCTTGCAGCATGCTTCTCATTTGTCATCATTGGAGGTGTCCTCTTCTATAAGTACAGGTAACCTACAATCTCTTCATTGTTTGTGCAGTTTTATGGTAGTAATCAGTACATATGAACTATCTGATATGCTTTATATATATATATATATATATATATATATATATATATATATAGAAGTGCCTGTAGCGGGAATCTGTTGCTTCTAGTTTCATTTCCTTCTGCTGAATCCCAAAATAAATTAACTTCAAAACCATTAACCAGAAACAACATAACTGACAACCACCATGCATCGTCTCAAAGTTGTAAATTCCTAACTCCATTATTCTTCAAACTCGCAGAAGCGTTGAGCTCTTGTATGTTTTCCATGACCAGTTTCTTTTCTTCAGTCTACACGGACACCTTTGCTCACATCTTTGTCATTGTTGTCATCATTGTCGATATCACCATCGAGTAATTCATCCATGTGATTATGTTCGTCCATTTCTACCTCTCCTCCTTATGCAACTATTTCTCTGATACCCTGATCCTCTTCATGCTTCTCTACTTCCTATCTAATTTTATTAGGAATATATAATTTGATGCGTTACAACATAAATACAGATTTAGAAGTCAATGACAACTAGTTTATTATTGTGGAATTTTCCAATTACTTATGTTGTGGCTTCCCAGAATTGATGGCTAATTATCTTCTATCGTGTGTTTTCCTCTTGAGTGAAGATACATAGTCTAATTTCAGATAATGATGAGCATGTTGAAAGGGTGGTATTTTTTTGTGGTATCCCATTCACCACTAGCTCCATGTATGACAACATATCAAGCCTAGTAATGTAGGGGCATTTTCACACAGTGTTCGAGTGAGGTGGGTGACTTGTGTGAGGTGGGTGGCTCGTGTGAGGCGAAACCCATGTGATGTGGGGCCTGGGCTATGAGATAAAGGGATTGATTCGCCATGCTTTATTAAGCTTTTAGAGCAAGTGGTTAGTTATCTTGCATCAAAGTGGTATCAGAGCGGGAGGTCTTGTGTTCGAGACTCCTCCCGGGGGTGATTAATGCACGGGCATTTTCACACCGGGCTCAAATGGGGTGGCCTATGGGATGCAGGGGCACACTCGGGGTGGGCAGTCCATGTGAGGCAGGCCCCACCTGTCTGAGGTGAGTGGCTCGTGTGAGGTTGAACCCATGTGATGTGGGGCGTATGAGGACCTAAACCATGGGATGTGGGGCTTGGGCTATGAGATAAAGGGATTGATTTACCGTGCTCTATTAGTTTGAGCTTTTAGAGCAAGTGGTTAGTTGCATCACCTAGTCTTTTATGTTTGTCTTCTCCTGATTTGCTTTTATGTACATTGTACACAGAAAGTTATACATTACATTTTTCAAGTTTGCTTATTATGTGTAGAAGGGCAATGCACAAAATTAAAGTTAAATTTAGAGTCAATTTCAATTACTAGTACACCTATCCGGTCAAATGTGCCCCTATTACACTCATAAGCCTTATCATTGATTTTTTTTTTTTTTATTTGGGAGATTCAACTCTTTAAATTTGGACGGACCGGAATAACAGAGATTTACAGAACGAAGTGGAAACCACTGTCCCAGTGGTTAAGATGATTAGAGTTACAATTATTTCATGGGCTCTCCTATTTAAGAAATTCAAGGGAGTGTCATGTGATGATTTGAGGAGGGCCTGGATAGAGGTCTTTGAGGATAGGCATGTTTGTTTGATGAACCAAAAGGTTTTGGCCCCTCCACTTGAAGGGAAATGGAAGCTTTTGCTTTGATGGTAGTTATAAGGTAATCTAGAACAAGCACGTATTGACGGCATTATTCGATATGATAAGGGTGGGGTCTGTTGCATATTCATAGGCTAGTCAAGATGGTGGATTCCGACGAAGCTTAGGTGCAGGCTCTCTAGCAGAGTATGAAAGAGACGGTTCTTTCGCACACTCCCCCTTCAATCATTGAAGGCAACTCAATGGATGTTGTCAAATCGGGCTGGTTCTTTGGATGCATTCCCTAGGCGTCTTTCTCACTGGATAAAAGATATCAAATAAATGAAGGTAACTATAAAAGTTTCTTTCAATCATGATAGAAGGGAAGTTAATGATGTTGCAAATGGTTAGCTAGGAAAGGGGTTGATCTCCAAAATTTTGTGATTGGGAACTCCCATCCTCTTTTTAATGTCCTTTTCTGTTTTAATAAATTTAAATTTTCCTTTAAAAAAAATCTTAAATTTGTCACGTTTTCTATACTTTATAATGGCATTGTAACTTCTCGTCAGTTCATGTACATTGGTTACCCTAGTTTCCCTCATGGTAGAAAGGTAGAACATAGCAATGGCATCAATGAAATCGGTTAGAGTCGTCCCTTCCCCTCAGGTTGGTGTTTGGCTTTATTTTTTTCTTTTTTGTGTGTGTGTGTGTGGGGGGGGGGGGTTGGGGTTGGGGGGGTATTGTGGCTACTTTCCATGGAAAAGTTTCTTTCTTCCCCATTGATGATAACCAAACTGTTTACCAAGTTCCCAATCAATTATTTTCTCTACTTATAATGCAAGTGTATGTATTGGACATTTGAAATGCATCATTAAAAGCCAATTCATTACATGTATTTTGGTTAAATGATATCTCAAAATTTTTTGGTCTTCATACTAATGAAACCTTTACCATCATGTTATGATAATGTTCCAATTATCGACAATATTATCAATAATATCATTGATATTAATATTATCGGTATCGCCAGGTTCGTGATATTATTAGTATCACTAGGTTAGCAATATTTGGTGATTCATTGTCATATATTTTGGGAAAAGTTCCTTTATAAATTTTGTATGCATCGGCGATATCAAGGATATATGAATTTGTTGAAAATCTTACCATCTTGAACATAATCTAGTTGCGCTTGCAACCACTCGTAGAACATGTGATGCTGAGAATTTTCATAGCCAATTTCTTCAGTATCAAATCCTTACTGTTCTGATCCACTTTGTACATTCTTCACCAGTCAACTATTTAAATAATAGTTTAGTTAGTTAAACTTTGTAAAAAATATATATTCTAAGTTAGAGTATCTCTCTATGACATTTTTACTTGGCAATTTCATAGTTCTATAGTGGATAACCATCCCTTGTGAAAATCCCTATGCTCTTTAAGTAGAAGTCCATATATCATATCCCGTTAATCCTTTTTTGGAACCATTCTTTTTAAAACATCAAGAAATCTTACCATATGCATTGCTTTTGCCGATTAGAGTGAGGCAAAAGCAAAGAATATAAAAGGATTAAGGATGTACGTAGCCAAATACAAAGGAGATGGCATTTGGATGACCCATCTTTTGTCTGTTAGATCTAATATAGGCCTATATTCACGTTCTTTATATCGAAAGCGTTCCATAATTTTTATCTTGCTCTCTCCATCCAATCACAAATGTATCTCATTGCTGGCTTCTCATTACTGTTCACCAATCTTAACACAACTACTAAGGACTTTAAAGACTTTAATGCCCTCAATACTTGCATCTAGAACTATCGTGAAGTGATAATTTGTTCGACTAACCTTACTTATGGCGTCCTTGATTAAGGCCTATTATTCCAATAACACCACAGAGCTTCTAAGCTCTCTCTCTTTTTTTCTTTTTTTTTTTAACATACAACTTTTGTATTGTTAAAAAAAGACTGTTACAAATTGGGAGACAGCAGGACGAAGCAACTTATAACCTAAATGTTTTCTTTTATTATGGAGTAGAAGGGCATGTTTATATATAAATACAGTTATTCTTTTAACCCTAACAATCACTTTAATATGTAACCCGCCTATAACCCGCCTATATCCTCTAACATTAAATCTATACAATGTGTTACGCATGGTGTCCAAAATAAACAGTGTCACTTCTCCATAGGAAGGCGAACCGAAACTAACATAGGAGGTGTTGTCTAATGATAATTTGGAGAATATATTCTTCTCCTACTTCCTTAACTACATCATCTAATAATTTAGAAAGATATTCAACTGTGTGGGAGTTGGTTGATGCATCCATGGACATTAAAAATAGTCCTAGTCGGACAAATGACGAGAAAATTAATTAACGTCCAATTGGATCTATTGGTCCATCAATCAGCCATTATAGTACACCCGTAATTTTTTCCCATGCCTTTCTATATTTGACTTTAAAATTTGCAGTGAGCTTGACCTCATATGAAAGATATTTTAGTTCAGGTCTAAATCGACATATTGCTTCAATCATTACATTGAAGTTTTTCAGTTTAATGATATTGAAAGCAACATTGGCTTGGTATAACCATTTAGCAATGTAATGAATAGTTGTTTTTCGATCTTTATTTGGTAATAATTTTCTAATGTTGTTTGAGCAGTTTCTTTACCCCTTTAGTTAACCACGTTCTTGGGATGTGGCCTACACCATCTATCTAATAGCCCATGCTTGCGAGGTCTTTTGGGTGCCGATGGTCTAGAGCGTTCAGTTGATGTTGGAGGTAGGGTCATCCACATTAAGATCAACATCAATATGTTGATAGACTTCTTCTATAAATTCTTCTTGAAGTATCACATTATCATTCTTTTTATTTTTTATTTTTTTTATTTTTTAAAGAATGTTTGTGCATGTACTCCATGATTTCCTTTTGGATTTCCACAACGATAACGGGCCATGCTCTTGCATTTAATTCCAACAAGAGTGTGAGATGTTGCTTGTGCTGTACGACGCCACCACCACTAACATACCTACACAAGTCATACACTACAAAAGTCTTTTCCATAGGACTATAGCAGCGCTCGTACTTCCAACACGGGCCATTAGACGCAGGTCTTAAAGAAGAAGCTTGGGAAGAAGAAATCATGATTAATTAATTGGCCTTAAGAGACGTTGAATACCGGAATACTATACGTGAGAATGTTGTAACTTGTAAAAGATAATGTTGTAACTTGTAATTGAGAGAGTCTTCTAGCCTTCATCATTGTCTTCCTTAAGAAATTGCCGTCAATTATGAGCTTTGAGAACTTTATACGGGTCATTCTGAGATATTTTAGTGCTCATCATCAAGATGTCATCATGACCAATTATGAAATAAAACCTTGGTTGCACGATCCTTCTAACTAGGTTTTGTTTTCGCTTCAAATTTCACTTTGGACTCGCGCTCCCACTTCATACCTTTTATACTTGAATTTTCTCTAAAAGAGATGCTTTCCCACTTCCACACCCAAATCTGTTGCCACTTCTCTTCATTCTTTGTGCATCTATTAAGTAAAACTAGTTACTTCAGGAAGTTACTAACCCTTCTTGGTAATACATGTTTCTTTTTCAAACCTTCTCCCTTTGATCTGCTGGCTGCATTGATATTTTGATAAGGGGTCATCTACACCTGTTTTAGCCAACTTTCAGTGTCTCTTATGCCGGATGCTTGTCTCTCTAATTAGTAGATGTCCATCACTGAGAATTTCAGGAACAATAGTAATCAATCCCTTGAAGACTGTTTTTGGGAAGCTTGGGCGTGCCTTTGTTCATCATCCACGCACTTAAAAGTATGATTCTTGACCAGATATGTTGTATCTCACAAATGTAGTGTGTATAGGATTTCTTTTACTCACTCTCTGTTTTGCTTCTGCTTGTTGTGCCACAGCAAAGAACACGTGTTGAACGTATTATTGGCTTTGTCCTTGCTATTTGGGGGATCTTATTTTATACCCGCTTGTTGAGTACAATGACAGAACAATTTAGAGTAAGTTTTGGTTATCCATATTTATAAACTTATCAGGATTGTCGTTGTTCAATTATTTTCACTTACATCCTTACAACTAGCATGTGGACAGAATAATGTGCAAAAAATCAGAGAAGGAGCACAATTGCAAGTTATGGAAGCAGATCATATTGTCATCTGCGGAGTCAATAGCCATCTGACATTCATACTCAAGCAGCTAAATAAGTATCATGAGTTTGCAGTCCGTCTAGGTACTGCTACTGCCAGGTAATTTCTTTGTAAAATGTCATAGATTCCACATTATTTGTTAGGTTAAAGCTGTGACTTAAAAGAAGGTTCTTAGGATTCCCTTGGATTAGGGCATTAATTGCTACTGCACTCTATTTAAGCAATGCAAAATTGGCTTCTTCTTCTTCTTCTTCCTGGGAAGTGTGGGAACATTAATCCACATTAAGGGCCTGTTTGTTTTTTCAAAGAAATGGTAAATACACTGTTAACTGTAATTCCCCCTGTTTCACGTGTTTGAAAATTCATAGGAATTCGTGCCTTTCAAATTGGTTCAAAAGAGGTAACTTTAATTTTTGAATCACATGATAATGCATATGATAAATCCATTCCGTCCATCTGTTTTACTACAATATTTTGAAGCATGAGACAAAAAATAAAGTAAATCCAATACTCAAGTGGCCCACGCCAAAAGAAACAGTGGCCCCACAAAGTTTTTAACGGTCAGTATTCAATTTCCTTTTTCGTATGATGTGGTCCACCTGAGTTTTGGATATGCCTCATTTTTTTACTCATGCTATAAATTCAACTGGAATAATGGATGAAAGGTGTGGATAAGAAAAATGCATCACAGTGGGACCCACGGATATTTTGTAATATTCTTGATTTTTGTGTCAAAAAGTAAGCAGTCAAATCAGGTAAGATATAAATGCACAGGGAAATAATCATTATTTCTTTACACGGTATTTACCATTTCACCCGAAATCAAACATGCCCTAAGAGGAATGGAGTGGGTTGAAATGCAAATGAGCTTAACGTGGCAATGAACCACATTGGGCAGAAAGACCATCCCTGCTCAATGCAAATATAGTATAGTAACCTACAAACGAAGGCTTAGATGTTATTTATATTACTTTATAACCTTCCTAGCATGCATGTGTTGCAGGAAGCAAAGAATTCTTCTGTTGTCCGACCTTCCCAGGAAGCAGATAGAAAAGCTGGCTGACAGTTTCGCCAGAGATCTAAACCATATTGATGTTCTCACAAAAAGGTACTGCATTTCTAGAATTTCTGCTGAAAAAATGCATCCTTTCTCGAAGTGCAGATTCCTTCTTCCTTCTTGGGCTGATACTTCTGTTTCCTTGTGAGACAGTGCCTGATTAAAATGAAAACAATGGAAATATCAGACAACAACGAATCTTTGGTGGATAGGGGTTAGCACTTTGTGGTCATGAAACTCTGCCAATACAAGATTCTTTAGTTCAATATGATTCCTCCACGAGCCAAAGGAACATTTTCTCCAACCCATTTCAGAACAGACTAATAAAACCCTACCCGCAGATGTAGTTCAATGATTTAACCCATCGACACAAACCTGATTTTATTGATTAAATTTTTGAAAAAGGATTATGGCACTCAAATATACCAAAGATTAGTGCATAAGCTGTAGGCACCCAGTGACACTTGCCATTTCTTGGAAACCGTCTTTATGCCATCTCTATTTAAGTGAGCATTTCCATTTTCTGTTTGCTTTTCTCTAGCAACTTTTCCTTCTCCTTTCTTCCTCTTCTTTATCTTTCATGGATCTTACAGAGAAGAAGTTGCCAATCTTTGACCATTAATTCAGTTGCAAATAGGAGTTGGATGTAGTGTTCATGGCCACTAATTCTTGTGTTCTGTTGAAACATGTGGATGTGTTGGCTGATTGTTCTCATCAAGTGTTGTGTGCACATCGTGTGATGTGTGTAAGTGGGATGTTCTCCTATCATGAAAGGTTAGCTGATATTTGTGTGAGCATTGTGGTATTTTTCTTAACACTTTATTCTAATGGATATGAAAAGTGATCCAAAATCTAATATATAAATCTGTCAGATTTTCTAGGGTTTCAACTAACCTCTATAAAATTAAATGGAGGAAATTTATCTCCAATGATCTAAATCTATTCAAGTGCTTTTAACTGCCAAAGATAAATTGAAATATTTGACCATGGAGAAACCATATGAGAGTGATGACATGTATTATCAATCAATCTAGGAGAATGCTCAGATTATGATATGATTGTGGTATAGTACAGAAACGTCTATAATTGTTAATATAATGTTTTCGGATATTGTAATGGGGGTTCGGGATGCATTATGAGAGATTTATTCGTCAAAAAAAAAAAAACAATCTCTTACATACTAGTTATTTGAAGAGATTTTCTCATTCCTACAAGGAGACAAGTCACTTGGTGAATGTTATTCAAGGAGACAAGGACTGTTGGAGGAACTAAATGTGTATCAACCTTTCACTAGTGATATGGAAAAGTAACGTCAATAATGTGAGGAGTTTTGTTTGGCTAAGTTCATATATGATTTAAAAGCTAAATATGAGCTAATACATGCATAAATCTTGGGTGGCAACGATGTTCCATCTCTGAATGAAGTGTATGCTCACCTTGAAGGCATATCCCTTGGCTTTACAAGTAGAGTCAATGATAGCTCTACTTTGGCATCATTTACTAGATGTGTTGGTTGAGGCGGTGGAGGTAATCAAGGTGGTTGTGGTGAAGCGGGAGAAGGTTGTGGACCTAGGAAGTACACCCATTGTGGCTTACAAATCACTTCGTTCAGAAATGTTAAAGCTAGCTTGTGCTAATTAGACATCTTGTACTGGAGAGAGTAGTAGATCTCATTCCGCGAGTTCTACCTCTACAACTCAACAACCACATATGTATAAAGAGGCAGTTATGCTTACCCAAGATGAATATTCCAAGTTATTAAAGAACCAACTTGTATCCACTACTGCTTCCACTGCTACAACTACATTTTGTGAACTCAAATATGATGTTTTGGGTCCCAGTCCTCTATTCTAGGGGTCGTTGACTCTGCGGCATTTAACCATGTGATAGGTGAGTCAATGGCTTTTTCCTTTATTGATCCATTGTTGGCGAGTTCATCTGTCACTTTGGTAGATGGTTCCCAGTCCAAAGTGTGTGGAATAGGTGTTGTTAATCCAAGTTTTTCTCTTTCATTGTCATCTAGTCGTTACGTCCCCAAATTTCCTTTAAGCCTTATGTTTGTTAGTAGACTCACCACATCTCTTAATTGCTCTGTGATCTTTTATCCTTCACACTCTGTTTTCCAGGAACTACATACGAAAAAGAAGATTGGTGGAAGACATGAACATGATAGGTTGTACTATCTTGACCATGAAGTAGTTAGCACATTAGCATAAAAGAACATCTCTCCGTATTAGTGGCACTTCCGTCTTGGTCATCCACTCTCGAAGACTCTCAAAAATGTTATTTCTTGTCGTCAGTGTCAGTTTTAGAGTGTGAAGTATGTGAGCCAAGTAAACATTATCAAGTCACTTTCCCTGAACGTGTGGAAAATTGTAGCTTCATTCCTTTTTCTTTGGTCCATTAAGATGTTCAGGGATTGGTTAAAGTCTTCAGTAAGTTAGGGTATAAGTATTTTGTTACATTTATTGATGATTATTCAAAGATGACTTGGCTTTATTTAAAAAGATAGATATAAATTCTTTTATGTTTTTGGGACTAATCAATTATCATATGAAAGTATAAAATAAGTTTAATTCCAAAGTGTTTGTGTTTTGTTAAGAAAATGATGAGCACATGTCCAAACCTTTTAGCTTTATTTCTCTGAGAAAGGTATCTTGCATTAAACATTGTGTGCATACCCTCCACAACAAAATGGTGTGGCAAAATAGAAAAATTGTTAGCTCGAGGTGACATGTGCTTTATTGATTCATATGAATGTTTCTAACAGTATTTGGAGTGATGCAGTTCTAATAAATCGAATGTCCGCAACTATTTTAATAGGCCAATCACATTATGCGATTTTATTTCCAGATATTTCATTGTTTTATTTGCCTCTCAAGGTTTTTGAATGTGTATACTTTGTTTATTAGTTGAAGTTGGAACATGCTAATTTAGATCCTAGATTAAATTCATTTGTCTTGGGTACTCTAGAACACAAAGGGGTTACTGTAGATATTATAGTCCTTCACTTTAAAGACAATTTCTGTGTGGGGATTTGACTTTTTTTTTTTTTTTTTGGGTCCATTCCATTCTTCTCAATGGGATGTAAATCTCTTTACTTGAAAAAGCCTTCCCTTTGGTGCATGTGCTTGTTCTTGTTGAAGAAGGCACTATCCAATCGCTTCCTTCCACTGGTTCATTGCTTCTTGTTGTGCCTCCTCTTAAAATCTACCCATAACTAAAATGAGAAGACAATACGTCCAATTATGATGTGCCATCCATGATATCTTCTTTCAAGCCTATTGATTTAGTGCATCCTCCTATATCTCTTGATTCATTGATGTTCCCATTGCTTTGAGAAAAGGTAAGCATGCGTTCACCAACCATCCTATCTTTAGATATGTTTCCTTTCAATGCTTGTCCTCCACTTCCCATAGATTGGCCGTATCTTTGTCATCTCATTCTGTTCCTAAGTCATACCAGGAAGCCTTGTTGCATAAGGGGTGGAAGTAGGAGATGAAAGATGAAATGGTTTTACTTTATTAGAAAAACACTTCCGAGTTAACTAGCCTTCCCACTAGTAAACGCATTGTTATTTGTCAGTGGGTGGACACCATTAAAATTTTGCCCGATGGTACAACTGAATGATTAAAAGCTTGCTTGGTTGCAAAGGAATATACTTAGAACTTGGTGTTGAGTATACTGAAACTTTCTCTCCACTCAGAAGCTCTCTCCTCAACTCGATGAGAACATCTGTGCATCATTCGTTCGAGTGTACGCGAGGAGGAGGGCATCGGTATCTCTTTGGTTAGATGGCCCATGCATGGGGCCCAGTGGGTCCAGATGATCATTGGAGCTACTCGTGGAAGATCCCACATTAGGAAGATGCACAGGAGCTGCATTCCGATGAGTATTGGGCTGTTAATCTTCATCGACTGTTGGATCGCGATCGGGGATCATTATCACAATATGATCGAGATCGCGACCGCCCGTGGAGCCCGATGGACGACATATAGGTCATTTGATGGCATAGATTTGTTTTAGGGTTTATTTATTAGTCTATTTTACATTTTGGACCTTTTATGAGCTTTATGTTATGTTTTTTTTCTAGTTTTAGAGGTGATTTGGTAAAATTACAATTAGTGAGGGCATTATTATAATTTTCTACAACTTGAGAATATAAAAAGGAGGGACGTGTGAAGCCTAGCCAAACAACCCACACGTGTGACTGTAAGACAACATGTGTAAACTGCCACAACTGGCCATACGGTCGGCCCTACATCCCCTTGATTCCTCGTTGTTTCCCCATCAAAGCCTCCTTGAATCCCATACCCCAACCCTATTCTAAACCCTAGATCCCCAAATTCCAAATTTCCCAAATCATGTAAACCCTAGATTTCTAATTACCTTAATTGGCCTCAAATTCCAAACACCCAACTCTTCAATTCTCCAATTCCCATCAATTAAGACCTGAAAACCCCATATCCTTTAACCAATCAAGCAATCTAAGCCCTAATTTCAGTTTTCCCCTAAATCCCATGAACCCTAAGTTAAACTAAACTCTAATTGAACAAACCCTAGTTAGTATTAGCTTCCCTTTTGAATTTAAATTAGTTCATATGCTAATTGGATGTCTTTACATCCATAAATCCTATAATTTAGTGTTTTAATGGTCATGCAATGTGTAGTTATTACATATATGGTCTGAATTTTTCAGTCAAATGCTTGATTCTAGATATGTGTGATGATTTAGCGTAATTCGTAAGTTTTAATTATTTAGATTAAGTGGCTGATTGATCTCACTTGGACTATTTAATCACATGCATGCGTCTTGGTAATCAAAGCCCATAGGTTTAGCTTAGGCTATTTTTGTCTCATCTAAGTTAGAATTGCATTTAGGTTGGAATTTCGCATTTTAGGGTTTGAGTTTCTTTTATTCACATATAGCTTTCATTCCATACCATCATGCCCCATAGCATTACACTCCATCATCCCTAATTTAGGGGGTGTTTGACGCATGGTATTAGACGGGATTAGGTGGTATGGGATTAAAAAATGTAATTATTGTATGTGACAGGGATCGTCCCCTATGGGTTAAACATCATGCTGTGTTTGTGTCATGGTGGCATTCAGTCCTTCGTTTGTTGGTTATTAAATGGATATACCAACCATCATTTGGAACCATTGAAAATAACGTATATATGTTATATCTGCACCGTCCATCCATTTTGAAACCTCATTTTATGGCATGGGCCCAAAAATGAGGCAGATCTAGAGCTTACATTGAGCACAACATAGAAAGCAGTAGGGATAATGATGGCCATCATTGAAATCTTCCTAGGGTCCACTATGATGTTTATTTTCCATCCAACCTGTTCATAAAGTCAAACAGACTTGGATGAAGGGAAATCACAAATATCAGCTTGACCCAAAACTTTTGTAGCCCTTAAGAAGTTTTCAGTGGTAGACGTTCAATCCTCACTGCTTTCTGTGGTGGGGTCCACTTGAGCTTTGGATCTGCCTGATTTTTAGGCCCATGCCCTGAAATGATCTCAAAAAATGGGTGGACGGTGTGGATATAGCCCACACATCATTGAGGGACCTACAGAACTAGCTGACATCAACAAATCTTTTCAAACTTTTCCAAATAGTAGGGCGGGAAGCAATGCTACAATGCTCATAATTCAAGAGGGACCACATGCAATTCCATTTAACCTAATCCCGGCCTTTCCCATTTTCCACAAACACTGGATGGAATTTGCATGGGACCAAATACTTTTCCATCCCACCCAATGTTCGAGTTGTCGGTATCACTACAAGTTTCGTTGGCTGGAGATAAAGATATAATATCGTTATCGCCGATAACTGGAAATTCGAGGAAAACAGTGGAAATTTTCAATGAAATTTCAAGAGATGCCTAAATACACATATTTGCATACTTAGGAATCAAAAAATTATAAAAAGAATGCATGCATAATAAGTTTTCATTTAATTAGGGCTTAAAAGCGTGTGTTGTTGTAAGAAATCAGTCCAATAGTAGCACAACAATCACTCAAATCTCATTAAACCAATCAACTAGCATAATGCATTCATACATTTTATGATCCATCCATCCATCCCATCTATCCATCCAACAATCCAACCATCCAAACATCCATCCATCCATCCCATCTAATAATCCAAACATTCATCTATCCATCCATCCATCCCATCAAATCATCCGAACATTCATCTCATCCAATCATCCAAACATTCATCCATCCATCCCTATCCATCATCCATCCATCCAATCATCCAACCATCCCATCCATCCATCCATCCATGCCATCGAATCATCCAAACATCCATACATCCATTCCATTTATCCATCCAACCACCCAAACATCCATCCATCCATCGCATCATATCATCACACATCCATCCATCCATTCCATCTATCCATCCAACCATTTAATCATCTCATCTAATCATCCATCCATCCTATCCATCCTATCCAAATATCCATCCAATCAACCCATCCATCCATCCAATCAACCCATCCATCCATCCAAACATCCATCCATCCAACCAACCATCCCATCCATCCTATCCAAACATCCATACACCCATCCCATCTATTCATCCATTCCATCTATCCATCCAACCAACCCATCCATCCATCCATCCATCCCATCTATCCATCCAAACATCCATCCCATCCCATTCCATCCATGCATCCAACCATCTAACCATTGGGAGTGGATTAGGTGTGGGCCTCACGTAAGATGATGGCCCCCACTTTGACTTATATATATTCTATATCCATATGTTTTACAAGATCCTTTTAGGACATGAGGCTAAAATGAAGTGGATCCAATTCTCAAGTGGACCTTATCATAGGAAATAATGTTGACTGACTGTAAATGGGCCACAAAAGTTTTGGATCAAGTTGATATTTCCTTTTCTGTTTATGTGACCTTAGCAATAGGTTGGATGGCAAATAAACCTTATGGAAACATTAAGGTGGGCCCTAGGAAGTTTTTAATGGTATGACATTTAATTACATGGTGCGGAACTCACGTTATAAAAGTAACTTAAAAGTTACCTAAATTTTTAGTTTTATTTCTATTAAAAATAGTGGTGACCCATGCTGTTAAATGGGAAAAACTCACATTTTTGATAAACTTAAAAAATAAAATTAAATGGTGATCCATCGATATGAACTTATCAACAGGTTGGATGGTCAATAAACATTCCGGTGGACCTTAGGAAATTTTTATTGGTGGTTGTTCAATGACCACTATTTCTTTTAGAGTGGTCCACTTGAGATTTGTATCTCCTTCGTTTTTAGGAAAAATTTCTAAAATAATCTGTAAAAACAGATGGACGACGTGGATATGCAATGCATACATTGAAGTGGGCCCTACGGAATCCCACCCTCACTGTAGGTTCTGGGTTGTGAGGCCAGAGCCGATGGGATTAGGTGCGACAATCGAATGGTGCACCACTTACGGTGGGGCCCACCTTGATATATTTATTGTATATCCATGCCACTTATCCATTTTTACATTTCATTTTGGATATGAGTCAAACTTTAGTAGATTCAAATCTTAAGGAGACCATCACATAAGTGGTTGTTCAATGACCACTATTTCTTTTAGAGTGGTTCACTTCAGATTTGTATCTCCTTCGTTTTTAGGGAAAATTCCTAAAATAATCTGTAAAAACAGATGGACGACGTGGATATGCAATGCATACATTGAAGTGGGCCCTACGGAATCCCACCCTCACGGTAGGTTCTGGGTTGTGAGGCCGAAGCCGATGGGATTAGGTGCGACAATCGAATGGTGCACCACTTACGGTGGGGCCCGCCTTGATATATTTATTGTATATTCATGCCACTTATCCATTTTTACATTTCATTTTGGATACAAGTCAAACTTTAGTAGATTCAAATCTTAGGGAGACCATCACATAAGAAAGAGTGGTGATTAACTGTTAAAACCTTTTCATGGGTCACAAAAGTTTTGGATTAACTTGATATTTGTGCTTTTCCCTTCATCTAGGTTTACGTGACCTTATCAATAGGTTGGATGACATATAAACATTAGAAAAACATTACAATGGGCCTTAGGAAGTTTTTAATGGTGGAGGTTTAACAAACACATTTTCTTAGAATATGGTCCACCTGAGAGTTAGATCTACTTGGGCTTGTATCCTAGAAGGACCTATAAAAACTTATGGATGGCACAAATTTATTAAGAATACATCAAGGTGGGCCCCACAGTAAGGGTTGCACCATCTTCGGTAAAGCCAAAGTCGCACGAAATTCACTCCCTTAAAATTTTAAGAGTTAAGAGCGAGAAAGCTGGGCGCGGATTAGCTATTGAGGTTGAGTAGCGAGACTCGCTACTGAAGTGACGTCACCAAGTTCCGTGGGCCCCACCATGATGTATGTTTTGTATCAACACCTTCCATCCATTTGGAGAGATCATCTCAGGGCAATATCCAAAGAATGAGTTAAATCCAAAGCTCCAGTGGACCCCAACACATAAAACAGTGGGGACAGTGACGCCCACCATTAAAAACTTCTAAAGGCCACAGAAGTTTTAGATCAAGCTAATATTTGTGTTTTCTCTTATTTCATGTCTTTTTTTAACTTTTGAACAGGTTGGATTTCAAATAAACATTATGGTGGGTGGGCCTTAGGATAGTTTCAACGGGGGGAATCAATCTCCCCACTATTTTCTGTGGTGGGTTCCACTATTGGTTTTTTTTCTGCCTCGTTCTTTGGCTCATGACTCAAAATGATAGCTCAAAATGGATGGACAGTGTGGATATAATGCATACATCATAGAGGGGTCCACAGAACTTGGTGATGTCACTTCAGTAGCCCACTCGCTAAACCTGTCAGTATCTAATCCGCGTTCGAGAGAGCTTTCGTTTTTACAAAAGTCTCTTGTCTTCTCCAGAAAACCTGCAATACGATGAGATTTCAATCTTTTTCCCTAAAAAATCCGAAAATCTCTCCAGAAATTTATCCTTTCCTTTTTCAAATCCGAACCCAAATCCCTGTAAACCTCAGTGAAATCGGGTTCTCTTTCAAATATTCTCTTCGAAGAAAAAAAAAAGGGTGTTTTTTTTTAGGGTTTTCATATCTCCTAAAATTCGTAGCAATTAATAGCGATTGGCCCACTAAATCCAACCGAAAGCCACTTCCGCAGGTAGATCTCGAGAAAAAAAAGTTAAGAGAGATTTTTTCTATATATATTTTATATTTATTTCAATTTTTTTCCAATAATAGGGAGAATGATCGCTTTTTTTTTTTTTTTCCGATAAAATTGAAAATATCGCCGATATTTCGTCGACATTAGGAAGAGGAATGAAAATTTGGTGTTTTGGTATTGCTGGTTTAGCGACACCGATAATATTGTCGATATTATCGGTTTCTCATCAATAATGAAAACACTGATCCCATCTAATCTCATCTAATACCATGCACCAAATGCCCCCTTAGAGTGTCAGGTCTAGGTTATTTCGGCACCCTTAGTTTGTGACCACTTGTACAGGGCGTGGGTTTGGTCTTCATCCTATGTTTAACATGGAGTAGCTTGTTGAGGTGATTAACGTCCTAACTACCCATCTGACCACCCTTGAAAATTTGTGTAAGACCACCAATACTTGTGTTACCGCCCTCTGTGAAGTGACAAATTCGCACATCGACTAGTTAGAGCAGTCCCTTTAGGCAACCCCTGATAATGGGGAGGATGGCCAGTCTCTAGTGGGAGTCCAAGCTAGGTCAGGTCCAGTTGGAGGCGCCAGAGTTCACGCACATGTTAGAGTTCCAGTCCGAGGTGATGAACATGGGAGAGTTTGTACCCCACCACCTCGTAGGAAGCACTGCGATCATTTGGACCCTAATGAACACTTGATGAAAAGCATCAAAGTGGACGCTCCTAACTTTGATGGTTGCATGGACCCTAAGGAACTTCTTGACTAGCTAGCAGACATGGACCACTACTTCGAGTGGTATGATATGTCAGATTGTTGTCAAGTTGGGTTCACCAAGATGAAGCTGGTGGGCCAAGCAAAACTGTTTTGGACAAATGTGGAGCGAAAGGTTGAAAGATCTAGAGAGGATCCAAGCTCTCTTTGGGTTGAGATGAAAGAGGTATTAAGAGAGAAATATCTTCATTGACAAAGGATCATGGATCAATGACATTCCCTTAGGCAAGGTTCCATGTTTGTAGCTGATTACATTGCACTCTTTGATGAATTCATGATGCGATGTAATGTCGAGGAGGACCCATTAGTCACACTGTCCCGTTTTAGAATGGGCCTCTGCCCAGAGATCCAACGTGAGCTCATTCGTCATGATGTGAGCACTCTAGAGCATGCCTATTAGGTGGTGCAGGAGTTGGAGTGATATCTGAAACTGCAATTCGTGAGGCAAGTTGATCTAAGAGATTATAACGTCAAGCCCACTCCGTAAGGAACCATGCTAAACATTGGAACTCAACTCAAGGGCCATACTAGTTCGAGACCTGCCAACAAAGATGAAAATGGTAAGGGGTTCGCTAGTACTAGTGCGCGGGCCGATGAGTCCACTCGATGTTACAGGTGAGAAGGGCATAGCCACTTCACTCAACAGTGCCCCACCAAAGAGCAAGGCAAGGCACTTGTAATTGGTAAGATGGCCGAGGATGAGCATGATGAATTTAAAGATGAGGAGGTCTACGAACCTGAGGCGAGTCCTAGCGATGAGGAAGTTGAAGAGCCTGAGACCGCTCCTCTTATAGTCGTCCAATGTGCCTTAACACAGTTTTAGGAGAACGACGATTGGCGTAGAACTGCCATCTTCCATACTTATGTCAAGTGTGGAGACGAGCTGCAAAGTGATTATAGATAACGACAGTTGCACCAATGTGGTCTCAACGAGCACAATGGCTCGGGCCTGTTTCCCATCCTCAACCATATCGTGTTATTTGGGTTAACGCATCCTTCATTCCAGTGTCCTAGCAGTGTCTTATCCTTATCTAGTTTGGATATTGCAAAGAGACGTTGTGATGTGATGTGGTGCCTATGGATTTTTTCCACATCATCTTGGGTAGGCCTTGGTTATATGACAAGGACACAATACTATTCGGTCGGTCGAATACGTATTCATTTATGTATGAAGGGAAGAGGAAAATATAAAAGTTTGAAAAAGAATACCTCTTTTGATAAAGAGAAAAAAGAATATGGAAGATAAGTGGAAGTCTCGCACCTTCGTTGTCGAAAAGGAATGGTCTCACAACAAACCTAAGATCCAAATCACATGGGCGAAATCTTCAAATCACATGAAGAGAGAAGTTTTTTATTTTTTATTTTTTATGAAGCAATAACATTGGGTAGCCTCCACATGCCTGTCCTTTTTATATTCTCAAGTTGCATAAAATTACAATAATGCACTCACTTTTTGTCATTTTACCAAATCACCCCTAAAACTAGAAAAAAACCATAACATAAAGCTCATAAAAGGTCCAAAATGTAAAATAGACTAACAAATAAACCCTAAAACAGATCTATGCCATCAAATGGCTTATATGTCTTCCATCGGGCCCCACTAGTGATGTCATGTCCCTAAATCTAGTGTTGGTAATCCATGATTACTACACACCAAATTTTAGTTGACAGCCTCCGTAGAACTCTGATTTTGGGACTTCCAACTATCGCGTACTAAGTCCCATAAGCGGAGCTCCACAAGGAGGATTTCTGAAAGTAAAGACGACAAACACATATCATTTCTCAAAATTTCATCATATTCAACATGTGTTACTGTGTACAATTGAGCACATCTAGGTAAAACCAAAACATAAACCATGTCATATTTACTACACTTGATGTACATATTCAGGGTATTACAAAAAAATATATACATTGATATGTACAAAACAAAACTCTAGTAGCCTCTACTCCTACAGCTTCCTACTCTCACCTGTAAAAAAAAAATAGAAAGGAAAACTTGAGCTACTAAGCCCAGTGAGTGCATGTGTGCAGTGAAAATGCATGTTTCATGTCATGCTCATATAATGCACAGGCCTGCTAGACCGATAACAATAAAATAAAGATACAATGCATTATGCCACGTTTTATGTTCCAAATCATTTTTATATACAGAGGTGGGACTTCTACCCACTTGTAACATACATACTCTTTCAACGTTTCAACAACTTTCCACATTTCCCAATTGGATTACCAAGGTTTGAAACAGAGGTGAGACTCGCATATGATTGCTATCCACTTGTATAGGCTTTTTCCACTGTGGTCAACTACAGAGGTGGGACTACATAGTTCACGGGCCGAACTAGTCTAACCCACTTGTGTTGAACCTCACCATCTGCCTAACAGCAAGAAGTCATAAGTCGCCTGGCAAAACGATAGCGGATAATTTGCGAGCTCGTCACACACAACCTATTTTTGCTTGCCCATAAGCAGGTCAAGTCAAACCTCTCAACCAATTGACACACATCGGTGGGAGTCGCTGCCTACTTTGGTATTTCGGCATTCCAGCGCTCTATTCTTCCACCCGGTCTAAACATTGGTTACTCCCAATGGTACCAATCGGGGTTTAAAGACTTTCACTCACGGACCCTCTAATCATGTCTTTTTGAATTACACATTTCCGGTGTGGTGTCCAACTCAAGTCATAACAAAGTATGTTTCATCGTATTTATAATCACCATATGCATAAGTCCACACACAAGCACAATATGTCATGTTTTTTAAGGCAAGCATAGGATGACCTTCCTCATGTGGTCTCCTCATGAATTTAAGTTCCTCATAGGTGTCTCATGTAATAGCATCCTGTATCTAGACGGTTTACATACTAATCATAGACACATCGTGTGTCGCAACACAACTCACTATGATCACCATATCATGATATGAATCATTCACTCTCAATCATACAATGATACAACAAGTATGAACCATGCATATGATATGCACATGACTTAGCCAATCTAAATCCAACTCGGGATTCGTTTCGCTATAAAACTCCATGTCACAAGCATGCTTTTTCTCAAGAGTTAGCTACACCAAAAGGAGGAAGGATAACTCTTTCAAACGTTTTGTCAAACAGGTAGTAGGCGGACTTTGTGAGGGACAAAGATAGAAACTGATGGAAATACTTATGAATTTAAACAAAACTAAAGCATATGAATTTCTTGGGTCTGGGCCACATGGATAGTTTAATTGATGGTGGAGATGGGGATGGGTTGATCTTGCATAGCTTTTACCATGGCCCTTTTCTCAAGTTCATCTCTATCATCAAATCTTCTATCAATAACCTAACTCACTAACTCAGAAAATCCAGCAATAACCTAACCCACTGAATCAAAAAATCCAGCAATAACCTAACTCACTAAATCAAAAAATCCAGCATCACACAATTAAAATCAATTCTTCTATAGGGCTTTTAAGTAATCTAACGTACATATATGCATGCTCCTAATCTATGCACTCACCTGTAACAATCAGAGGATTGGATTTCAAACTCGGCTTCTACTTCCTTTTCTTCTTCTTCTTATTCTTCTTCTTCTCAAGGAAGAGAGTGCTGGAAATGGGTTGTTGAAAGAGGGTTTTCATATTTATGGACTTGAAAATGGTTTTAAATGGGCTTTTGTCTAAAAAGAAGGGTCATGTGGTGTTTTGTGATGTTTTTGAGAAGTTTAAGCTTATGGTAGCAATAAAAAAAATGTTATTTAAGTGATTTGAAATAAAGCATTCCAAGAATTTTAAAAAAATCGAGGTCATTTGAGTTATTTTATCAAAATATACATGTACATATCTATTCATAACCTACAATCCGGGTGTCGTATTGACATGCCGTTTTCGCCAATAATTCTATAACTCAACTACGGTCACAACGGTTAGGCTCTCGGACCTAACTGATTTTGAAAACTCGATGATGGGGCTCCGCCAAATAAAATAAGGACATAATTGTCATTTCCTAGATTGTTTAATTTTAAGTCCGTATATTAAAATTCGGACATCGGGTTGAAACACGGCTGCGGCTCGATAACAAAACAACATTATGATCAAGTCAAAACATTCTCGGGGCCAATGAACCTACAGTCAACGGCTATCCAGCGTACGAACCAGATGTCGGGGCCTTGGGTCTTACAAGTGATCTCAATTCAATGGTGATAACGGTCCCCAATCACGATCCAATGGTTGAAACGATGTGTCGATGAAGATCAACAGCCCAATACTCCTCAGAATGCAACTCATGTGTATCTTCCTATTCTGGGGTCTTCCACGGGTAGCTCTAATGATGATCCAGACCTAGTGGGCCTCATGTACGGGTCATCTAGCCAAAGAGATACCAGTGACTCCTCCTCGCGTACACTCGGACGGATGATGCGTGAATGTTCTCATCAAGTTGAGGAGAGAGCTGTTGCCACACTTTTGATGTAATTATATAAGGTTTGAAGCAAGCTACGTTCGAAAAGCTTATTACGTAAAACACGCTAGTGCAGTTGCATTTTCAGCTAGCTAGCTGAAAAACACTCCTGACAACAAATGCACATTGGTGAAGCTGGTTGGAAGCCCATGTAATGAGGGTGTGTTGGTTGCAAAAGTGGTTGAGCTAACTTACAATGGTTTTTGCACATGTCAATCAATCTGTTGCTTGATGCTTTCCTTGCATGCTTCGCTTGTTTTAAAAAATCTCAAATTTTATATGTTGTTATATGACGAATGGCTCTGTCTATTTCAAGCTATTTGCATACAGAGGGATCAGTATCTTTACGTGTCTGGCTTAGCGTAGGTTGATTGTTGGAAGAACCCTTTGCATGCTGCTCGGCAGGCTAAAGTGAATTTGTCAAATTCATTGCTCAAGCATTCTTGTTTGCTGCTGGCTACAGAGCTTATATAGTAACATGCACCGTTGTGCTGTAATTTTGAAGCTGTAAATGGTAAGCTCGCTAATGGGCAACGGATTTCAAGCCATTACTTGCTGCGTGCTAGTCCTTATCTAAAGTAAGTTAGCGATGAAGGCGCTGCAGTGTGTCAAGTTGCAGGGGGGCTAAAGCATGCAGGTTGTTAAGTATATCTGTATCCTAGGACAATGCACACAGTATAGGCAGTGTTTTTCTTTCTCATAGATATTCCATTGTCTGCCACAATGATTGTTATGATTTTTACATCAAATGAACTTGGTCACTTGGTTTCACTCTATAAAGTATTGTTTCATCTTTGAATAGATGCAGTTTTCCAACAGCTTCACCCAGAAAATGTTTCCTTACAAATCCAATTAGTTTCATTACAAAATTCAAGAAATGTAAAACCTAAACTATAAAGAATATCCTTCACGACGACTCTTAGAATTTCAACATTGTGTGGGATTCATCTTTCATCTACCACATCTCTTGGTGGCAAAGACTACAATGTTTGGATCTCCTGCATCCTGGTTTAAAAAGTCTCTTGGAGCAGAATCGATTAACTTTGGGATAGACACATATCTGCCTGAATTGAATGCAGATATCAAAACTGAATAGAAAATCTGAAATTGAAAAAAGTGATGTACTTGAACCATATCAGATACTTTGATGTTATGGATTGTGCATTTGCTACTATACAACATGCCAAATAAAATGGAAATTCATTTCTAGGGACTGTAGACATTGTCATGCAGTTAGTTTACAGGGATACATAATTCCTGATTACATGGAAGAAATGATATGCTAATTGGAGTATTGGTTCTTCAACCCCTTTTTTGAACCTTTCAGCACCTTGATATCGCATGTGGCTGATATGATATACAGGGGAGGTCATTAAATTCCCCTATCTCGCACAAAATAACATAATGTATCACTGGTAAATCACGATATATCGATACATCATATATAGTGATATTTTGCCAAAAAACCTTAGTAAAATTCCCCTGTCACGATACATACAATTCCTATTGGCGATGCATTACAATACATTCCCCCACTGGAAATTCGAAAAAAATAAATCACAAAAACCCTTTAAACAATCCATTTTCTCCTGAATTTTTTTGGGGAATCTATTTCTATACTTGTATTGTATGATTTTTGAATTATATGAACTCATTTTGGATATAATTGCATTACTTTTGTCATAAATGTGTAGTTTAGGACTGTATACAAAGGAAACTTGTTGTGCATTCTTGTTTTTTGTGATTTTTTAAGTTCAAAGTGTGTAAACATGTCTCTTTAAATATATCCTAAAGTTTTATTGAAAAATTCCACCATTTCCCAATGTTTCCCTCAAACAGCAATACATTCCCCGGTACATGCAATATTTCCCGAGCAATCCTGATATTTTTATCACTGCCTGGAAAATATTTTTCCTTCCATGGCTCATAGTATGCCTTTTTTACTCCTACAGTTGTAGCCTCAGCATGACAAAATCCTTTGAAAGAGCAGCAGCCAGTAAGGCCCGTGCCATTATTATATTGCCCGCAAAGAGTGATAGGTATGTTTTTTCTATCAACTTGTATAGGTTTATTCATGATTAGTGAAATATGATTCATAAAGTCAACTGGACAAGGGAATGATGACAGTGATGGTGGTGCTGATAAAAGTTTTTCATACTTATACAAAGATTTCATGCGTTCAATTGTTAAACTTTTGGGAATAAATGAAATTTTCTTTGATATTTATATATTGTTGCTGTAAACTTCAATTAACTTTATATTGCAAGTGTGATACCAAACACTGATATTCATGATTCCAGGTTTCAACATATATGCAGAATTCAAGTAGAATAAGACAATAAAAACAACATCAAGAGGTGATAGGCCATATTCCACATCATATAATTGGAGTGGAGGGAGAACAAGTCACTTTTTGCTGAGTAATCTTTTTTCAGATATGATTGAAAAGGAAATTTAAAATTCTCCAATTGAAAAAATGATGCAAACAGATCATAAACCAGGAAGAATGCAAATCATATGTACCACTCAGAAGCCAAAACAATCTCAGCAGATTGTGTGGTGGTAATAAAACCATTGGGGACTGTTGATATGAAACAAACAGTCTAGCAACACATGCTAGCAGTAGGTAAAGCAACACATGCTTGAATAGAAGATCAAAACATGCTAAATAAATCAGTTCTTTTCCCAGAAAATAATCATCCAACCTCATGTACGTGGATTTATAGCCCCCTTAAACTTCGCACATACTTTGGCATAATAGTTCGAGGTACATCTCTAATCTACATTCCCTATTGATCCTCTCTTATGTTCCATATTAATCTAGTCACATTCTAAGAAGCAAGAGACATTAGGACTCTTCATGAAGCAGTAAATAAAAGACTCCAATAACTTTCCAAAACACTAAGTAGTAGGTACTCACATTGTAAGATTCCCATGCATTGTGGAATGACCATGGAGTTAGCATAAAAAATCCTGCCTAGTATAATACTGGTTACCCTATCCTTCCAAAAACATACTGTTGCACATAGAGGACAAACCATAGTTGCTGACTGGAGACGCTTTCCCAAAATTTGATGGGTAGAGATTTATATATAGCTGCTCATGGTTGTCTATGTTTCCAAAAATAATTACCGGTGTTGAAAAGGAAAACAATATTTGGGACAGTTGAATAGTTTTGTATGTAGTTGAATAGCTAGCTACTTAGAGTTGAATAAGTTCATAAATGGGCCTAACCGAAATGAACCTAACCCACATTGTAAGCCCATTAGGGCATCCACATGGAATTTGCAGTTTCTCAATATAAAATAAAGAGGAGGGTTTGATATATCCCTCTCTGTATGTTTCCAACACCACGCTCTCTCTCATCCCTCTCCTATCTCTCTCCTTCGTTTCCATCTCTTTCTTTTCCATTCTCCCAATCCTTACTACTCATCATTGGCCCCTAAGAACAACACAATGTAGCCATTAACATGGCATTAGAGTATGGGCCATTCTCAGGAGATTTGTTGTGAGTGCAAATCAGATATTTGTTCTCCTTCCTCATTTCAGATCTAGACCTGATTGCACGCCATCGCCTCCATCCGCGAGCACCATCACCACCATCATATCTACTGCATTTTTTGTTTGTGGATATGTTATTTTGGTCATCAATCTGCCTTTGATCTGTGCATCTTCGCCACCTCCCTCAATTGCACCAAAAAACATACCCCCCCCCCCCCCCCCCCCCCAAAAAAAAAAAAAAAAAAAAACCCCGCGGGAATAAGTAATCATCATCATCTAAGCCTTATCCCAACTAATTGGGCTCAGCTACAACTGATGAATATAGAAAAGATAATACTGGAAATAACACCCAGTTGCTGGAAACAGAATATTAACTGCAGGAAATAGCATCCAATTGGATCTTTGGGCCCAATAGTCCAATCAACCAGCAATGTGGGCCATCTAGGCCACTCATATTTCAATATGAGCAATGTCCCTTGATTAGATGACATAAGCTGTCCACCTCTGGTCCCCTTTATTGTAGATACACTTGATGTGTGGTCAGGATCAATGTTGTCAAAAGTGATCGCATACTCGCATAATGCCATCCATATGCCATATGCAGTAGTTGCACGTGCCATATAGATGGTATTTCATCACACATCGCATAAAGTGATCGCATAATGGCATATGCGATCGCACTCGGAGCATTATTTTTTATTTTTTTACAGAAGTTTGGCCTATAAAAAGGCACTTCTCCCTGGTACCCTTTATCGTCCAATCAACCAGCAATGTGGGCTATCCAGGCCACTCATATTTCAATATGAGCAATGTCCCTTAATTAGATGACATGTGTTGTCCACCCTTGGTCCCCTTTATTGTATATCCACTTGATGTGTGTTCAGGATCAATGTTGTCAAGAGCGATTGCATAATGCCATCCATCCATATGGCATATGCGATGGCCACATATGCCATATGGATGGTATGCGATCGCATATTGCATAAAGTGATTGCATAACATATGCGACCACATACTCTCCAACAGTAAAGAATCTGATTGTTGGAGCATTATTTTTTGTGTGGAAGTTTTGTCTATAAAAAGGCACGTCCCCCTCCATTTGCAACATAAACATCCTAAAACACTCTCTAGACTGGCCGCCAAAAGAGCTCGTGGGCATGGATAGGTGGTGTAGGCCACATTCGGAAGATGTTGTTGACCAAAGGGGTAAAGGACCCACCCAAACCACTTTAGAAAACTAGTATAAGAAGAATGATAGAAAAACCACAATTGAGTGCATTGCGAAGTGGTTGTACCAAGCTAGTGTAGCTTTTAATACCTTGAAAATGAAGAGTTTTAAAGTTATAGTTGAAGCTATAAGTCAATTTGGACCTAGCTTGAAACCCCCTTCCTATCATGATGTGAGGGAGAGTTGCCTTAAAAAGGAGGTGGAGTTTACTAAAAGCTTTTTCTCCAAATATAACGAAAGTTGGAAAATATATGTTGTCCAACTTATCATGGACAATGCAACTAATTATGCAGCTGTTGATCGCCAACTTATGGAGGAGACGGTGTTTATTTTGGACACCATGCGTGGCACATTGTGTCAATTTAATGTTAGAAGATATAGGTAAGTTATATCTTAAAGTAATTGCTAGGGCTAGGAGAATCACGGTTTTTATATACAAGCATTCCCTTCTTCTTGATTACATGAGAAACCAACTACCTTGGGTGTAACTTGCTTCGTTCAACCGTTACCCAATTCGCAACAACTTTCTTAACACTATAAAGATTACATTCAAAGAAAGCGGAAGTTAGATCCTTTGTAGTGCCGAGCAATTGGAATAATGGACTATGGTCAAGAAGGCCGAAGGAAAGTTAGTCCAACAAACCATTCTTTCCGCATAATTTTGGGCTCAAGTGGTAAAGGCCTTAAAATCATCTGAACCTTTAGTAAGTGTATTACAATTGGTGGACGTTGATGAAAAGCCACCTATAGTTATAGGCTATATATGTGATGTGATGGAGAGGGCTAGAAACAAATTAATAGAACACTTCAACTATAAAGAACGTGATTACCAGCCCATCTAAAAAATTATAGATGCTAGATGGGGCAGCCAAATGACATCCCCTTGTATTTGGCTGCCTACATCCTTAATCCGACCGTATTCTTTGCGTCCGCCGATCGGACTGCGGCTGCCGCGTTTCATATGTTTTGATTTCTAGACACTTTAGAAAGAATGGTTTCAGACAAAGAAGAACATGATAAAATTTCTTGGGAGCTGGACTTCTACCTAAAGAGTGTAGGAATTTGGTCAAGAGAGATTGTTATCAGGCATGAAAGTATGAAATTGCCAAGTATGCAATTTAGTCTATGAAGTTCTACAACTTATAATGTAAGAAGTTTGAGTGAGAAAGTGTCTAACTTCAACTTATTTGCACAGCTAACTAGTGGTCTATGTATGGAGTTGAACCGACCAATGTTCGAAATATCGGTATCGTGCAATGTATCACACCCTTAGGATATAGATACATATCAATTATCGCACGGGATATGTCATTTGTATCGTGTAATTTATTGCACTTTTTGGAAAACATGGGGAAACATTGGGAAAATGATTGAATTTTTTAATGAAACTTCATGGATTATTAAAAAAGACCTTAATGCACACTTTTAAATCATAAAATCTCAAAAAAGAAGTGCACATAATAGGTTTCCTTTGATTAAGGTCCTAAGCTATGCACTATCTGATTGAACTAAGACAACTATATTCAATATCCACTCCGTCCAACCATTTTTTCATATCATTTTAGGACATTATCCAAAAAATGAAGTAGATCCAATAATCAGGTGGACCATACCATAGGAAACAATGGTGATTGACCATTAGTGGGCCACAAAAGTTTTGGATCAAGCTAATAATTGTTTTTCTCTTCATTCAAACTTATGTGAAGTTATCAATAGATTGAATGCCTAATAAAATAGAGGGAAAATTAAGGTGCACCCTAAGAAGTTTTTAATGGTACCGTGTTTAATCACCACTATTTCCTTGAGTATATAGTCCACCTGATAATTGGATCTTCTTAAGTATTGGGATCATGCTGTAAAATGATCTGAAAAAATGGATAGACGTATTGGATACAAAATACACACGTCAAGTTGGGCCTCATGGTAGGGGTTGCATGGTCTTGGGTGAGGCTGGGGTCTCACCTAATCCACTCCCTTCACCACATTGAAATATGCTCTTATCGTATTGAGTAAACTTTGTTGGGCCCACCATGAATGTACATGGTTTATCTACGCTGTCCATCCATTTTTCTAGCTCATTTTAGGGGATGAGCACAAAATTGAAACATATACAAAGCTCAAATGGACCATACCGCAGGAAACAGTAGGAATAATGATTTCCACTGTTGAAACCTTCCTAGGGCCTATAATGATGTTTATTTTTCATCAACCTATTCATAAGATCACAAAGACATGGATGAAGGAAAAGAACAAATATCAGCTTGATCCAAAACTTCTTTGGCCCCCAAGGATTTTTCAATGGTAGACGTTCAATTCACATTGTTTTCTGTGGTGTGGTCCACTTAAGCTTTGGATATGCTTCATTTTTTTGGGCTAAAACCATAAATTTATCTGGTAAAATGGGTGGACGGAGTGGATAAAATACATGAATTATAGTGGGCCCCACAGTTTTGAGGCAGGACCGATGCATAAACCAAATAACATGTGAGATCAAGTAACAGAATTAAGACAATTAACAAAAAAACAAAAGCATTGCCATAATCATCACGAATCCCATGAAAACCAAAAGATCATGCATGATCCTAGACTAAGTTACCAACACCATCACACGACATCATTAAATAAAACGAAACTAGGATCTAATGGATGTAGGGACATCCAATTAGCATAGGATATAGTCTATTTCAAAGTAGAAGGCTTAATACAACCTAGGGTAAAAATTAGGGTTTGGATAATTTGGGAAAGCAGGAAAGTTAGAGATTTTATATTTAGGACTAGGGTTTCGGGAATGGAAGAAAGGGGTTTAGGAGAAGACAAAGGCTTAGGTTGTGAGAATCGAAGAACTTGAAGACAATACCTTAATGGAGGGGAAAAGAGAAGGTGGTGTGAGGATAGTTGGAGACCTCGCACCTCCGTTGATGAAGATTAGCCTCGCACCAATCTCCCTTCCAAATCACATGAAAGTATCTTCAAATCGCATGAAGATGGAAGAAGAAGAAAACAAGAGCCTTTTCTCTTTTTCTTTTTTTATTATTATCACAAAACCTAATAAGGGAGAGGGTCACATGCCCATCTTCTTTTTATAGCTTTAAAAAAGTTGAAAAATTACAATTAACACCCTGTTTTGTGAATTTTGATGAAAATAGCCCTTGTCCAACTAAAATCAACTAAAACACTCATAATAATGTCCAAACATAACATAAGCAAACTAAATCCTATAATGCTAATAAAATCTAAGAAAACTAGTGTAGATGATCCATGATCAATGACCCGATCATATGATTCAACGACCCAATCATCACGTTCCTCCGATCCAATGGTCTGGATCACTCCATAAAGCAGCCCATGTGCATCTTCCTACTGTGGAGTCTTCCAGATGCTCGCACATGCACATGGGGTCTTCAACACAATCACGGATACTCGCTTAGCCATAGGAAAATCGTTGTGGCTATGGCTAATCGGTGTGGCCCGCCTCCTCTGATACGTACACAAGGGTGTACGTGAAGTGGTTAGCGTACTAAGTTACACACTATGCAATCCACTTCCCACCACACTGCGAAGACGAGCGCTGACGCTCCTCGAGCTCAAGTTGTACAAATAGTTCAAAGTTACATGGGCCCCACAATAATGTATTTATTATATCCACACTGTTCATCCATTTGGAGAGATCATTTTAGATCATGAGCCCAAAAATGAATCATATCCAAAGCTCAAGTGGACCACACCACAAATAGCAGTGGGGACAATGATTCTCACCGTTAAAACATTCGTAGGGCCCACTATAACGTTTATTTTCTATCCAATCTGTTCATGAGGTCACACAGAGGTCACACAGACCTAGATGAAGAGGAAAAACAAATATCATATTGATCCAAAACTTGTGACCCCCAAAAGGGTTTCAATGGTAGACGTTCAATCTCCCACTGTTGTTTGCAGTGTGGTCTGCTGGATCTTTGGATTTGTCTTATTTTTCAGCTTAATTCTTACGACGAGCTCGCCAAATGGACGAACAGTTTAGATATAACACATACCTCATGATGGGACCCACAGAACTTGGTGACGTCAACACACTAGTTAGCTTGGTGGTGTGCGGTACACTAGCCAACCTGATTCCCGTAAAAAGGGCTTGGATGCCCCTTTTTTCGAAGCAGAGAGCATTGCGGAAGGCCGGAACCCTAAAATCTCTCCCAAACCTATCATATCTCCAGATTCCGATGAGGATTTCTCTGAATTTCGCCCAAATATTCGGATTTCGACGGATTTCTCCCAAATCGAAGATTTTGTTTGCACTAACCTATGAATGACGCTTTGATTCGAATGGCCCACCAAATGCAGCTTTCGATCAGGACGATCTCTTCTATACGTACCGAAATCCACCTATTGAAAGTCTCTATTCTTTTTTTTAAAAAACAAAAAATCAATTTTTTCAGATAATGACGTTGTCCCGACATCTCGACCCTTTTATTGACGAATTTGGTAGTTGGCTATAGTAGCCTCGTGAACGGGCAGGTGTTGTGCAACCAAATTTCTCGAAAAAAACAAATAAAATCCCAAGAAAAAAGAATAGTATCGTCGATATTGAACGATATTCAGCGAGAAATCGAATGATATTTAACGATATGTCAATCGATACAAAGTATTTTATAAAATTTCCTACTTTCTTAGTCTTTTTTGAATGGTTTTGTATCGCTGGACCGCGATACTGATAATATCGACCGATATATCATCCGATAGTATTGATATTCTGAACAGTAAACTCGACTAGGAGGAATCCTGTACTACAAAAGATGGCCATGAGAATTCTTGGCCTTACATGTTCTTCGAGCGGTTGCGAGCGCAACTGGAGTATATTCGATTCAGTAAGTTTTAAAAATTACAACTTAAAGTTCTATAATTTACTTCTAGTTTCAAATTTGAATGCTAAATTGATAATATTACATATTATAAATATTAATGGCATGCGAATTCACATGAAAAAAAAAAAAAAGAAAAAAGAAATCGCCTCGAATAAAAGAAACACAATGACCTGGTCTTCATCAAGTATAACCAGAAGCTGTGAGAAAGATTCCAGGCCAGGCGAGAAAAGCTTGGATTCTAGGATCCTATCAGCCTAAATGATTTGGAGGCAGATAGTGAGTGGCTTGTGGAGACAAAGGATCCATTCTTTGTCGGCGAGTCCCTTACATGGGCCCAAGTCGAAGACGCCGCTTATGGATCGGCACCTGGCGAAGGTTCTTAATCTCAATGGCGAAGAAGAGAAGCTAGAGGGGCGAGCAATAACACGAGGCTTGTGCCTAGCAGTCAAGAAGAAGACAACAATGATATTGAGATTGAAGAAGTACAAGAAGAAGATGCTCGACCATTAGACGTTGATGAACAACTTCTGCAGACAGATGATGAAACAAAAGAAGATGAAGTGTATGTTGAAGAAGGAGATGACTCTGACTACGACGATGGTGATGGTGGTGATGTACCACAATGGGAGAGGGAGCAATGTATATGGTTAGTAGATTAGTAGTTTGGACTTTGTAGATTTTGTTTATCAATAAAAGTATTAAGTGTTTACTTTTTATTAATAAGTAATTGTTAATTTTTAGTTATTAATAGCTTAGATAGTATAGGTAAAATGCTTACTAATATTTACAAATTAGTTTGAAAATTGATGGGAGTAGTGAAGTCTCTATGTGTGTGTGTGTGTGTATATATATATATATATAAACAGATTTTCTCAAAATTTTCCTTTTTTTTTTTTTTTATGATTTAAAAAAATTCAAAAAAAAATAAAAATACATTGTGTGATCGCATAAGAGATCACACAGTGTTGATCGCATACAGTTGCTTAAGCGATTTGACAACATTGTTTAGGATGCATAAAAAAAATCTTATTCATAACTGGCATGATCTCAGACCATTCTAGTGGGATGTGATAAAGTGCATATACCATTATACAATATAGGAGCATAAAAATTCCATCATGTATTCTTTCATGCTTGAATTAAATCCTTTTTAAAACCTAAGTGGAATATTGTATGTGCGTCTTAGGAAAAGCATGGCCCAAGAATAACAATTCCAAAGGAAAATATTTTTTCAGAAAACAATATTTTATTATTATATTAATGCTCTTACATCACGTAGTTTAGTATCACCATCAACCCTTGAAGGGAATATACATTCTAGTTTGCCTATTGAAATGACAACTAGTTTGTCATAATATTTCCTGTATCGTTATCACCTAATGTATCACACCCTTGGTATACGGATACATATGGGTTATTGCATGGGATATATCGATTTTATCGCATAATGTATCGCTATTGTTGGGAAACATAGGGAAATTGGTCAAAATTTTTAATGAAACTTCAAGGATTGTTAAAAAAGACATTAATACACTTAAAAGTCAAAACCCCATAAAAAATAAGTACATAGTCGATTTCCTTTCTATGGGGTCCTAATCTTTGTGTTGTCTAACCGAATTGATGAAAGTATATTCAAAGTCATTTGTATAATTTATAAATGTAAGAAGACATGTATGGAAACACAAACAATACATTTAAAAGCAAGAGAATTAGAAAACTAGAAATATACCTATGAATAATGTGTGTGGTTGTGGCTCAGACCCCATAGAGCTACACGGTGACGCAAAATCATCATCTCCATCTCCAAAGTGTTGGGCATATTATTGTTGTTCCACAAATCAATAATACTATGCTCAGGTAATAGTAGAGTGATACCGGTGAATATACTCTCTAACATAACGTTGGTACTCATCTTCTCCAATTTGAGAAAATTTGGAAAATTTGGAAAATTTCCTCAGTTTTTCACAAATTGGTCCATCTTCCACCAAATCTCAAAATTAGAAATGATTTCATCAAGCACTCCTGAATACTTTGAAATGGGGGCTAATTGACTGTTGATCGAAGTGGAATTTCGAAAACAAATATTTTTTAACATTTTTAATTAATTTTTTGCCAAAAAAAATAATCTAAATTACCAAGAATCACTAGATCAGGTTGCATACATGTTTGATTTTGTGTTTGGACACCAAGATTACAACTGATTTTTGAGAAATTAGGAAATTTCAATTTTTTTTCCCAATTTTCTGCAACTCAGCCAATCTCTTCCTATTCTCAAAATCGAAGCAGCAAATTCAAAAAATGAGAGAAAGAAAGAATAAAATATGCTCACCGGATCGAATATGTGGGATATATCTGCACTACCCATGCATTTCGTATCGCACAGGTGGGTACAAGATATATTGTGGGATATATTGGCCGATATCGTCAATACTAAGAACATTGGTTTGTACTTATATTAAATAGCTCTAGTTGCATGATTACTTTCAAGTTTTTCAATTATCAAAGATGCCTTTTTAACAACACCTTGTGGTCATCTTATAACCCTAGTTTATGCCATTGAGACATATTGTTTCAAGCTATATCAATTTATGTGGGCAAAGCTTGATCCATAATCAATTTAGTCTCACAATTCAAAAATAATTGGTTTTGGATTCTCCACTATGCAGGTACGAAGTTGATACAGATGCATTGCTCTCTGTATTAGCCCTACAACCTATCCCTGCAATGGCATCCATCCCAACCATTGTTGAGGTATATTACTCAGAGAATGTTCACATGTTTGAAACAAAAGAATACTGACTCATTATAAAGTAATTCATGTCCATGTAAATAATATAAATTTTCTATGAGGAAAATGTGTCCCAATGTTAAATAGTATGGTATATCTACCTCAGTATAATTTCTTCAATATTGGCAGGATTGATACGATTCAAATTATCAATGAGAGAGTAGAAGTTAAGAAAGAAATATTTTTAACTTGAAACTATATATTTCCACTTCCAAGTTTTAGAAGTTTTTAATTATGTTCTACCAGTGATCCAATCTTAACAAGTTTTCAATGTTTTGGAATGTTTTCGAGAAAGCTATTTTGTAATTTTCGTTCTCTCGCATATCTTTGAAGATCCTTGACATGTCACTGAGTGGCAACCAATCTCCATGAATTTTCAATAACTTTATGAGGTTACTTGCCAAAGTCTTTCCTTCTAATGTTTTGATGTGCTATATGCATGAAATGTTACAAGGTTCTAGCTGTCAATAAGGATAATTGCACCTTTGAAGATTCTCACTGTTTTATGCATAATTACAGACATCTACCCCATGCATAGTATTCAATATTCCATTTTTCATAAGGCCGTCTCAATCTCGTTTATAGGCTCTTAATCCTTTATTTGCATACACAAGCATAAATATTGAATTAATTAATGATCAAAGAATGGACAGAGAGAGGCTCACTATCAGTTGTATGTAAGCCTTCAGGGTGTTTCATATATGTATATATCTCCTCTCCCCCCCTTGTATTCTTTGTAACAAGCACCTTCTGTTGGGCATTTTATCCCAAAAGAGAACGAGCTGGTTTTCTAAATTCTTTTCCAATATTTGGTATTAGAGCCATTTTGGGTTGATGCTATCCTTGACCTTAAAGTTCTTGACTATAACAAGCCCCCTTTTTTAAATTATTATTTTCATCTCTATTGCAATCTTTGTTCGTTGAGAGAAGTTAATGTCGTTAGGTATTTTGATGTAAGGAATGATGCATCGAATGTCATCATTTGGCAGAGTAGTGTTATTTGGCCATGAATTATCAATATTTTTGGTGATTTATTTAATTTTTGGAAGGAATTGGGTACATTTTGTGCCTTGTAATACGGAAAATGAGAAATTCAAATCTTGTCTGTGCCAACTGTCATATGCTTTTTCCCCATCATCTTTATGATCAGATTCAATAGGAATATTCTCATTTTTACCATATTTACTACCCAATGGGGTTTCTCTGTTGAAGTTCGATGATTGCATCTAATCGATGGTTGGTACTTGTTATGTTGGATAGCATTTCACTGTAATTTGTGAATTTCTATTGCTTTTGAAGCTCGTCCTTTGGTCGTGTTTGTTGAATCCCTTGGTGTTTTGTTTTTACCATCCTTAATGTAGACACCCTATCTTGAATAGGTTGCATATATTACTTGAGCTAATTGGGTTAGGTGATGCATCTAGGCAACTCATCCATTAGATGGGCCATAGATGGTCCCACAGGCCGGAAGATTGAAGATTTGTCCAGTCTAAGGGGTTCTTGATTAAAGACCTGAAGAATCTAACGATCCAAAATTTGAGATTTAAACCACATAATGGTCTCCACTGGCCTAATTGAGTATCTGGATCAGATCAAGGGTCCAATGACAGGTGTGGACCTAAATAATGGTCCAATTGGACTGTGGGGCCCAACGGTCCGTGGGATTTATTATTTTATTACTTGTAGAACAAGTTTCTGTTTAGTACTGTCGTCACTTTGTGGCTCACTTTTCAGGTATGAAACAATGACGAAATGACATGGAATTGGTCCCATCTGAAAGCCTATTGAGTTAGAGCAGTCCTTGGAGTAGCACTCTTTCTTTGTTTGAGATCACTAAATGTATGGCAAAGTGGTGTGGCCTATTCATTTTCATACAAATCTCTGGGATACTAACATAGTTATGGTGGTGGAACTCCTTGACCTATTATATTGGTCCACACCTTTTCCTTTCGATGACTATGAGATGGTTTGTCTTTGACTCCTGAAGGTTCATTTTCTGGCTGAAGCTTATCTCAAGGCCTTTTGCCTTTGAGCTTCTACTCATGATATCTGCATGATGCACATGGAGGAATACAAAATCGGTGGATCACCTCTTTATTGGGTGTGAAGTAGCACGAGAGATTTGGTCTAGCTTCTTTGGCCTATTTGAAGTTATTTGGGTATCCCCAGGATCCTTTTTCAGCATTTTGGAAGGGTGGACTCATGGTCCCTTCAAGCAGCAACGTGGCACTCTGCTGAAGATGTTACCCCATGCTATAATTTGGGCATTATGGAAAGAAAGAAATAGAAGAAATCGAACATAAAGAATGGTTTTTGTCATCCTTGGTTACTGACATTAAGGTTTTCCTAGCACCTTGGAGGACCTCTTTGGACTCTTCCTTGGAGTTTCTTTATCCAAGCTCCTCCATAAAAGGATTCTGTCAATGCGCATAGGTGAGAATCTTTAAGCATTTTGAGTTGGTATCCCCCACCCTCGGTAGTTGGAAACTTAGGGCATGTTTGATTTCGGGTGAAATGGTAAATACCGTGTAAAGAAATAATGATTATTTCCCTGTGCATTTATATCTTACCTGATTTGACTGCTTACTTTTTGCCACAAAAATCAAGAATATTGCAAAATATCCGTGGGTCCCACTGTGATGCATTTTGCTTATCCACACCATTCATCCATTATTCCAGTTGAATTTATAGCATAAGTAAAAAAATGAGGCATATCCAAAACTCAGGTGGACCACGTCATATGAAAAAGGAAATTGAATACTGATCGTTAAAAACTTTGTGGGACCACTGTTTCTTTTGGCGTGGGCCACTTGAGTATTGGATTTACTTTATTTTTTGTATCATGCTTCAAAATATTGTAGTAAAACAGATGGACGGAATGGATTTATCATATGCATTATCATGCGGTTCAAAAATTAAAGTTACCTCTTTTGAACCAATTTGAAAGACACGAATTCCTATGAATTTTCAAACACGTGAAACAGGGGGAATTACAGTTTCCCGTGTATTTACCATTTCTTTGAAAAAACAAACAGGCCCCTAATGTTGATGGCTGTTCATTAACCCTGGGGAGTTGGGTATTAGAGGGGTGAGCGGTATTGCTCTTTGCTTCTTAATTCCAGTGGAGAAGGGGTAAGTCTAATAGAGTTAAACTTGTGGTGATTAAAGTAACAAGCTAACAATCGAATTATTTTTCAACCGCTTTGAGGGACTGCTTATTGTTGAAGAAGACTCCATGTCGGCAATAGCATGGGCACTGGGGAAGGTGTCAATTCCATGGACACTATAGTTTGTAGTGAATGACATGAGGATGCGTTGTCGTTCCTCATCTATTACCTTTATCCATGTCCTGAGAGAAGCCACTGTATTAATAAGAGCTGGCAGCATGTCAGTATCATTTCCTGGAAAGACATTTATTTTACAATTTACAAGTTACAACTTAAATAAGGTTCATGTATCATCATATCCATAAACTAATTTCTTTGCTGAATCATAAGTTATCTCAAGAATTGACATTATAATGTCATTCCAATTCATGTATATTTTTCGACTTGATAGGCACAATTATCTTGTATGACCGGGAAATGTCTCTCTTTGCCTTTCTTGCATTATCTAGTAATGTGCTGAATAGTCCAAAAGTAATGATTCCTTAGAGGTAGAAAATTTTCAATCTTCTACCCAATGTTTGAAGTGTCAGTATTGCTACAAGTTTTGCTGGCCGGGGATATAGAAACAATATCGATATCGCTCATAACTGGAAATGCGGGGAAACATGGGTGAAAATGGTAGAATTTTTCAATGAAGCTTTAGGAGATGCTCAAATACACATTTTTTCATATTTAAGAATAAAAAAATTGCAAAAAGACTACATACATAATAAGTTAACATTTAATGGGGGCCTAAAAGCATATGTTGTCGTAAGAAATCAGTCCAACCATCCCATGTACCCATCCAACCATCCAACCATCCAGCCTTACATCCAAATATCCATCGATATCTCAGGATATCGACAACACACAATATTTTGCCAAAAAATCATTGACAATTGGAAAGGAAACGAAAGACTGTGGTCTCAATATCGCCCATGTTGCGATGGAAATATATGGCAATATTATCAATATTATTGTTGACAATTTGAACATTGCATACAAGCATATGCCCATAAAAAATTAATATTTCGCCAAAAAATCATTGACAACTAGAAAGGAAATGAAAGAGGGTAGTCTTGATATCGCCCATGTTGCGATAGCAATATATCGCAATATTATTGAAATTATTATCGACAATTTGAACACTGCATATAAGCATATGCCCATAAAAAATTGATTTTTTTTAAAAAATTTAATAAACATATTTTTGGCAATATCGATACATTGGTGATATTATCGAAATATCACCAATACACTGGCAATACAAGCGATTCCTAGAATTTACACAGTAAAAAATATTGGCAATATATTGACAATACAAGTGACACTCGGAATTTACACAGTTAGAAATATTGGCGATATGTTGACGATACAAGTAACATTTGGAATTTACACAGTTGAAAATATTGGCAATACATTGGTGATACTTAGCAATACATCATTGATACCTGAAATTTCTGATACTACCAGTGTTATTGGTATCGCCGAGCTGGAGATACGGATAATATCGGGGATTCTCCGAACAATGCTTCTACCTAAGTACGCGTATTTGTTATGGATGGAAAATAATCAATTCTTGAATAAGGATTAGCAATATGAAAAATACTGTTAAGGCTAATTATAACATGCTTATTGATTCATCATATTTGCACTCTCCTGGCTCAAATCCTGGCAAGAACTAGACAAAATTAAAGCATACAAAAACATTATAGAAGTAATGCAGTTGCCAACTGGTTTTGCATGATTTGGGGCCTTGGACATTCTATTTATTGATTAAATGGCTCACAGTTATTTCATTTGATATTCCTACAGGTTGCAAACACCAGTACATGTGAGCTTTTGAAATCAATCTCAGGCTTGAAGGTGGAACCAGTTGAAAATGTCGCTTCCAAGTTATTTGTCCAGTGCTCTCGGCAAAAGGGGCTAATAAAAATCTACAGACATCTGCTTAATTATCAGAGTACTGCCCGTACTGCACTGTAGGATGCTATTTTCTTCTCTCCATGTTTTTCCTTCATGACACCCAAAATGGAATGGGTTTCATAAGATGTATGGTTTTGCTTGTCAATTTCTCTAATGGATTCACTTTTGCTTGTGAAGTTAAAGCATTAATAGAATCTTTTGAGGAATATGCGCAATGAATCACTCTGGGATACTATTGGAACAATAGTTTCCTCAACAAATTTATTAACACTTGCAATTGGAGACTTAATATAAGTCATCTTCAATACTTGGATGAGTGGTAAGGCAGGCTAAATATCATTGGTTGAGTCTTTAAATATATCATTGTATGTTTTTCATGGGTTGGTAATAAAGGTGTTCCTAGTTCACTTTTGTATTTGGTTAATTTGCTTCTTCTTTTTTTCTTGTCTCTCTCTCTTCTTCTTCTTCTTCTTTTTTTTTTTTTTTTGAAGTAGGTGTTGTCAATAAATTGTGGTTTAATTTATGAGAGGGTATTCTTGTGATTTGTATGTACTATGAGAGTGTTAGGGTTATTTACGTGAAATTTTTAGATCAACTTGAGAAGATCTTTAGGATACCTCTAGATAAACTTGAGTAGAAGATTTCTAGAATCTTCTTAGATACACTTGGGAAGCCTATAATGCTATACTTTTGTCACCATTCTATTCATTCAATATAAGGAAACATTTCCTTTGCTTGAATTTTTCTTCAATGATATGAAAATTGGTCTGCTAATCCAACTTTCTTCTTCATTCTTTATTGATACAAGCTGATACGGCCCATTTTTCTTCCATGGGGCCTTACGACCGTCTTACGTATCGTATTGAGCCAATATGGATACAATATTGTCGTACTAGTCAATGCATTACGGATATTTAAAACCATGCTCCTATCTTGGGCTACTGGCAAATAGAGTTGCTTCTCATTAGACTAGTATTCAAAGTACCTTCAGTCTAGGGCTGATGGACAATTCAGAAAATACCAGTCCAATCACTTGTTTTTTATGGAGGAAACTAGGTGCTAGAAGTATGATTCAGCGTGTCAATGACAAGCAGAATTGTGTTTGTTGTGTGGTGCTTTCCCAATTATCTTGGTGGAATTCTTGTGGAACTTTGTTGGAAAAAGGTTTGTGAGTTGTGGGTGACCTTCTAAACAATTCTTTCACTTGCTTGTCGAAGGGTTCCTAACTTGCTTCACTTGTGATCTTGATTGATATGTTCAAGTTTGGATCAGAGATCAGTTCAAATGATTTTTTCTTGTATTTGATCCACTTAGAAGCTCTAACAAATTGTCAAATATCACCACTTATGTTCATTTATGCACTAATCATGACATTCTCATGTATACATGTGCACTTGATTTCTCAATACTCATGTGATGGGGACATCACGCGCACAAACACGCCTCCCCTATGCACGTACGCAAGGAGGAGGGCCCCACCATCGATCTGAATTGATGACCACATCTAAGGAGGGCCTCCTAGTTAGGGGACTGTGTTTTGGTTCATTGGAGTGGACCCGATCGTCATGTGAATCCCGCCATGGGTTCTCATGATCGTGGCCTACTATTCCAAACAATCTAGTACTTTGAGTTTATGTTATTATTGTTATTAGGAACATCATGGACGGTTTAGATTACTTTGATTAGCTGTTATTTGTGGTTACTTTGTCTCTAAGTAATAGGTTGCGCACATGGTGCGAGTTTTGGAGTGTAGGATTTTATTATAAATAGGCACGCCTCATAGTCTTTTTCTTATTGAAGATTGAATAAAATTTCTGCGTCTTCCTGCTCCTCTCTGAATTGTAAAAGCCTAATTGGGTGTGAAACCCTCCCTTCTTCGAAGGGCTACTACCGTGGTGCGAAGCCACATCCATCTCGATTCGCCCCCACATTCTACCATCCATATTTCTCTTCCTACAATCATTCCACCTGCAAATCCATCATTATTTTGCAGCCGTTCCTTCTCTATAGTAGAATTTTAGAATTTGACCCTGCAAGAGGGCTGAAACTTTGACGGAGCACTACGCACGGACCGTACTTCGGATCAGGCCGAAACTTGGAGGGTTTGTAGCCCAACCCTAGTCGACCAGCCCCAAGGAGGGAGTTTTTGGGTTCGTGGGCCTCACGCATGTGCAAACAGCCTTCCACGCAGGTGCATCAGGCCTGGCCTGTTGTCCACATGCGCGGGTTGTCTTCAGGTTCACTCTTTCCTCTCTTTCACTTCTCTCTTACCTGATTCCCTTAACCCTAACCCTAGATCGTCTTAAATTCTAATTTTTTGCCCCTTTTTCTAACCCTAGGGTTCTCCGAATTGAAATTTGTGAATCCTTTGGATTGGGGAACTCTTTTTGTGCATGTGTGGATGACTTTACTCTCCTTTGAGCATTGTTTGGTCTATAACTTTAATTGATCCAGCCCTAGCATGTGTAGGCCAGGACCCACATAGATTCCCCTTGTTGAATGCTTGACCTTTTTGTGGGATGTGGAATTTTGTGTGATTGTTTCTGAACTAGTATGATCTAAAGCCTGAACTCTTGCATAGCATATTTAAATTTTCATGTCTTGCATCAAATTCGGTATCAGAGCACAAGGTTTTTATAGGGGAATGCATTGCATGCTTAGGGTTTAGTTTATTTTTATCCATTATGCATCAAGTCTCATCATATAGAGCTGTTTAGAGGTCCATAATTCCTGATATAACCTGCTGAAATTTCTGTTATCAGAAAGTTAGCAATTCAAATTGCTGAAATTTTCTGCTATCCCTTTATTTTGACAACTATATTGCTGAATTTTGGTAGCATTGTGTAGTTTTCCTCATATAAAGTCTCATAGGATCATCTAGTCCCATTTAGACGCATATAATCGTATTAGAAGGTCTTTTAGTTGAGTTAGTGGTTGTATGCCCACACGTACAGGTCATGGCTTTGGCTTACACCCTACACTAAACATGGAGCAATTACAAGAATCAATGAACAAAATGACCCAGCAGTTTGAGTCTTTGGGTAAACGCTTGGAACAACGTATTGACCGACGCTTGGATCAACTTACTGTGCGTGTTACCCAACTAGAGACCTGCGCCTGGGGAAACCCTACCATTGGGGAAGATGCCCAATCTCAGGTAGGTGGTCAGGAGGATAGACCAAGGAATGAAGGTAGTTAAGGAATTGGTTTTGGGCGCGCACCTGTACACCCACCCCGTGAGGGACATCAAGACCACTATGACCCTGATGCGCAACTTCTCAAAGGAGTTAGAGTAGATGCCCCCAAGTTTGATGGCCACTTGGACCCTGAAGCGTTTCTAGATTGGTTGGCGGATATGGACCACTATTTTGAGTGGTATGACATATCGAACGCTCATCGAGTCCGATTCACCAAGATGAAGCTTTTGGGCCAAGCAAAGATGTTTTGGGCTACTGTAGAGCGAAAGAAAGAAAGAGCGGGGGAGCTCCCAATAATCCATTGGGGAGAAATGAAAAAAACTCTTAAAGAGAAATACCTCCCGTTTTTTATCACTTGAGGTTGGTTGAGGAATGACAGTCTCTTTGATAAGGTTTCATAAGTGTTGCTGAATACATTGAGAAGTTTGAAGAGTACTTGACCCATTGTGAAGTTGATGTGGACCCCATACTCACCCTTGATTTAAGACGGGCCTTCGTTCTGACATTAGGAGAGAGTTGCTTGCCAAGGACATAGACACTCTTGAACAGATGTATCAAATAGTGTTGGAGGTCGAGTAATACCTCAAAGCATCTATGGGAAGGCGGTTTGAGTTTCGTGATTCTAGCACTAAGGTCAACCCTTCTAGGGCCAAGCCTAGCACTGGATACCAAAACAAATCTTCCAATAGTTCTCAGTCCAGGCCCAAGGATGATAAGGGTAAAGAGGTTATCGGGTCTAACTCGCGTAGAAGTGGAGCAACTATGTGTTTTAGGTGTCAGGGGTTTGGTTACTTTACCCACCAATGTGGCACGAAAGAGAGCACCAAGGTGCTCCTTATTGATGGGCAAGTAGAAGTAGTGCCCCAAGAAAGTGACCGTGAAGAGGAAGAATATGAGTTAGCAGAAACCCCTAGTGATGAGGAAGAGGGAGCGCAAGAGTCTGCGACCCTGACAGTTGTTGCGTTGCGCCTTTGCCCAAGCAAAGAATACTAACAATTGGTGCCGCAACACGATCTTCTATACCTATGCAAAGTGTGGAGATAAGAGTTGCAAGATGATCGTGGATAGTAGTAGTTGTGCCAATGTGGCATCAACCAGTACGATGGGCCGTTCAGGCTTGAAGCTTGAAGCCCATCCTTAACCCTATAGTGTCTTGGGTTGATGAGACTTCTATTCCAGTCTCGCACCGTTGTCTTATTCTTATTCAGTTTGGATCATATAAAGATAATCTGGTGCGATGTTGTTCCCATGGATGCTGGCCATATCATTCTGGGTAGACCCTGGCTCTATGACAGGGATGTTACCATATTTGGTCATTCAAATGTGTGTACATTCTGGTTTGAGGGCAAAAAGGTCAAGCTAAATCCACTTCCACACAAGAACACGACTGGAAAGGAGTCTACACAGACTAGTGTGAGCAGCTCAAAAGAATTGAAGGAATCGAAGTCCAAGTCTAAGCTTCTCCATATTCTAAATGCCAAGGACTTTGAGCGAGAGACCGAGGCGGACTCGATAGCGTACGCCCTAGTGGCTAGGAAAAGTGCACACTAGAGGCTAGTGTAGAGTTACCCACTGAAGTTATTCCGGTAGTGAATGAGTTTCGTGACATCTTTCCTGCGGATCTACCAGATGATGAGCTTCATACAACATGCCATTGATTCAGTCCCTGGAGCGACTCTACCAAACCTCTCTCATTACAGAATGAACCCAAAGGAGCATATGGAGTTGAAGAGACAGATTGATGAGCTCCTAGGAAAGGGTTTCATTCGAGAGCATGAGCCCGTGTGCTGTGCCCGCCCTTTTTACACCTAAGAAGGATGGCACGTGGAGGATATCTGTTGATAATAGGGCCATCAACAAAATCACAATCAAGTATCGGTTTCCCATACCGCGTCTTGATGACATGTTGGATATGATGGCCAATGCTACTATCTTCTTGAAAATTAACCTCAAAAGTAGTTATCACCAAATCCATGTACGCCCTAGTGATGAGTGGAAGACGGCCTTCAAGACGAAGGATGGGTTATAAGAGTGACTAGTTATGCCTTTTGGGCTAACTAATGCCCCAAGCACTTTCATGCGTGTGGTGACCCAAGTGTTGAGGCCCTTCATGGGGAAGTTACTGGTCGTATACTTTGATGATATCTTGATTTATAGCATGACCAATAAACAACACCTCAACCATTCAAGGCAAGTTTGTAGGATCCTTAGAGCTGAGAATTGTATGCCAACCTAAAGAAGTGTGCGTTTTTGTCTACTAGTGTTATCTTCTTAGGTTTTGTTGTGTCAGCTGAGGGCATATCGGCAGATCCCGAGAAGGTCAAGGCCATCGTCAATTGGCCTGAACCCCGTAATATTCACAAGGTGCGCAACTTTCACGGCTTAGCCACCTTCTATAGGTAGTTCATTCGAGGCTTCAGTTCCATTATGGCTCCCATCACGGATTGTATAAAAAATAGAGAGTTTCAATGGACAAAGGCAGCCTCGAAGGCCTTCAAGGAGATAAAGGTCAGGATGATCGAAGCTCCAGTCACGCGACTTCTGAATTTTTCGAAAGTTTTTGAAGTCGCATGTGACGTGTCAGGAGTCGGCATAGGAGGAGTACTTAGTCAGGAAGGGCACCTTGTCGCCTTTTTTTAGTGAGAAACTGAATAAGGCGAAACAAAAATATTTCACCTATGACAAAGAGTTCTATGCAGTAGCGCAATCACTGCGCCACTGGCATCATTGCCTATTACCTCAAGAATTCATCTTGTTCTCAGATCACGAGGCTTTAAGATATCTGAACTCTCAGAAGAAATTAAACCCTAGGCACACCAAGTGAGTGCAATTCCTTAAAAAGTACACTTTTGTGCTTAAGTATAAGGCCGGTGTAGAGAATAAACCTGCCAACGCATTGAGTCTTCGAGTTGCGTTACTCAATTCCATGAGTGTCGAAGTCACGGGCCTCGAGTGCATCAAAAAAGATTATTCTGAGTATCCAGATTTTGGAGTTGTGTACGCATTGTTGTTAGAGAGTCCATCAGGAGCTAGCAGTGAGTACTTGATTTTAGACGGATATTTGTTCATGAGTGACCATTTGTGCATACCTCACACCTCCCTTTCACGATTTTCTTGTATGGGAGTTACATTCAGGAGGGGTAGTGTGATGGCCTGGAATTCGGGGGTCAAGCAGAAGCTCAGCTCCCGAGTTCCAACGCATTACTTATGCAACATAGGTAATGATGATTAAATGTTGTCTGTATTAGTGCCTTAAACATGAATGAGATTATACCAAATAGCATATCATACTCCAGAGGCAATTAAAGTACGCAAGCAGAAGACTGTGATATGTATATAAACTGTATAAAAGTAATAGCAAGCCCTCAGAGTATGAATGTCACTAGGTTAAATAATTACAAGTTTAGTTCAAAAATATGCAAAATCAGAAAGTGTAATGTTCTCTATCCAAAAACCTTGTAGCCCCGCCAGCGCAACTCCATGTCTACATGGACCCGCCAGAGAGTTGCATATAGGAGAACTCCTTGTCATCGTAATAGTCCGGCTCTACCTCATAGACATCGCCATCACCTGCAATTAAGACAGAATCTAGTTGGTGTTTAAAACACCGTCCTAGAACGTGAGAGTGAGTGATCAACTCAATGGAATCATAAAGCAAAGGTTAACATGTTATCAATTCAGTCAAGCAGTAATGATAAAGCAATACAACACTCATATCCTAAGTACTCTTAATAATGCAAGTATGGTATGTTATAATGATGCATGCCCTTGCCTGCACTCTCTCTTGCGACAACATCTAACGATCGCGGCATGCACCACTCCCACTATGCTCTTCCACGCCAAAGGCACATGCAATGCGGTGCATGAGCATGATTACCGAGTTCTTATTAGACCTTTTCATACAGCAAGATTGGGAAGTTAAGACACCTCCCTTATATCATTTCCCAAATAATGATCCATTCTAGGGTCATCAGTCCTAGTTAATATCATACGATATTGCGGTTCCAGGTCGCTATAAAAGGGCTCGTCACCTCAATGCAGGCCTAGTTTATACTCTAGTTGCTGCGGAAAGGCACGTCGCCTCAGCGTAGTCTCAGAGTATACTCGAGGTCACTACTAATAGCTCGTCACCAAGCCGTAGGCCAACAACTCGAATACAGTGTCCCATACCACTATATTCGGCTCACGAGCTTAAGTTGCTCACTGGTCACTATGGGTGGGCTCGTCACCCGGGCATAGGCCGACAGCTCGACCACGGTGTCTCATACCACCATGTCCAACTCATGAGTCTTAGCGGATCGAGGTATCAAGGTTAACGGGATTTCATTGGTGAGTTTGGTACCTTAGGTTCAAGCAGTAACGTCCATATATGGTGAACATACATCGGGTCAATCGGGTTGCTTGACAAGCTCGATTGGTACGAGCATACGTCGAGCCGATCGACATGGAGCACGTAAGCACTCCGCGTGGCCTAACTACTGCCGACAAGCAGCGTACGACTCGAATTCATCGGGCGTGACTGTCGTGGTTAAGCAGTTCAACCACCGTTCACAGATAATTACTGATTGCCTGGACTATATCGTAGCCCCAATCACATTCCAAACAATAGCATTCTTATATAGTAATCCAACACAGCATGTGACAACTAAAATCATATGTAAATCTTACTTGAGCAATTTAGCAAACACATACTACACATATTATCATACATAGGCATTTCATTCATACATCACATACTAGTAAGATAGGTTATATGAAGGATACTATAACCATAGTTAAGGGAATTGAGAATCCCATCTCAACACCCTCAATACATGCATTTAAACAAGCATTTTCACATTCAAGCATTTTGTCAAATACTTAGGCTACACATATCATATACATGTAGTAGGGTATTTATAACAGGTATTATAGCAAAACCCTTTACAAAGGGTTCACCATACATACAACAATCATGACTTCTCAGTCAATAAACTTGGCAAGCATAACTCACAATTCCATACTCATTCACACATTTCAACAAACACATGGAATGCATTATAAATCAACATAGTTTATGTATATACATAATACACGAAAACCCTCGTATCTAAGCATATGTGATAGCAATCAAGCCAGTCATAAATCATTACTGACATTGAAAGCCTTGAAAACCATAACCTAAACATTTATAGTCCGCACCTTTCGCCGGTAAACTTGTAACGAACTCAATTTTAACACTAATTCTTTGTCTACGGCACGACTGCAACCTATAACATGAAATAGGTTAGCTATTTCAGCATTTACTTTATGTGAATCCCTAAAACGGATTAGGGTTAGGATTTCTTACCCAATTACGGAGTCGGAATCGCCGGAATAGCGATACAGACGAGGTGGTAAAGCACGTGGAGCGGCAGGGAAAGATCCCAGGAATAAACTCCAACTCTCTCTCTCACTTTCTCTCTCTTTCCTTCTCTTTCTTCTTCTCTTCTCTCACCTAGGGTTAGAAATTCGTATGTGAAGGGTGAGAGAGGGTTTTAAGCCTTTATATAAGCCTAGGACTAATGGAAATGGCCCTAAGGCCAAGGTATACTTAGCTTATAGCCAAAGGCTGGTTGTTTCGGTCCAACGGAGCTATTCTGGAGGCCCCTTTTCCGCGGGCAGTTGGACTTAAGCTTCCTGACATTAGATCTAGGTCGAGTTAAGTTTTCGGTCCGATCGGATTTACAGATCGACCGTGACGGTCCTGTTTCAGTTCAACGGTCACCGATACTCGATCAGGGTCACAAGTACACTGACCTGTGTTGGAAATTTTTCCTGATTCGAGGGTGTAATTGGGTCGGAATTTAATGGTTTGAATCCTTAGATTCGGCCTGCAAGCGAACGACTCAATTCACTTAAGTTTCAATTCATTTCCTAAAGATATTCACGTTTCCCACACACTTCACTCCGGGCTCAAGTTATGCGCTTATGGGTACTATTAGGATTTGATTTCCGAGATGGTTGTCAAGTCCAGTAATGCGGTCATAACCGTATAGTTTTCGGGTAATCGGACCTTCAACGCGTGGTCCAGGTCCGATACGGAGTTTCGTGATGTTCCCAAGAACAACTGGGTTTTGGGATGGATCCTAAGTCTTTAGGTACTGTAGCGTTAACGATTTTGCTCGTTTTGGGTCTTACGGATCGTATTTAAAGTGATTAGTACTAATTTTGTAGGTAATCTAGTTTAAAACTTAGTTAATTCTCGGCTAATTTCTAAAGGATTTGGTCCTTAGTGATTTCTACCTGAGGTGGTACTTGGGTCTTTGTATGGATTTTTTGTAGATGTTACAAGTCGCGGGTTATTTTGGTCGAGACAAGACCATTGCCCTAGTGGAGGATAGATATCATTAGCTAAGCCTCAAGCGAGACGTGGCCAAAATTATAGGGCAATGTTTTACTTGTCAACTGACAAAGTAGAAAAAGAAAAATACAGGATTATACACACCTTTGCTAGTTCCATTCATCCCTTAGCAGGACATCAGTATGGACTTCGTGCTTACACTCCCTAAGACTGTTCGAAAACATGACTCTATATTTGTTGTTGTGGACCGTTTTTCTAAAATAACCCACTTCATTCCTTGTTCTAAGACCTCCGATGCATCTCATGTTGCCAAGTTGTTCTTTAGTGAGGTCGTCAAACTGCATGGGTTACCAAAAACCATAATGTATGACTGTGACATGCGATTCATGAGTTACTTTTGGAAGACACTATGACACATGATGAATACTAGGCTTCAATTTTCTTCTGCCTACCACCCTTAGACCGATGGTCAGACTGAGGTGGTCAATAGGAGCCTAGGGAGTTTGCTCAAATGTTTTAGTGGGGAGCACACCAGGACGTGGGACACCATACTACCTATAGTCGAGTTTTCGTTTAATAGTTCTCTCAATAGGTCCACAGGTCTAAGTCCTTTTGAAGTTGTTACTGGTTATAAGCCTAAGAACGTATTGATCTTGTCCCTATGTTACTGTCCTCAAGGCCATCAGAGTCTGCAGAGTCCTTTGTGCATCACATTCATTCATCGCATCAAGAAATCAGGCGAAAGATCATTACTAGTAATGAACATTTCAAATTTTCTGCAGACTAGCATAAACGTTTCAAGGAATTCAATGTAGGGGAATCTGTGATGGTTCGCATTAGGCCCGAGCGGTACCCTCAGGGGGTCGTTCGTAAATTATACGCGCGTAGCCCTGGACCATTCAAAATTATAAAACGAAACGGTCTCAATGCGTATGTGGTAGATCTTCCACCTTACAATGAGAATTAGTTCCACATTTAATGTGGAGGATCTAGTTGCTTTTCAGGAGACTACTGATACATTGTTCGGCCCTTTGCCCAACCATCCTGATTCCCCAGACATGTCCCTTGATTCATGGCCTCTTCCCGACACTTCTTCTTAACTTCTACCTCCCATACCTACCCTTCCCACACCCAGAGAGGAAATAGAGGATATTCTGGATTATCAATAGTATCAACGTCGGACAGCGAGTTTCAGAAGTTCCTGGTCAAATGGAAGTCATGCCCAGCTTCAGACAGTACGTGGCTCACTGAGGAGGAGCTTCAGAGACTTGATCCTGACATCTTAGAGCGGTGTAGGAATTTGGTTTCGCCAATGGCGAAATCTTCGTAACCGGAGACAGTTGATGGGGACATCACGCGCACACCCACTACGCACATACGCAAGGAGGAAGGCCTCACCATTGATCTGGATTGATGACGACATACAGGGAGGGCCTCCTAGTTAGAGGACTGCGTTTCTTGGGGTGGACCCGATTATCATGTGAATCCCACCATGGCTTCTCATGATCGTGGCCCACTATTTCAAACGATCTAGTACTTTGAGTTTTGGTTATTATTGTTATTAGGAACATCATGGACGGTTTAGATTACTTTGATTAGTTGTTATTTGTGGTTATTTCGTCTCTAAGTAATAGGTTGCGCACATGACGTGAGTTTTGGAGTATAGGATTTTATTATAAATAGGCATGCCTTATAATCTTTTTCTTATTGAAGATTGAATAAAATTTCTGCATTTTCCTGCTCCTCTTTGAGTTGTGAAAGCCTAATTGGGTGTGAAACCCTCCCTTCTTCGAAGGACTACTACTGTGGTGCGAAGCCACACTCATCTTAATTCACCCCCACCTTCTACCATCCATATTTCTCTTCTCTTACAATCATTCTACCTGCAAATCCATCATTATTTTGCAGCCGTTCCTTCTCTACAGCAAAATTCTGGAATCCGGCCCTACAGGAGGGCTGAAACTTCGACGGAGCACCACGCACAGACCGTACGTTGGATCGGGTCGAAACTTGGAGGGTTTGTAGCCCAACCCTAGCCGACCAGCCCCATAAAGGGGGTTTTTGGGTTCGTGGGCCCCACGCACGTGCGAACAGCCCTCTGCGCAAGTGCGTCAAGCCTGGCCTACTGTCCACATGCATGGGCTGTCTTCAGGTTCACTCTTTCTTCTCTTTCACTCTTCTCTTACATGATTCCCCTAACCCTAATCCTAAATCATCTTAAATTCCAATTTCTTACCCCTTTTTTCTAACCCTAGGATTCCTCGAATTGAAACTCGTGAATCCCTTGGATTGGGGAACTATTTCTATGCATGTGTGGATGACTTTACTCTCCTTTGAGCATTGTTTGGTCTATAACTTTAATCGATCCAGCCCTAGCATCTGTAGGCCTGGACCCGCATACATTCGCCTTGTTGAATGCTTGACTTTTTTCTGGGATGTGGAATTTTGTGTGATTGTTTCTGAACTAGTATGATCTAAAGCCTAAACTCTTGCATAGCATATTTAAATTTTCATGTCCTGCATCATCATGCTTCATCGTCCTGTTATCATGTAATTTTTTGTCTTTTGCCTATTTGTATGTTAAACCATCATAATCATTTTCCGACAGCAGTCTATGTATGAGATCTTCAGCAAAACATGGTTTCCATATGAATCACTGTAATAATGTTTACTCCTTTGAATTCAGTTATCAGGTCACCTTCCACTTGAAGTTGCCATTTTTGTGTAGATATTTGTGATCAGTAATATTATTTGGGATTCCTAATAGTTTAATATTCCTTTTCTGCAGAAGATGTATTCAACCTTCGCAACTTTCCTAATCTAGCAGGATTAAAGTATAAGAATGTAAGACGTGGATTTCAAGAGGTGAGGATCTCCTCAAGACAAACATTTCTTGCAAGTCATCTATGTTCTTTCATCAAAACAATCACTCTTCTAACTCGTTTTTCATTACAGGCAGTGGTTTGTGGTATTTATAGATGTGGTAAGGTATACTTCCATCCAAATGATGATGAAGTACTAGAGCAAACGGACAAGGTATGAAGGATTGAGATATCTGGCCATGAAATATGTATCTTCCATAGTTCCATAAAGTAGACATTAGTATGGTACCATGAGACCAATAACGTAGAAGAGGAATGTTTTGGAACTCATAATGTAATTCCCCGTAGCTGATGTTCATTTGTCGATGTTTGAATAATACAGAAACATTAGAATTTTAGGAATGACTAACACATCATCTCAGGATGGCATGGTCAGAGGGACATGGAAAATGACAAATTGTCAGTTTGACTGGTAGTGGAAATGGACAAGGCAGTCTGTCAAAGTATTGAAATAGCTCAGTACCATCCAAGCATCCAAATCATGTGCACTACTATACCGCCTTGAGATCCCCAAATTTGGAAACCTAAGAACAAAGTGGTGTATTTGCAACTTGAAAACAATTGTGCTAGCCAAATCCTTTCATGCCCCATATCGAACCCAATGAGCAGCCCCACCCAAACTTGCTGAGCAAGAAGGAACCCTCTCTCTGGTTTGGTGTCTCTGACACAAAGTACCAAATAGAAAATGATAGAACATAAAACTTAATTTCAGTTTTACAAGCATATTCATACGGACTGATTACCAGATCTGATACACCTACATGATTCTTAATACACCTAGCCATGAGTTTGAAATTTGAAATTCAAATTTCGAGGCCCATTCGTAGAACCTTGGTAGGAGAGGCATGCATGCACACTATTCAGATTGCATGGCACATAGAAGAGATAGCACCATTCACTATGTGTATGCACACAAGTAATGAGAACTTAGTTGATAAGGTCCATTTGCTAGATATGATACTTAATCCCCAAAAGAAGCAAATTAGAGGATACCTAAAGTACCATCAGATTCTCTACCCACTAAACATTCCCAAACCTCCCTATGTAAATAGGACCAAGAATAGTCCAGCACAAAGTAACACATTCATACATTACATGAGATCCTCTATAGATTCATAGCCATAAAATGAAAGATAAAGTTAACAAAACGCATAAGCAGGTAGGCATAAAAAATTCAACACCGAGTATTTGAGATGTCTCATCCATTGGCCCTGCTAAATGAAGTTGGCGTCATAAAAAGTCCATCATAACTATCAGTTCATGATAATGTCGTGGCATAGTTATTACTCTGATGCTAACTTCCCAAACGGCATTCTTCTATTGAGTTTCTCTTTTTCAATCTGATTGCCTTGCTGTTTCAGTTACTCATGTACTCCAACTGCTTTATGTGGGGTTCAAATGTCCATAATACCAGCCACACAAGTTTCTAGAGACTTCCAACATCCCAATGGATTAAAAAACCAATACCACTTGCTGTTTTCTTTTTTACTAGTGTCCCCTAGTTGCTGTCCTAGCTGTTTTGATTTCTGTTGCACCCCACTCATATATTCCAACTATGTTATTCAAGGTTAAAATATCTGACTAGCAAGCATTTCCAAAGAATTCCAACATCCCATTACATCATTAAGACTATAATCTATGTAACAAGGACAGTTCTTTTTTCTTTTGTTTGTTGTGTCATAGATGTGTGCACATCAGATGCATTTCAGATACAGTGGCACAGCACAGGAAAAATCTCAATCTATTTTTGTTGTCTTTTAGTATAATTTATATACTATATGTTTGCTATCAATATATTTTCTTTCCGGATCAGTGTTTTAAATAGTGTACGCCGTGTATCGTAAAGTGCAGGTGTTTTAAATAGTGTATGCTATGTATCGTAAAGTGTAGGTGTTTTAAATAGTGTATGCTATGTATCGTAAAGTGTAGACTCTGCACTACATCGCCGTCGTCGTCGTCATCATCGTCTGTGACTTACCCTAATTAATTGAGGTCGGCTACATGAATCCTGTTCTGCCATCCCACTCTATCAAGGGCCATACCTTCAGTTAGACCATAGATCATCCGGTCTTTTCTTACTAGCTCCATCAACATCGTTTGGGCCTTCCCCTTGCCCTTCTATAGCCTTCAACTTGTACCAACTCGGTCCTTCTAACTGGCACAGTTCTTGGTCTCCGTTGCACATGACAAAATCATCTTAATTCTACTTTCCCACATCTTATTACCTGTTGGTGCTAAGCTTCCACTCTATGCAGCACATAATAGTAGCGCAAGTCGCATGTAGTATACACTGTACACTACATCCTATATAGCATACACTAAGAGCTATGTTGCACTCTACGTAGTGTATGCTACACTCTACGTAACCTACACTACACACTTCATAGCTTACGGTACATGCTATTTTTCACCAAAACAGTAAAATAATTGAATAATTTGTTACATTTTGCTGTTTTTCACTAAAAGCTAGTCAGTGTTTTAAATGATTTTAGTGAAATAATATGAGCAACAGTATTAAATCAGCTCCATTGCTATTTTTATCTTTATATTTTACTCTTTTTTGCCTTATAATTTTAATTAGAAATATAGAAGTTATGCTAAATGGTATGCAACTTACACCTCATACTTCAAAGGGTGAACGCTACATTACATGGTATATGCTATTTAAGACACTGATCCAGATATGTTTCCTATATTATGTGCTTTCAAAACTAATATTTTTGTAATGATGTATTTTATCGTGTAATTGTGTGGATGTATCAAGTTTCTATCTGTAAAACAACCAAAATATATACCAAGCACTCCCAGCATCACTTAAACAGTGGTGCACTATGTGGTCATACCAGTGAAACATAATACCAAGAAATTAATGCATGGAATGGTTACTCTTTCAGAGAGCATAAAGTTTACGCAATTAGATGTGATAAAAGACTTAAATGCCATTGTACCTGATAGCATATAAATGGGAAAACTAAAGGCCAGACACTCCTGTAAAGAAATAAAAGAATAGATTTTATATTGAATACACTGATCTAGCTGATGTCTACATTCGTTATTCAACATTTTTTCATGTTCTTAATGCTTTAGAGGTACTCAGTCCAAATTGTATATACTTCATATCTTCTTGGCTCAATGGATATTACCTGACTGTGCTTAAATCGTGCTAAATAATGTTCAGTAGTAACAAAAAGTTCGCAGTGAAAAAAAAAAAGAAAAAAGTTTATTCATTGACAAATAGTTGATTCCTGTCCTGCGAAACCATGTAATTAAGTTCCTTGCATGATTTTCACTCTCTGCTACCTAACACCTCTCACCTTCTACATACAGTTGTTATTTATTGCACCTGTTTATGGGAAAAGAAAGCCACAGGTTTCATTTTCAGATGTTCTAAAAGAAGAAAATTATACTTCCCAAGATGAGGAACTTCTAAAAAACAATGTTTCATCTACCTATCATACCATTGAGTTGAAAAGAACACGGATCATTAGGCGTCCTTCAAAGTCGAGCTCAAAGGTATTGATCAAGGTGACAACTCTTATTCAAGCATGAATCAAAAGATATTGTCAGGTCTTTAAAATTTTATTGTATTATACAGAATTCTGATTGGACTCTAGGACCAAAGGAATGCATACTTATGCTTGGATGGCGCCCAAATGTTAATGAGATGATTCAAGAATATGATAATTATCTTGGACCTGGCAGTCGATTGGTACGTTCAACATCCCTATGAGAAACACGAACACCCAATCCATTTTTTGTATCATTTACTTCCCAGCTGTTCCATAACACCCATCTATGATTGTATTCATTGTCTTACTCATGTTCATTTGATTTTTTTAAAAGATACTAGAATTCGTATACACATGACATGTATTTTTCTTCTTGTTTTGACTTCGAGAAAGCATTGTATTTAAGAAAAGGTTTCTCATATTGTCAAGTATAAAATGGCGTGAAAGTTGGTATAGAAAAGAGAAAAGTAGAAGAAAGGAAGAAAAAAAGAGAAGAAAGGAGAGAAGAAGCTTGGAGAAAGGAAGTGAGTGCTAGGGGTTACGTTCCCACTCTTCTTTTCTATTATATTATAAATAGATGAAATTACAATATTACTCTTAAGTAAAAAAAAAAAAAAAGAAGCAAAAATTCCAATAATACCCCTTATATGCAACCATATTCCCAACACATCCCAAGACTAAATATGTGGGTGGTTGGCTCATTACCACTACTGCTAACACTCCCCCGAGCCGAAGCATAGATGTCTTGCAAGTCAAGCTCATAAACTAGTTTGTTGAACTGAGATTTTCCAAGACCCTGGTGAATAAATTTGCAACTTGATCATGGCAAGAAATATAAGGTGTGTGGATCTTTCCTTGAGATATCTTGTCCAGAATGAAATGGCAATCAACCTTTATATGTTTTGTTCTCTCATAAAACACTGGATTATTGGCGATATGTATCGCATCTTGATTGTCGCAGTGTAAATAGATTGGAACCTGAACTCGAAATCCCAATTCTTCGAGAAGAGACTTTAATCATATAAGTTCACAAGTTGTATGTGCCATTGCCTTGTATTCAACATCAACACTTGATCTAGCAACTACATTATGTTTCTTGCTTTCCAAGTAACCACATTACTACCTAGGAAGGTATAGTAACCTGTAGTCGACCTTCTATGACATCTTGACCCGACAAAATCTACATCTGAATAACCGGCTACTTGGAGATGCCTATGAGCTCTTTATAAAATACCCTTCCCAAGTGAACATTACAAATACTTGACAATTCTCATTACTACTAGATGTGACATGCTCGGATTTTGTATGAACTAGCTCACCACACTAACAGGGAATGCGATACTAGGCTTGGTGATGGTCAAATAAATAAGCTTGCCAATAAGTCTCTTGTACATACTGGGGTCTTTTAACACTTCTCCTTCTTTAGGTTCAAGCTTGAGGTAAGGGCTATTGGTGTATCAACTGGTTTGGCACCCAACATACCTATCTCTTCCAACAAGTCACACACATATTTTCTTTGGCATATATTTATGCGAACTCTTAATCTTGCTACTTCAATGCATAGAAAATATCAAAGGAGATCAAGATCTTTAATATGAACTGAGTTTGAAGATATGACTTCAACTTCTCAATGGCCTCTAAGTCATCACCAGTCACTATCATATCATCCACACACAAGTATTATGTGGATGGAGGTAGAATGCCCTGAAAAAACTAAGTGATCTTCTTTTTAATCAAAATGACACAACCACACTATTTAACTTCTCAAACTAGGCCCGTGGTGATTGCTTAGCGATCAATCTGGCGTTGTCATTGTTTCGACAAGAAACAAATGCATTTGATTTGGGAAATTATCTTATTTAAACATAACAAAAAGTGTATAAAGAACAATCATTGTATTATTGATATTGAGTTCATTTACATCCTCGAGTGTCCCTTGATTCTGAGATAGATTATCTAAAATACAGAATTTGAAAAGATTTGAATATTGAATCCGAATGCCAAATCCGGCAGCATTTCGACTTGTAATTTTATCATCTCTTTAAGAGGAATATTCTGCGGGCTTGATCATTTGATTTCCCTCTCTTGAGCTCATATCCTTATGCAAAAGGAGAATTGGAGACTGAAAACCAAGATCAACAATTCCGGCAGCATGTCAGCTCTTAACCATTGCTGGCCGCGCAACAACACTGTTGCACGGACCTGCGCAACTGATATGGTTTGCGCGGACCCGCGCAAACCCTTCCATCCTTCTCTTCTGATACCTTCAGTCTTCTCTTGAGCTCTGACCTTTTTCAGAATCTCTAACCACCACAAATGAGAGGGGGAGTGGGGTATTTATATACCACGCGTACGAATCCTCGATCTTTGTGCCATGGGGCCCACCTTCCATCAGATCTAACCATCCATGTAAAACACCATCCGCAATACTTTGCGCGTTTCGCGCGATCAATGCAATCGTTTGCGCGGACTTGCGCAATCGATATCAATTGCACGGACCCGCGCAATCGGATGATTCTGCACCCTATCTCATCTTTTACTTGCATACTTTCTTCATTTTCTTGTCTTTTGATCTTTTCTATCTTATCTTTATGCCTCAACAGATGCCCCCTTGATCCTTCTTTGTTCTTCAGAGTCAAAGAATCAGGATCAATCAAATATTGTTTAATTCTTGTAGTCGTTTGCGCGTACTTGCGCAAAGGGCACTCGAGTACCGTACTCGAGCCGTGCTCTCTATAAATACCAGCAGCCGGCCTTCATTTCTTATTCTCTATTTTCTTCTAGCGAAGCTCTGCCCCTTCGCTACTCCCTGCGCAATCGACTTCGTTTGTGCAACCCCGCGCAACAGATCTTCTGTCCGCGCAAGGCACTTAGGTGTTGCGTTGCTCCGCGCAACTAACTTCGTTTGTGCGACCCCGCACAAAAGACTTCTTGCATAATTTTCAGACTTAGATATTTCAAACATTTTTTCAGTACTTCAACCTTTTACCATGGCCCCGTACTAAGAGGACTTTCCACCTTATTGATCCTTCCATAACACAACCCTCTCACCAGGATTTGCCAAATCCTTCATCTGCCCATGCCACTGAATCATCACCATCTCCTGACCAACCATCCAAAAAGCACTTCAAGACTACCAGCAAGCGTCCTGCTTATATAAAGGAGCCCATAGTCCCTACTTTCAATTTTGCAGACCAAATCGCCACACTGCCTTCTCCCATCCATAAGGCTATATCTCTAGGTGAGATTGAACGACCGCCAAGACATGGCCGAGATTTCGACTGGGATGAATGGTTGAAGACAACAACTCATTTGCCAACGATGAGTCAGAAACCCCCAATGAGAGAAGACACTCCTCCACCATCCAGATCAAAGAAGACTCGCCGAAACAAGGCTAAGGAGTTTCAGGAGAAGATTAAAGAGCATAATAAAAGGAGACTCCAGAACTCCTGGGAAGGAGTCCGAGTCATCGAGGGTATTATGAAATTTGATAACCCTCATAGACAAGGTATGATGATAATCCCTCTAAGCCTTCACCACCACCAGTCCATCCTGAATTGTGAGCCTTCAGACCAAATGGATGGGGAAAAATTAGCCTACACAAAATCATGGTTATCAAGGGAACCAAGAATCCTGGAAGGGGTCTTGCTAGCGAAGAAGCCCAGACAACAAATTGGCGATGTCCATCCGATGATCTTCCTTACTCCCTCTCATAGACCTCACGCCCTATTTTCGACCCATTTCTATGAAACATTCCAACAACGTTTCAGGGATCGTAAATTGCTTTGGGGCAGTGAAGAGTTCAGAACCAAAGGCCTCTTAACATCTCGTGACTACTACTTTGACTAGGCGACACCAATTTTGGCCAAACATTCCAAAGTGTTAATCAAGATTGACCTGTATAATGCAATAGAGGTCACTTCTCAGCATTTCTATAGGGAGACCTCTGTCTTGAAAAGCTTCCTTAATTATTGGTGTCCCACAACCAACTCCTTCCATCTTCCAGTAGGCGAGATGAGCATTAGCCTCTGGGATCTTCATCGAATTGTTGGTCTTCCATTGACCGGAAAATTCTACAACAAATTCATACCCACGAACGCAGAATTGGCGTTCATTTCTTCACCCGATCGAGTGGCCTCGATTTCAGAAACAACCATAGAACTCTTCAAAGAGATGTCTAAGTTTCCCAACATTCACAAGATCTCACCATTGCAATGGCTTGCCCATTTCACTAGGGCCCTTCAGTAATCTTCTTCTTCATAAACCAATTTTTTCATTGCATCTTCATTTCCATACTTCTCACTATATGTTATCTGTCTCTCCCTTTTCTTAGATTCAGCGGTTGCCATTCACAAGAGCTAACAAATCTCCCCAAGAAGATAACAGAGCGTCCAGAGTATAGCCTCGATGGAGAACTTGCAGCTTTCCTCGTTTATTGGCTGAGCATGGTGGTTCTTCCAAGTTCAAAATGGGCAGATGTTATTCTCCCTACAGTTTTTGTTGTTGCTGGTGCCATGGCGGAAGGCCACAAACATTCTCTTGCCCCTCCAGTCCTGTGCTCGATTTATAGGGCTCTCGGAGAAATAGCGTCTCACGTAAGGAATCCTACTATCGGTACTTCTTCCATTTATACTCCCTAGCACTATATCACGGGCTGGCTAGGTGTCTACTTTCCGTGGACTTTTGATGCTCCAGAGAAGGCATACGTTCACCCCCCACTATGGTTCTTTTAAAAGAGGACCATGGCTAGAAGATCATACGTTTGGGTTGTCAACACCATCTTGGACACTGATAAAATTGATTTCTTCCAGTTTTACCTGTATCGCTACACAGGATACATATAAGGTCGACATCGAATCGCTTACTTTAGGAGAGCATTTTTCCTTTCGATTCGATCCTGCAGCCTCCCGTTAAGAGAGGGAGTTGAGTTTTGGAGAGAGCCTTATTTTCCAAGCCGGTTCGCTCACCAGTTTGGTTCTGATTAAGCCGTGCCAGAAGACTGCGGATTAGTAACAGGGAGAATGCGCAGCTATGGAACTGGCCCATATTACTGGGCAATGGTATGGAAGCAGCTACTGGGCGATCGAATCAGATCTACTTTCATAATTCTGAGTAGTAATCGCATCACTTGCGCTTCATATGGTCACATGAGGTGGTGGGTGCATCAACCATATCTTGTTAATAAATGCTTGCTTGTGACTGAGCCAATCTAGATTTCACCGCCGAAGCTTAAAGGCTGTAAACTTGAAGAAGGAATAGGCTTTATGTCAGAGGTAAGCCATGCCCCCTTTCCCGGTCACCTTTGCAGGAAAATATCCGTGGATGACCTGATTCGCGAGCGTGGGGTAGTTGAAGAGGTGTTATGCACTTTGAAAAGTCCCACGGGATCGTTCTAAAAGAGTAATTGAAGAGGTGGTGGAAATTCCTTCTCCTACTCAAGAGAATGTTGCTACATCTTAAGATAATCTGGTTCTTACTCCTCCTCGATCCGTTCACCCTAATCCATCTTCTTCGATGACGAGGTCTCGTACGCGTTCTCAGGCTTCTCCTCCTCCTCCTCCTCAAGGAGCTGTTGCCTCGGCCTCTCCAATCCCAATCGATAAAGGCCTTCGATCAGGAAGCAATAAGATTTCCCCTTCTAAAGGGAAACAGCTCGTAATTGAAGAAATAGAGGAAGGAGAACTAGAGGAAGAAAGCTCAGCCTCGTCGTCTGAAGGTACTGCTTCTGTTGAATATGACACTGAGGAAGATGACGAAGAAGCTGATGACGATGATGATGATTTTGAAGAAGGAGAAGTTAATATTGATGATGAGGATGATGTTGATGTTGTTATGGAAGGTATTCCTGCTGATGAATGGCATCCCTCGTCGATTCCTCAAAATGTCGAAACTGAATGTCCTTCAACTGCAGATGTTCCTACAAAAATTCCAACAATAGAAGAGGAAGATGAGGAACCTTTGGATTATGGTGAATATGGATATTCACCAGGTAATTTTTTTCCTACAATTTTATTATTTAATCTTCTGCTTGCTATTACTACTTTATCATTATTGTTATTATTATTACTTTTTTTAAGGTATTCATGCTACTGATGGCAGAACAGGCGGTACTCCTCCTCAAGCACCATCGGCTCCGACGAGAATTTCCTTGTTTCCTCTTGTAGCACCGAAGGTGGTAGCTCGTGAGATCATTTTTCTAGTGGAACCCACTGACTTACCGACTCCAGCAACTATTGATTCAAGCACCGAAGCTAGAGCCCCTTCTTTCGCAGATATGGTGGAACCCGGTCCTTCTGTCAAAGAGACACAATATCCCGCTGCTCAAGTTCTTGCGGAAGGTATAATTTGTTTCCTTCTTCATTTTGTGATTCTTTGTCATTTACTTTCATGGATTTATTATAACTTCTCCCCTTTACTATTTTGTAGGAAACCCTCCTCGGAGTGGCACAACTAACTCTGATTCTGTAGCCACAGTTTCCAATCTGTTGTCTTTTAAGAAAATCCCGCCGTATAAGTTAACATTAATGAGGAATTCCATGTCGGCAGCTGTCCATATGTTTAAAGATCCCGATCAATGGTCGGATCTAAACATTGCTATAGAGGTCTTGAATAGTGCCGTAAGGATGGCCAAACTTAATTTTTCTCCTTTACGCGATTCTCTCTTAAGATTTCATAATTCGGTTATCGTGTTAAAATCAGCAGAAAGCATAGTTGTTTCTCCAGAGATTCTGGACTATGGAAGACAGGTGACATCTTCCAAAGAGAGAGCTTCCCACATTGCTTCTGTAGTTTCCAGATATGATCAAGAACAATTATCCCTCCAAGATCAACTAAAAGCCTCTACTGATAATATAACAAATATTCATAATCAGATTGCTCTTCTAAATAAGGAAATTCAGCAAGAGGAGTTGAATATAAAGAATATCCAGGAGAAGATGCAGGTGAATATTCATTCTGCAGACGTCGAACGATCTGAGTTGATTAAAAATGAAGAATTGATTGCCTCTTTGGATAGGAAACTAGCCGATGTTCCTGATCATGCAAAAATTATCTTTGAGGCTAAAACAAAACATGTTATAGCTCAGGTTCAACTGACAGAAGATTTACAAAAATATTTGGCAGCACTAGGCATGGCAAAAGAGTTGTGAAGACTTTGTTCTATTTTCTTTTGTGATCAGATGTAATTTTCTTTTGAACTACAAGACATATAAATGCATCTCAATGTTTTGGAATACTAATTTCTTCTAAGAGTTTTTTTTTTATTTTTTATCGTGCTTGTTAGTATGGGATTTCCTATATGACTTTGCTTTAATAGGCAGAACTAGATTTTTATTTAGTTAGATAGCCACGCAGTTTAAGCTCTTGAGTAGTGGAGCAACACAGTTTTTTAGACTCATAAGTAGTTGGAGTCGGGTCTCACGTGACTGGTCTCTGTAACTCTTATGAGTTCACTGAACTTTTCACAGCCTGGTGAGTTCACAAACCGTGATCCATCAGAGGGGCCTAGTAAAGCTACCGGGGCCGTGAACTCGGTTGGATTTACACATGGGGTTGGCCGAAGTAACTCTCTAGAGTTCACGGGGCACACAAGGCTACCTTTGGGGTACTAAATCTAAGGTCGTCGGTCCATTAATGAGTAGGCTAAAAACCCTTCCTCGTGAGTTACTACTGAAATCAAGCCAGGAATCTGGGGGTTCTTATGCATGGTTGGCTTATCTGTGAACAATGGCCAAAGAGCGCACACTGCTACCCACTTTTTCTTCGTCTGCAAGGTCGGATCCATTCACAGGAGGGAAATTTCATCCGTTCCCTGTGACACTGTCGGAAAGCTATACAGATGGCATTAGTCTCACCCGTGACTGGCCGTTGAGGACTTTTTGGCTTTTTAGGGCTTTTAGTCGCTGGCTCCGTCCGCTACCTGCATAGGTATGCACAGGTATGCATATGATGGCCTATGTGGGCTTTTTAAGGCTATTGGCTTCTCATTGCTACCCGAATAATACTGGTGATAGGCCTTATGCGTAGTTGGCCATATAGGCTTGACTAGGCTACCTTAAATGATAAGTTGTCATCACTGTCGTGATAATGATAGATGTCGTTATTGATATATCACCACTGCTAGAAATATCTTTGACGATATGTTTATAATAGTATACTGGCTTGGCGATGATACCAATTTCAATAAGGTTCAACAAAGCTTGTTTGATAATGACAGCGATGATTGCTTTTCTTTATAATAATCACTGATGTGTAATCTTGATATGTTGTAAATTTCTTCTTTATTTATTCATCTGAAGAAGAATGCATGGCTTCACTTGTTCTTGCCCCCTTTTGATATAGAAGCATTATTCTAATAATCTTCTGGATCAAAATTATAATTATCCTCAAGGACGATATCTTTTGATGAAGCAAGCATTGATCGGTATACTGATACCCTGTCCATCTTGATCTACAACTCTGTATGCTCCATTGGAATATACTTCTTTTATTATGTATGGCCTGTCCCATTTGGGCTCAAACTTGCCCCCTGTCCTGCGGGTGAACACTATCGGTCTTTTTAACATTAGTACCATGTCACCTTTCTTGAAAGAACGATACTCGACTCTTTTATCAAAGGCAACCGATATTCTTGCCTGATATAACTGTAACTGCTACTGAGCTGCCAGTCGTTTTTCATCGAGTAGGTCCAGTTCTTCTAGCCTTATTTTTGCATTTTCATCATCTGTAATTGACTGATGCACTGCTGCTCTGAATGATGCGATCTGTGTTTCGATCGGGATGACCGCCTCTACGCCGTAAACCTATGAATACGGTGTTGCTCTTGTTGTTGTTTGGTGGGTAGTCCTGTAACCCCACAATGCTTCTTGCAACTTTGCGTCCCAATCACGCTTATTTCCAGTCACTGTCTTCTTCAGTATCTTCACAATTATCTTGTTGAACGCCTCTACTAATCCATTAGCCGGTGGATAGTCGGGTGTTGAAAACAAGTGGTAACTACTGACCTTCTGACACAGCTTTTCCATGCCTCTATTCTTGAAAGAGGTACCATTGTCAGTAACGATTTTCTTCGGAATACCGTGACAATATAGTATTGCATGTTGGAAGAAATTGACATCTTTTTCTTTGACATTATGCAATGCAATCGCTTCCATCCACTTGGAGAAATAGTCTGTTGCTGCCAATATATATTGTTTTCCTCTGGATGAAGGTGGATTTATAGGGCCAATAACATCGAGCCCCCAAGTGGAGAAAGGTCAAGAAGTAACTGTCTGATGGAGATCTTCTGGGGGTAGATGTATGACGTCTCCATGAATCTGACACTTGTGGCATTGCTTCGCATACTCTATTGCATCTTTAAACATTGTGGGCCAGTAATACCCCATTCGATGTACCCAATAGAATAAATTTCGATTGTTAACAATGTAGTTTTCTTTTGTGGCCATTTTTGATACCTTTAGTCAATAATTCTTGAGAATGAAGAGATTGAGAAAGATGTTGACCATAGAATTCAAGCTAGGTAGAAGAAATGGAGATGTGCCTCTAGATTTTTATATGATCGCCGTGTACCACTCAAACTAAAAAGGAAATTTTATGAGATAGCTATAAGACCAACCATGCTTTATGGATCAGAATTTTGGGCATTTAAGGAACAACATTTTCTTAGGATGTTGAGATGGATGAGTGGCAAGATGAGGAAGGATACGAGTGAATTTATTTGAGGGAACTTAGGAGTAGCACAAGTGGGTAATAAGATGAACAAATGTAGACTTAGATGGTTTGGTCGTGCAACGGAGACCAAGAACCACGCCGGTTAGAAGGAGTGAGTTGGTGCAAGGGGAAGGCCCGAAAGGACGTAGATGGAGGTAGTAAGAAAAAACTTGATGACCTATGATCTAACTGAAGGTCTAGCCCTTGATAGGGTGGAATGGTAGAACAAGATTCATTTTGCCAACCCCAATTAATTGGGATAAAGCTTAGATGATGATGATCATCATCATCATGAGAGTTGCAAGTCATCATTCTTCACAAGATTTAAATTATAGGTTCCGTGCCATTTATTAATCCTTATAAATTAAGAAACAATCCACCTGAAAGATCTATCAACATGCTTGCTCTGAGGAGTGCTAGTCAATCAACACATGAAAAGTACGTTGTACTTGTTTATAAGAGGCTTATATATCGGCTATTATTTACTTTTGCTTTATTTGGTTTTACTTAAATTTTCAGGAAATACTATCAGATGCTCCTCTGAAAGATAGAGAAAACCTTCTTGGTGTAAATCAACTGAAAAATATTCAAGTTTCCCATACGGTATAGCTCTCCCTCTCTCCCTGTGTTTGTGTGTTTCTGCATCTGCATCTGTGTCTGCGTCTGTTTGTCCCTCACCCATTATCTCTCTGTCTCACATGCACATCATGAACTATGATATCTCAGTTGTTCCATTTCTCTAATGCAGATAGGAAATCCTCTGAACTATGACATCTTGAAGGAATCCATATTGAATATACAAAATTCTCTTGAGGAGATCCCTCTATCTATTGTTGTAATATCTGACAGAGAGTGGCTTTCTGGAGGTAATTACACATGAAGATTCATTTTATCTCAAGTGGCCTTGGAATGACCTATTGTTTCCACAGATCCATCCAGAGCAGACAAACATTCAGCGTATGTTCTTTTGCTTGCTGAAAGCATTTGCAACAAATATGGTGTTAAGGTGAGTCTTTTGTTCATTAAAGTTCGAACATGATTACAAATGCCAAAACTCATGTGAAATCCTATGAATCAAAATCTTCCCAATTAACTCCACCAGAAAAGACTGGCATGTCATGTAGTATTCCTGTCTGCTGGAGTAGTCATCAGAGCTTTGACATGCTGATTCTTAAGCTGAGAACCAGAACACATAACAACCAGCTACAAACACTATAAAAGACCCCTAAAAAATTGGTGGAGACATATTGCAAGCAAAAGAAAAGGAGAGAGAGGTGAAGATAAATGCATTTGAAAGTATCCTTAACCATGTTTCTGCTGGAAATTATTCGAAGCCAGCCCACATTGTAGAGACAAGCTTTGGAAAAGGCATGGAAGACAGATTATCTCCTTTGTCTTTTCCCCCTGTAGAATTGACATTCTTCTGTCCTGCATGAAATGACTGGGCATTTAGTTATGGGTGGACATTAATTATTCCACAACTCAACATATTGATACACCCAAGAAGTGCCTTTGATTCTTGAGATTGGCTAGCTTGTCATATATTGAAACGGGGAGGGAGGGAGGGAGGCCATCATGAACATGCCCTTGTGAAAAGATCTGTCTGGCTCGCTCATCAGGTGGGTGGTGGACCCCTGCTGGTCAATTCATTTTAGCCATTCTTCTTCATTGGGCATGCGTAGCCAATCTGATGAGCAGACCATCCTGATTTTGTAACCAAGGCATATAAGGATGAACAGCCCAAATCTCAGACGTGTGCCATGCTCCGATGTCTGCTGCAAAGAGGCTTCTCCGGGTCCCATTAGCAGGACTGTCTAGTTGCTTGAATTGTTTTGTAGCATTTTATGGAAGTATTTTGGCACTTTTAATGTCAAGGACTGAAATCCTCCTCTCAATGCTTGTCTCAGGTGGAAAACCTGGTCGCAGAAATTGTTGATACGAAGTTGGGAAAACAAGTAATTGTTCACTTTCCTGCTCTATAAAAGTTCCAAGCAAATATGTACATGTTTATGTTTGTGGTCCCTGTATGTACATAAATCTTTATAACACTATTCTGTTATACCTGTAGATCGCAAAAATAAAGCCATCTCTAACATATATTGGTGCAGAGGAAGTTATGAGCCTTGTAACAGCTCAAGGTATATTTTCTACCTTTCTTGCAATATTTCAATGGGAATTTTGGTTATTATTGAACTCCTATTATGCATGGCAGTGGCGGAGAACTGTGAGCTGAATGAGGTGTGGAAGGACATTCTTAATGCAGAGGGAGATGAAATATATATAAAGGTGAGGGCACTGATTATCTTTTCATCTCTCTATCCTCTTAGGGCATGTTTGGATACAGGGAATCCAATGGAAAAGAAAAAAAAAAACAAAAAAAACAATTATGCAATGATAATTTCCATGAGAACTATTATTTTGAGTTCTTGTTTGGATGGCAAGTGGAAATCTTATATTCCTCTCACAATACTCATGGTTTCTTGTGCCAGGAATCTAAAACATGGAAAATCTTAATGATCGTTTGGTAGAATCCACCCTTCTTTTTTTCTTTTTTTGCTATCCTAACAACAGAAATCGTCGGGAGTTTCAACACCCAGTCAAGGGTTCGAGTACCCATAGGTGGTGAAAGCCCACTTCGGCGTGAGTGTATGGGGGTGTGTGTGCATGTGTGTTTTAAAAAAAAAAAAAACAACAGAAATCGTCACATCAAAGGAAGACTATTCCTTTACCATTGTTTGGCATGGAACTCATGGTTTCCAAACATAGCCTTGGGTGTTTTGTCAAAACAATTTCCATGTTGAACGAAATTGATGTTCCTGAAATTGCAAAAGAGGCCCCGATTAGCATTCCATGTTTACAATCCGTGCAAACTATGGCCAAGCCACTGGCTGCTGAAATTGGAGCCTAAATGCAGTATGCTATGTCCTTTAATCATTTAGGTGGGAATTCTGCCAAGAGTAATGCAACTACAGTTCACTTGGACTTAGCTATTTTTCCTAATTGCAAACTCTGTTAGGGAGAGTTTGGAAGCACGTTAGAATCACATTGCTAGCTGATATGTTTTGAGGCCAACCCCAACTGAAAGGACGGGTGTTTGGGGGACGGTAATGGAATCTGCATTTGACAGTATCAAATTTCCTCATTTTCTGCTAGAAATTCAATGTTCTGCTTGTTTCAAGTAGGACATGAGATGATGGAACTATTGGTTTGGTGGAATTGAGCTCCCAAATGGATTTCAAGATACGCAAAGTCACTGTCCTAATTGTCGCGAATTGAGATATGGCCTATGATATGATCCTCACTAACATTTATATGTTATCTAAGACAGAACTCACAATGTTCTGAATTTTATTGAAAGGCCACAGTAATGTGTTGTGTCTATTTACAGGAGATTGGCCTCTATATGAAAGAGGGTGAGAAACCATCATTTTTTGAGCTTTCTGAAAGAGCAAACCTTCGCCGAGAAGTTGCCATCGGTTATGTAAAAGATAACAAGAAGGTAAATTATCTGCTTGTTGCATTTTCTCAGTTCTTTGTCTTCAATGTAAAGATTTTGAAATGATCCTCATATTTATTAGTGTCTTATCCATGTCAGGTTCTAAACCCAAATCCCAAATCGGAGCTGCTCTCCCTTGAAATGACAGACTCGCTAATTGTAATTTCTGAGTTAGAGGGCGAACAACCCATACAAGAACTAACAACTCTGTAGAAATTTATTTTTATTCATATTATATAACTGTTTTGGCCAATCCACTCTGTTTTCTCAAGATTTTCAACTTATAAGAGCTCCGGATCGCTAGTTCATTTGATAGGATCTCAAGAAATAAAAGACGTCATAAACTAAAATTCTTGGCAACCAGAGGATGATTTAGAACTTGCCTAGTAGGTGAAAATTCTATCATAGTTGCTGCTAGAAATTGCCTATATTCCTGTTTTGGAGGAAACATGCAACGTTTTCCCGTTTGAGCGATGTGTTTAGCCAAACATGGTTTTTATGTGAGGTGGCCTCATCTTTTGGTGCTTCGAACTGTTTGTATGGTGGGCCACATTGTGGAGATATAACCCCCAAAACTTCCCCAATTGAATGATGCAAAATCCTTATCATCTGTTACTTTCCCTCAGATGTCAATACCAGTTCTACATTCACTAGTTGCATAGGATGGGGTGTGGGCCCATTCATGGGAAGGGATGGTCTCTTCCTTTCTTTTCCTTAAATCGAGACTGGCCAAAGTTTTTGGATTGAGAGATACATTGGAAATGAATTTGATTTCCATGTATTTGAGTTTGTAGTGGTTTGTGTAAAAAAGCATTTGAGGCTATTGATTTCTATTCCTTCAACCGTTGATTATTGGGGGAAAAAAGCATGTTGAAATGCCGACTTCCAAGGGCATAAGAGATGACTTGGATTCGTAGTGTCCCCTCCAATACCAAGCTTAGAGCTGGGCATCGGTACGGATTGGATCGGATTGGTTCCAACTCGACCCGATCCGAAGTCTTAATGGCCTGATCCAAACTCGATCCAATCGGGGACCGAGTCCGGGTTACCTGACTCAGACCGATCCGATGGATGGTTGACCTAACCCGAACCGAGTCGAACTCGGTCAGTGAAACCGAGTCAGATCGGGTTCGATAGAATTCAAATCGTATGAATTTAATTCAACTGTTTCATGTGCTGTGGTCCACTTCAACTTTTAATATACTGCCTTTTATGCCCAATACCTAAAATGATATGTCAAAATGGATGAACGGCTTAGATAAAACACATACATCAAGGTAGGCCCCACATGGATTTGAAAGAACTCTCCTTTACTGTATATATACTTTTACCGGACATATGTTATGTGCACTGCACGAAAGTACAATTAATACTTTTCACGCAAGTTCCTTGCTGTAAGCCTGTAACGACGTTGGCAAGTTATGTGGGTCTGATCATGGGGTATGTGTTATATCCAAACCGTCCATCCTTTTGGCGAGCTCGTCACAAGGCTTGAGACAAAAAATAAGACAAATCTAACTATCAAGTGGACCATATTATTCATTTTTTGGATTTTGCTCTCCAATGATCTCTAAAAATATATGAACGGCGTAGATATAATAAATACATCACTATGGGGCCCATATAACTTTGATCTCCTTTGAACTGTTCGTACAACTCGGAGCTCGAGGAGCGTCAGTCTCGTCTTTGCGTACGCGCATTGCGTACTACACCCACTTGTGAGAAATTTACGACTGTGGACCCCACCTTTTATCCATTGGATATTCATGAAGCAAAACAAACTTAACATACGAACTTTAGACCTGTTCGTACGGACAGTGAATTTGAGGATGAAAATACCCCTCCTTTCACTGTGTTGCTTTCACCCCCTTCCACTGGTGCGTTCGGCTCTTTCACCCCCTCTCCTCAATCCATTTTTCTAGTAAGAAAGACAAAACATCACTGTGGGGCCCGACTCTTTAAGGGCCTGTTTGGTCGGGCGGATTGGAAGGGATTGGAAAGGATTGGAAGGTAAATCCCGGGATCCCGGGATATAGCAATCCTATGGGATTGCCAGCAATCCACTGACATCACCATCATTACCTTAAAATCCGTCCAATCCACCCTAATCCCATTCAATTTTGCCTTGGACGTGTTTGGTTTGACGGATTGGAAGGGATTGGAAGGTGCAATCCCGAGATTGGACAGGCGTGCCAAACAGACAGAGTGATCTAATCCTGGGATATAGCAATCCTATGGATCTTGCACCAATCCAATGACGCAGCCATCATTACCTTGAAAGTAATACCATCCACCCTAATACCATTCAATCCCTTCCAATTCGCCTGGCCAAACATGCCCTTGGGAGTTTCAACACGAGGTCTTGGGTTCCATACACATAGGTGGTGAAATCCCACTATATATGGCATGAGTGGGTGCATGGGTCTGTGTGTGTTGGGTGCCTGTTTAAATTAAAATAAAAAAATAAAACATAAAAAACTTTGGATGAAGCTAATGATCTGCATAACACAATTAAACCTATTCATAAGATCATACAGACATGGATTAATAGAAAACACAATTATAAGCTTGATCCAAAACTTCTGTGGCCCCTAAGAAATGATCATCAGGAGAAGTTCAATTTAAAATTTTCATGTAGTGTGGTTCATTTGAACATTGGATACGTTTAGATTTTTGGGTTTAAGCTATGAAATTATCTGTTAAGTTTGTCCCACTGAATTTTATATTTGCCCCACTCAATTTCAAGTTTGCCCTACTAATTTTCTAGTTTGCCCTGCTCAATTTCATGTTTTCCCCACTGAAATTCATTTTTGTCCCGTTGAATTTCAAGTTTGCCCCGCTAAATTTCATGTTTGCTCCACTGAATTTCAAGTTTGCCCCGCTAAATTCATGTTTCCCTTGCTGAATTTCAAGTTTGCCCCACTGATTTTCTAGTTTGCCTCGCTAAAATTCAAATTTGCCCCGCTCAATATTCAGTTTACTTCGCTCAATTTCATGCTTGCCCCGTTGAATTTCATGTTTGCCCCACTCAATTTCAAGTTTGCCCCGCTGATTTTCTCATTTGCCCCACTTAATTTCATATTTGTCCCACTTATTTTCTAGTTTGCCTCGCTCAATTTCATGTTTGTCTCGCTGAAATTTAAGTTTGCCCCGCTGAATTTCATGATTGCCCCACTCAATATTCAGTTTACCCCGCTCAATTTCGTGTTTGCCCCATTAAATTTCATGTTTACCCCGCTCAATTTCAAATTTGTCCCGCTGATTTTCTAGTTTGCCCCACTCAATTTCATTTTTGCCTGCTGATTTTCTAGTTTGTCCCGCTCAATTTCATGTTTGTCCCACTCAATTTCAAGTTTGCTCCACTCAATTTTCAGTTTGTCTCGCTCAATTTCCTGTTTGTCTCACTCAATTTTCATGTTTCCCTTGCTCCATTTCTAGTTCGCGTCGTTCAATTTCTAGCTTGCCCCGCTAAAGTTCATGTTTGCCCGCTCAATTTCAGTTTTGAAAAGGAAGTTTAAGAAGATGAGTCGCAACATCAAAGCGATATTGTGTATCTCCAGAAGGAGGGAGCGCCCCCTCCTTCGCCCAACTTGGATGACCAGTAGTTAGTACCGATGACAGTTACTAACTTGATAATAGAGTAGTTAGGATTTGCTTTCCATTTTGGCATGTAATGACAAATGTCATCTCTAATTATGTTGTAGTTTTCACATTGGCAAGTATTGTAACCACACATGTTTCAATTTGCATTTTGACTAGTGACAATGTCCCTTTTAGTATATGATGTGCAATCCATTGGTGTGAAATCCAGCACTTCAATTGAGTTGAATTCCAATACTTCAGTATATAATTGATCCTGCAGTTACCATTTTTTAAATTTTGTGGTGCTTTCTTGCTGCTTAGTCTTATGAAGTGAGTTTGGCAAAGTGTTGCTCCTTTTGGACTCGTACTTGAAAATTGGAACCCCAAAACTGAAGAGATTCTCAAAGAGAAAATAATCAGGCTGCCCTCCTAAACTGCCTCTGGCGATGGAATTTGGTTAGTAGAGAAGGATAAACTCTTAATATCAGATGACCTACAACTGAGGAAATTGTTTATGGAAGCTAAGCGAAGATGGTATTCTATTTGTTTGGTACCCACAGTCCAACTTACAGACCATTGATTCAAGTAAATTGTACGAGGTTTACAATAATCTTGGAGTGCAGCAAATTTCCAAGTCTGTGCATTTCAGTCTGAGTTTTTTCTCTAATCACGATAACCTTGGGAGGGTAGATCCGAGGGATGGGTTAATTGCAAAAGGGCTGATTAAAACTATATTGGGTTATCTTGCTGGTCCATCTTATACTAGGCTCGCTCAATTTTCAGTTTTCCTCGCTCCCTTTCATGCTAAGCTCGCTCTGATTTCAGTTTTCCTTGCTCCCTCTCATGTTAGCCTCACTCAATTTTCATTTTCCCTCGCTCAATTTCAGGCTACTTAGATAATATTGATAACATTTGATCCTCTCTGATGCAATAGATCCTTGTTGCATCATAAAAGCATGAATGCTCACTAAGGTACCCATGAAACAATTTCTGTGTACTGTAAATTCTTTTCATTTGGCTTGGCGTATCCTTTCTTTCACTTCTAATGAAATTGTTGTCTTTCATTATATATTGGAGATTGGATTGACAAACACAATAACCACTGTTCAAAACACATCAACCAAAGCAAACTGTTCTTAAAGGCTAGCTTGAAATGATGTTTACTTGTCACTAACTTGTGCTGGTGTAAGGTATTTGGCTTTTAGGGCCTATTTAGATACCCTGAAATAAGTTACTTTGTATACCTACAGTAGTAGATAAGTAGCTTTTTCGAGATAAGTAAACTCGGTAAGCTCGGTTTAAGATCAATTATAAGTAACTTTTTTACTTAAAATTACATAATCTTCAGCTCGGTAAGCTTGGTTTAAGATACAAGTATTGACATATATCGAGAGTGTCTCGATAATATCGGGATTCAATCTTCGATATATCAAGCGTTGCTTGATAATATCGACTTTGCCTTTGAAATGCTCAGCAACTAACATTGAAATTTCAATAATTTCTCGATATATCGAGTATGTCCCGATAATATCGACGTTCAAATCTCGATATATCGAGCAATGCTCGATAATATTGAACGATCTCTCGATGTTTGTCCCCTGAAATTCAAGTTTGCCCCGCTCAATTTCATGTTTGCCCCGCTGAAATTCAAGTTTGCCCCACTCAATTGTTAGTTTACCCCGCTAAATTTCATGTTTGTCCTGCTCAATTTCTAGTTTGTCCCGCTCAATTTCCAGTTTCCCTAACTGAATTTCATGTTTGTCACGCTGAATTTCATGTTTGCCCCGCTGAATTTTCTATTTGCCCTGCTGAATTTCCTGCTTGCCCAGCTGAATTTCGTGTTTGCACCGCTCAATTTTGTGTTTGCCCCACTCAATTTTTAGTTTCTCCTGCTCAATTTCAAGTTTGTCCCACTCAATTTCATGTTTGCCCCGCTCAATTTCTAGTTTGTCTCACTCAATTTCTTGTTTGCCCCGCTCAATTTCATGTTTTCCCCGCGCAATTTCTAGTTTGCCCTGCTCAATTTTCAGTTTCCCCCGTTGAATTCCATGTTTGCCCCGCTCAATTTCATGTTTGTCTCGCTCAATTTCGTGTTTGCCCCGTTCATTTTCATGTTTGCCCCGCTCAATTTCATGTTTGTCCCGCTCAATTTTCAGTTTGCCTCTTTAATTTGATGTTTGCCCTGCTTAATTTCCAGTTTCCCCCGCTTAATTTCATGTCTACCCCGCTCAATTTCCAGTTTCCCCTGCTGAATTTCATATTTACTCCACTTAATTTATAGTTTGCCTCGCACAATTTCTAGTTTACCCCGCATATGATCATCATTTTTGCAAACACAATTTTGCTATTTGTCTGTGTCATATATAATTGCTACACCTGTATATGAATTACCATGCTGACAGTGTGTAACAATAAAGCCCATTTTCTCTTCTTTTTTAATGCAACACTGACTAAAAAATTATGAGAATTCTTCCACAGTACATAGCATAGCTTCGTGATAATCCAAGTCATCCAAATTTGATTGAAATTGACCGCAAAATAATTAAATTGACCGCGAAGTGAATGAAATGGATTTTCAACCATCGACACAATGAAATCTTGGAAAATAATCAGGTTATTTGGCTAAAGTAGCTTCTCCTACCCCAAAATCATATATAATACGTCAAGCACATAATTTTAGTTTAGAACATATTCTTGTTAAATGAATAAAAAAAACTTATAAAAAGAGAGAAAAAAAATTTTATATGCTTATATATACATATTTATATAAATATGTATTAGAAAAAAATGTAGGTAGGCAGAATAAAGTTCTCCGTATTTTAAAAAAAAAAAAAAAACAGATTGGCGCGGCATTACCGCCGATACGAAGGTGTGGCTACAGCAGGAAGCAATGGTTACGATTATAATCCCTAGCCATAGAGGGTCTCAGACTACCGCGGCACTACCGTCGATTTGGCGATACTGCCTTGGCAGGCCGCAATCGCTATGGTTATAATCCGTAGCCATAGAGGGCCGCCACCAGTCTCTTTTAAAAAGAAGGGGTATTTTCGTCCTCAAATTCGTTGTCCGTACAAACAAGTCTAAGCTCGTATGTTAAGTTTGTTTTGCTTCATGAATATCCAATGGATAAAAGGTTGGGTCCACAGTAGTAAATTTCTCTCTGCCCGTCCCTAGCTCCGAACAGGTAGGTCTGTGGGCGAGCCCACCGTGATGTATCTGTACATTCAAACCGTCAATCCCTTTTCTCATATTATTTTAAGGCATGAACACAAAAATGAGGCATATCCAATGCTCAAGTGAACCTCACCAAATAATAAGCTTGGTTGTATTAAAATGCACACCGCATTAAATGTCAGTTGCATTAAATGCAAAAGTCATCGGTGGTGTGCTCCATGTGATTGTTGGATTTGCCTCATTTTTGTTTTGATGCCTTAAAATAATATGAGAAAAGGGATAGATGGTTTGGATGTACATCATGGTGGGCCCGCCCACATAACTGTCCATTTGAAGCTAGGGACGGGCCAAGGTAGTATGCAATCCGCATCCCATCTTTGCACGCCACGTACCTAGCGCTACTGCTAGCCTAGGCTAGGGAAGTAGCTGGTGTCAGTGGTGTGGTATGACGCCTCTGACGGAAAACAGCAGTGGTGTCCGTGATCTGTGGGCCCTACCATGACATATGTATTTCATCGATGTCGTTCATCCATTTTTACAGATCATTTAAAGGCTTGATACAAAATATTAGAGGGTTAAAAATCTCAGGTGGACCACACCATAGGAAAACAATAATGATTGGATATACTCCATTAAAATCCTACTAAGGCTCTAGATCGAGTTGGATCTGTTCGGATCGGGTTTCGGACCGGATCGGTCCGGATTAATGATAACCCGATCCCATTCCGAAAATCATTCGGTTCTGAAATATCTAAATCAATCTGCACTGATCTAGACCGTCGGTTCGGTTAGGATCAAGTCTGATCAGGTTGGATCCACCAAATCAGATCTATTTTGTCTAGCTCTAACCAAGCTCCATACTGGAAAAGCTCTAGGGGCCCCACCATGATGTATGTATTTTATCCATGCCATCCATTCCTGTTGTGAGCTCATTTTAGTGTGTGAGCACAAAAATGGGGCACATCCAAAGCTCAAGTGGACCACACCATAAGAAGCAATGGGAATAGTGACGCCTGCCATCGACTGTTGAAACCTTCATAGGGCCCACCATGATGTTTATTTGCCATCCAACCTGTTCATAAAGTTACATAAACCTGGATGAAGGGAAAACATAAAAATCAGCTTGTTCCAAAACTTATGTAGCCTGCAGGAAGTTTTCAATGATAGGCATTTCCTGTGGTGTGGTGCACTGGAGCTTTGGATCTGCCTCATTTTCGGGACGATGCCATAAAATGAGCTAGGCGTGGATAAAAACACATTAATCATGTTCAGGCCCATGGAGTTTTGTCTAGTGTTAGAGGGTCACTATGTCAATCTCAATCCATAAGAGTCAGCTCTCTCACTTTGACCATTAACCTTCTAACATTTTTTTGTAGAAAGCTGTACTCGAAGCCAAACAATAGGATTAACCATGTCCATATTTTGAATTTTGTCCATTCAAACAGCCATTTTTTTTTTTTCTGTTAATTGGTCACATGTAGAGTATACCTTCAATGCAAAATGTGGGCCACACCATGATGATCACCCAGCATGAAGATCATCACAATTTGGTCCACATTTTTTAAGTGAAGGTATTTTCGTGCCCATTATGGGGTCCATCTTTTGCATGGTTTGGATGTTCTAAACAGGTATATGTTGGGGGGAAAGAAATTGAGTACGACTTAATCTGCGCCCATGACCATCCATGTAGGACCTACCTTGATGTATTTATTATATATCCATACTATACACATGTTTTTCCACCTTATTTTAGAACATGGTACAAAAAATAAGGCAGAAAAAAAATTCAAATGGATCAACCGATAAGGGGCCACCATTAAAAACTACTTAGTGTCCACTATAATGTTTATCGACCACCCAACCTGTTGATAAGGTCACATGGACCTTTTTGAAAGGAAAAAACAAATGTCAGCTTGATCCAAAACTTTTATGGCCTCCAAAAGTTTTTAGTGGTTATTAATCATTGTTTCTTGCGGTGTGGTCTACCTGAAATTTGTATATGCTTAATTTTTGGGACGTTGGACTAAAATAAGCTAAAAGAACAGATGAACCGCGGATATATAATGAATATATATAGGTGGGTCCCTATAGCCAGGGTCTGACCCACAATGGCAGCCAAGTGGCGTTCAAAGAAAAAGTTGTTTTTAAAAGTTGTGGCTAGAATTGGGCATCAAGTGAGTCAAACTGAGTTGGGGCTGACCGGACCCAATCTGATTTTGAAATATATTAGACATGAATTTGACCTAACTCCTTATCGAGTCCAACATGCCTGACCTTATCCAAGTTTGGGTCTGGCTTGGACTAATTTGGACCAAGTCCGACCCGGTCATAATGATTGAGTTAGATCTAGGCAGCACTGAGTAGGATTGAGTTGAGTTTTTTTTCCTGAATTTTTTTTTTTCTACTTGAGTTTAGTTATTCAAAATAAATTAGGACTAAAAAGTAATTTAAAAAAAAAACAAACAAAATAAATAAATATTGTGAAAAATCAAGTATGTTCAAAATCTCAGCTGGAGTTCCACATTCAAACCAGTAAACCATTCATTCATTTAATATCCCATGTATGATGAATGTCTTTGTAGCGTGTAATCCGAGTAATCTTGTCTATAATAGTAACCCCCTCCTCCACCTTCATTGCTAGAATCATCTTTTGGTTCTCTTTTTACGGTTTGAATTGAATTGCAAGAGAACTTTGGGCTTAGTGCGAGCTAGAGGTATCTAAAGGATGCTTGTTTACCTCTTCTGAATCGGATGGTCGAAATGTCTTTCTATCATCTTTATGCATATATTCAACAAGTCTTTTCAGCCTCTTTTTATGATCCAATTTGTAGGGGATTTCCAACCGCCTATAGAATACTGTGAGACTTTTAAGAAATTTTGATGATTTATCTCTTAGTTTATGTCATGTACTCGTGACTGCTTTGGCATTATCTCGGAGGGGATTGATGTTGTTTGGTCATGAATGCGAATTTCAAGCTTTGTTTTACAGCTTTTTTATAGTCCCGTTCTTTTTGTTCCCTTAATAGTTTGTCTTCTTTTGTTTACTAACTGGGAGGGGGGACAATTTCTCTGCTTGACCCTTCTTCAATTATAATAGGCCTACTGCTATATCTTTTATGGCTTGGTGTATCGGTTGTGGGGGAGGGGGTAGTGAAAATATTTGTATTTGAGTCGATAATTGCCCGAAATAAATCCCAGACTTCTGGAGAAGCTTTGCTACATGGGACAATGTCTCCTCCCCAATAAGCCAAATGTAGTTTTAATCGATTTATTTTGTTTACAAATTATTTTCCACACAACTTGTATTCCAACTTTATTTTTTCCATCCTAAGAGTGGATTTGAGCTCCATAATTCCAAATATCTGGCGATGAATCATCTTCTAATGACATATGTATAAGTGTATATTTTGAATGAAAGAACAATTGGTTAGGTTGAAGTAGCGTAAATAATTAAGGAATGAAAATAAATAAATGCAACCAACTAACCATATAAGATTTAAGTAACCTTAAGTTATTTAAAAGCATAAATGAAAAGAGAAAAAAATATATAAAAAAGAAACATTAAAATATATAAGTTAATAAGTGATAAGTATAAAAAATATGTGTCTACCCACCAAATGTTACAATTCAAGTCCACAAATAATAATTGTCAAATTGTCGCAAGTAAATGCAAGAGAAGTAGAAGTCAGTGTCTCATTCTACTTTATATGATTGTTTTAAGTATTGTATAATCCTGCTTCTCATTCTCCTCTTCCTCGAACTCCTCATCAACAAAGTCCCCTTTTTCCCAAATCAGACGTAACTAATCCTGTGTATAAATGAGACCTTCGACTGATTCTGGTGTAAGTGAGCTTCAATACTTGTTAACAACAGATGCAGGACATAAAATTCAAATATGATGTGTGAGATTTCAGGCTTAAGATCACGTTAGTTCAGAAACATTTACATAAATTCCATATCCCACGTGAAAGTCCAAACATTCAATTAAGGAGAATCTATGCGGGTCCAAGCCTACACATGTTAGGGCTGAATTAATAAAAATTATGAACTAAACGATACTCAAAGATAAGAAATAATCATCCACACATGCACAATAATCAGTCCCTAATTCAAAAGATTTACTAATTTCAATTCAAGGAACCCTATGGTGAAAAAAAAATGGTAAATAAATTAAGGGTAATGCAATCTAGGGTTAGGGTTTATGAAAATAGGTATGAAAAGGAGAAGATAAGAGAAAACCTAAACTGGGAGACAATTCCCGCGAGCAGACTATAGGCCAGGGCCTGGCACACGTGCGCACTAGCCTAGCCGCACGTGCGAGTGGGTCCCACACCTGGAAACCGATTTTGACAGCCATCTAGGGCACTTGGAATTTTAAGATATGTAATGTTGGTAATTTATGAGTCTTAGATTAAGTATCTATTAGATTTCACAGTTAAGTTTGAATTGTTAATCCAGAATTAGAAGTTGTAAACATCGATTGAGTCATGATTTCACATCTCACTTTCACATTAAAGTTTCAGTTTGATATTGAAGAGTTAACTTGGTAATCACTAAGCATGTAAGGAACCAGTTTGGAACTGAAAAATTTGTCTGTCATGATCAATTGAAGAAAAAGAATACCCAACTAAAAAACAGTTGTCATCAGAAAAGGATTGGGCGAATGGTCTTCACCATGGGTTTGCTCCCTATAGGTGCGGACTCAAGTCCCCAAGATTGATATTTGGGACAGGTTGGGTGTATAGCCTTCACCATAGGTTTGCTCCACCATAGGTTTGCTCCCTATAAGTGAAGATTCGATTCCCCTGCTCATCGATGGAAAAATCAAAAGCTGAAAAAATAAAAAGAAAGACTGTAAGGCAAGTTCTGGTTTAAGTTTTGGTTGTCATTAATACTCTTCTGATCATCAATGTTATCATGAAATTAATGATTGAATCTCTTAATGATGATAAGCTTAAACTACACTATACACCTATGGAAATCAATGTTTAAAATTTTTCTAATTGATGGATTAATACCTTGAACCTGATTATGAAGTTTTCGCGCGCTTAAGTGCAGGAGAAAGTAAAGCCCAACATTCACGAATCTTAGAATTTTAAGATCTGGATTGTTTTTCAAAAATCACTCAAGTTTATAGAAATTGTCCTGTAATTCTCAACGTATTTTTCGCATACTTTGCTTGGGACTAGCAAGATACTGGTTGGGAGTTGTGTTGAGGGTCAAATATTGCATATCAAACCCCAGTTATTTCCTAGATTTACAAACATGGTATTGTTTAACGGCTTAATTTAATCGTGTTTGTAATGCAAGGTGTGTTCAGGAGCTTGGACTGAAATAGGGTACTTAAAGCATGGATTTAACGATCAGAATTCATCAAGGCAAGGGACGGACTCCAAAAAACTGAGATCGATGGATTTGCAAGATAGATATCTGAGAAAATCGAGAAACTAAAGCTCAAGTGGCCTGAAACACATCCAAAATGCAAGATCTCAAGGTTCTCAACATTCGTTCGGCTCGAAAATTCATACATGACCTGGGGACCATAAATTAACCGTACACATCAAAAATCAGCCATTGGATCTTGGTGAAAGTATCCCAACGGATAGATCAGCCCATAAAATAGTGAATTGAGGCCCACTTGATATCTGGATATACCTTAATTTTGGTCCCAACCGCTTAAATGAGATGAGAAAACAGATGAATGGATCGGATTTCTTAGGAACATCGTGATGGCACCCACCTTGTGGTGAGTGCGTGTCCAGCGCACCTAATCTCCCGGTGCATGGAGTCGAGTCAGACGGTCAGTAGGCGCTGACCCAGACAAACCATCCGGCTTCGGACTCCTGCGTTGCGAGCGCTCAAACAGAGCCGCGGTTGAATCTTGTGGGCCACCATCGTGGCCCAGAAAACTAATCTGGAACGTCCATTAAAATATAAAGGTCTGTCTGAGCAAGACCTAGGTGACAGAATGTAAAAAGATAATGAGGATGGAATCCGAGCCGTTCAAATGCAGCACGAACGGTCGGGTGAGAATTTTGTGGGCCACACTGCAATCAATCTAAAACCATCTATTCTCGATTGGTTTTTCGAGGAGAACTTAATGGACGGTGTGGATTTGTCAGTCGACACTGATCATGGCCCCACCAACGTCACAACGTAATTTACGCAGGCCCTGTTTCAGCGTCCGAAACCGACCGATTTTTGGGTAATTGTATGCCCATGGTGATGATCTGACGACCTATCTGGACCGTCCATCGTGTAGGCCTGTCTAAAATGCCCCAAGGGACGTTCTCTTGGACAGAAACAAAGGAAGAGGGGAGTTGGGAGGCTCCGATCTTGCTGCGTGAGCTTTCCTTCTTGCGTTTCTTCCGACCGCGAAATACAGTCGGTGATGCAAACCGACTTGCTTACGCACGCCTGGAACGCGGGAAGAGGAGGAAAGTTGGGACGACAGTGAGAGAGTATTTCTTTTAGGATTTTTTTATTTATTTAAAAAAAATAATAATAAATTTATGAGATCTAGTACAATCATGTTGAGTTAAACCTCTTAGCTAGGGTGAAGAAGTGAAGCTTATAGCGTGGTTGAGATGTTTATTTGGTTTTGATTCTTGTTTTGTCGAACTTTTTTGAATTCTAGTTTAATTATAAGAAATATTTTTAGTTTTTAATAATTTATTGTGACTCAAATTATACTGGATCTGTGATAGCTTGAGATGTTTCCTTTTCATGTATTGAGATTGTGCACTCAGGAATCATATTGTTCATCATTGTTACATGGGCATGGTTGAGTGACGGAACTCTTCTTAACTTTCACAAATTATTGTTGTTTGCCATAGTCTCCTGGGCATGATTAGGTGACGAAATCACTTTCAAATCTTCACCAATCTTATCTGTTGATAATTAGACCCATGAGAAGTTCAGAGATCTAACAAATCTCTACTTACAAACTGGATAAGATAGGACTCTGATTCTAGTTGCGTCCATGAATCAATACAAGGTAACTTTTCAATTGCCACAAGTGAATCCTTGACACTCTAAATCCTTAGTTTTCTTTTCGTGAATTCTTTAAATTTTAGAAAATTATTTCATCATTATTCCTTAAATTACAGTCGATTTAGATTTCACCTTAGTCTAATTCTAGTTCTACTTAATTTCAGATAACGTACAGGTATCAATCTTTTGGATTCGACTTCAATCTCGCCGAGTTTATTACTACATCACAACCCTATACTTGAGTTTGAACAAGTTTTAAATGGGAGGCCCACAGCTAGCACATGGTACAGCCCACTAAGATTTCAATCTCAGGAGTGGCCCACTGTTTGAAGATGGTGTTTGGCCTGTTACCTGCTCCTGGATCCGGAAGGAGAAGCGGAAGGAGGCCCACGTACAGGTATCAATCTTTTGGATTCGACTTCAATCTCACCGAGTTTATTACTACATCACAACCCTATACTTGAGTTTGAACAAGTTTTAAATGGGAGGCCCACAGCTAGCACATGGTATAGCCCACTGAGATTTCAATCTCAGGAGTGGCCCACTGTTTGAAGATGGTGTTTGGCCTGTTACCTGCTCCTGGATCCGGAAGGAGAAGCGGAAGGAGGCCCACGTACAGGTATCAATCTTTTGGATTCGACTTCAATCTCACCGAGTTTGTTACTACATCACAGCCCTATACTTGAGTTTGAACAAGTTTTAAATGGGAGGCCCACAGCTAGCACATGGTACAGCCTACTGAGATTTCAATCTCAGGAGCGGCCCACTGTTTGAAGATGGTGTTTGGCCTGTTACCTGCTCCTGGATCCGGAAGGAAAAGCGGAAGGAGGCCCACGTATAGGTATCAATCTTTTGGATTCGACTTCAATCTCACCGAGTTTATTACTACATCACAACCTTATACTTGAGTTTGAACAAGTTTTAAATGGGAGGCCCACAGCTAGCACATGGTACAGCCCATTGAGATTTCAATCTCGGGAGCGGCCCACTGTTTGAAGATGGTGTTTGGCCTGTTACCTGCTCCTGGATCCAGAAGGAGAAGCGGAAGGAGGCCCACATGATGCGCCAAGGGCTCAGCGGTCGAAGATTCAAGCTGACCCGCTGACTCTCACTCTCTCCTGTCTCCTCTCAAGCTCTCTTCTTTTCTCTCTTTTCCTTTCTTTCTTTCTTCTTTTCTACTTTTCTCTCTCCCCCTGCTTCTTCCCTAGACCTTCCTCGACTAGACTTGCAGCCAACTCGGGCCGTCTTAGGACAGTTTGAACGAGGAAGAAGCTTCAGGCGTCAATGGTAGAATGGGATTCGATGAATTTCCCTTCGATCCACCGTAGTTGGAAGTTCCGGTTTGGCTCCAGGGAGCTCGTGGGTGTGGGTTTTCGGAGTTTGAGTGTAATTAGCTCGGTGGGTTTGAAGGTAGGGAGAACGGCTGGTTTCTCACACCAGTTTTCTACCAAAACCTAGCCTATGTGGATCAGCAATGGATGGCTGAGATGGGATACAGTGGATGGCTGAGATCCTAGGAGAAGATTTCACGCAGATCGCCAGCGTATAAAGAGGAAAAACGACATCCTTTCCATTTTTGGAAATGGGTGTGCTACTTAGCCTGATTTGTGGCTGAGATTGTACGCACACGTGTGCAATTCAACAGGTGAAATCGGTCACTGACTGTAGGGTTTTTGGCCTTCTTTAATATGGACGGTTTGGATCAGACGTGAGATCTAAGGTGGTGGGACACAAATCATCAAAGTGGACATCATCCGTCTGTCAGGCGCGGGCGGGAGGAATTTCCTTAGGAATGAAATTCCTTCTTTTTTTGGTTTTTCACGATCAGAGCCCGTTTGACCGAATTGGTCATACAGGTGCGGCATGAGTGTACACCCGCTGTGTACACGCACCACCTAGGGTGGGGTCCACCGTGAGGATCTGGATCGATCCACTTCGTTCATTCATTTTAGTGGCCCTAATTAGGATTCAGACCAAAGGATGAGGCAGATCCAAGTCTTAGGAGGGCTGTGTACTCCAAGTTCGTGCTTGATTAGTGGTTTGCGCAGCCCATGGTGATATTACGTGAAATCTGGCCCGTCCATTAGTTTCAAAATTAGTACAAAATAATATATCATGTAATGCTCATTACATTGATATATAATATAGTATATGTTATAATTATAATACATTTATTGTATTATTTCATATTTTATATTAATAATAATTTATCAATTAATAAGGTATTTATTTTTGTAATATTATGTGTGTGTGTGTGTATATTAATTATTCAAAGTGTACTATAACTAATTAATACAATATTATTATATATTCATTATAATAAACATTAGTAATTAATATTTTAGATTATATAATGAAAATACATTTACGTATTTGTTTATCATAATACATTAATAGTTATAAATAAGTATTTATTTACAATAACTAATATTTATAATATATTTTTGTGATTATATATGCATATTTTAGTATAGCAAAATTTATGTTAACCGATGTATATTCTATATATAATATAATACAATAATATATAGTTAAAATTAAAAACGTAAATATTAGTCAATGTACATCAATTATATGATAATGTGTTGGCATACAATTTATTTTATATATAGTTTTAAATGATATACATAATTTGAATAATTCAAGTAACATATATATTATTACAAATAATTATAAAAATTTTGTATTATAATATATGTATACAATTATATCACATTTAAAATAAATTTTTATAGTACCAACTTAAGATAGGCCACTTATCTGCCCCTGAGATAGATTTATAGCTCAGGCGAGCCATATTAACTGAAGTATAGCCTTTGAATGCCAACTATTGTCGACCCGATGATGACATGTGGTTCACTCATGAGATCGGGACCGTTCATCTAACTGGTGAGGTAATTAGGGCCACCATTCATTTTAGATTTAACAAGATGGGTCACACTACCTTTATTCTTGAGGTTCGAACTACTATTTCTATCCATCCGACGGTCTAATCGAATCCAAACTTGACCATTAGTGATCCTTGGAGTTTGATATTGACAGTGGACAGTTAGATCTGTCTACCAAAGTGATTGAAACACTAAAATAGACTTCTCTTGTGGTGTGATGCTCCATCTAGGGAATTTAATGAATAAGTTATGGGTGAAGGTTACCATTAACGGATGGAATTAGGCTAGAGTGTGTGAATAATGCCATAAGCCGCGATTGTGTTTATACTAAATTAAGTTCTCATGGTAACACCCGAGTACTGAAAAGTATGGGGTGTTACAATTTACCTCCCTTAAAGAGAATTTCGTCCTTTTGCACTTTTATCCTATAATCCATTTTCCCTTATCATTAAGAATTCACCACTTTCCCATGAAGAGTGCTTTTATGCACAGGTGTTCAGGACTGAAGTTGTTAACCATAGGTCCCAGGACCGAAACCTATCTCTGATACTAACTGTAACGCCTTGTGTTTTCAGGACTTGAGTATATGATCGGTTTTCCAAAAATCCAAGTGTTAACCTCAAAAATTCAGTATAAATTTAAACCGCTTATCATTAATCAGAGTTAACAGCAACGAAGCAAAAATAAACCATGCATTGAATTAAAATATTCCAACCATAATAAAAATTTACATGTAGCGCTCATACAGGATTTATACAATCTCAAATAAGAAAGTTCATGTAAGCAAAACAATAGTCTATCAAATAGTAGTGGAGCTCAATATGAGCCACAGGGACTCCGTCTAGCTCCTCGGTTGCCCAATCTGCTCTAGCAACCCAATGAATAACATCAGCTTGCTCTATACCTGCATCAACTGTTACGATTTGATAGCGTCAATGGCTATCGCAGTGTGGAGCACCCTCTAAGATTGTGCACTCATCATCCATAATCCATTATAGATTGTAAAGTATGAAAATGAATATATTAAACAGGGCATTTCATAATCATACTTATATACTAAAAATTAATTAGTCAATAGAATCTCATCATAAGCAAAGTGTAATGGCAATCGCAATATAAAGGAATACGTCCAGATAGTCAAATACTCGATCAATGGACTTTCTATTGCACTCGAAATCACATCGTACGTGAACTCCATAAAATGGTTAGAAAATCGATAAACAAACCTCAGCTCCACCCGAAAATCATAGTACAATCCATGAGGTGAATAGAAAATCAGCCTTCAAACCTCTTCTTCATCCGAAAATCATGTTATACATGAACTCCGCAAGATAGCTAAAAAATCGATAAGTAAACTTCAACTCCACCAGGATATCATGGTATGACTGACACCGCAAGATGAAGAGACAAACAACATACAAACCCTATATCACCTGAAAATCATATCATACATAAACACTGCAAGATGGCATGAAAATCGATAAACGAACTTCAGCTCTACCCAGAAATCATGGTACGACTGAACACTACAAGATGGCTAGGAGCAACAAGATATGTAAATGTAACCATCAAGCCACAAGAGGGCACCAATAATCCATCAACGCCACGAAGGCAACTAGACGATCCAAGCCACGTAGGCAAACCTACGATCCAAGCCATGTAAGGCAACCATGGGCCGCAAGATGGAAAGACCTTAACATGTTCCATTCGGTCCATAAGATAATCACAAACGACTACATTTAATTAATTAAAAACCCTACAACTTGAGCTAACTTGTGGTAACCAGTTCATTCATGTTCGCTAACATTAAAGAGACATAACAGTTGTTCTTTATATGGGTCAGTCACACAACATATTGGCAAAATTATATAACATGACAAGTAACCTATGAGAGGATTTAGAGCTACTAACTTCATGGAATTAGAGTATCATTTATGTCTAGATTAGTAAATTTAAGTGGCAAGCTCAAAGGATGAGTCCTCACCCGTGAGGTTATATTACCGTCCTTGATCCACGCTCCCACGAGTATCTTGCGGCCCAAATCACGCAAGTAGTTTCCTAGAGGACAGTGTGCATTGGTCAGGTGCCCCTAGCATATTGAGAATTTTGTGTGGTTTGAAAGGCCCATAGATAAGGTTATTCGGGCCTGCTTTAAAGTAACAAGGCCCCCCAGATTTTGCCCCAACAGGTGGCCCAGATTGGGCCTTATTTTTTCCTAAGCTAAGGCCCGAACTGTTAGATCCCATGCGAGCCCAAAAATTGGGCTGGGCTAGGCCGTCCCTGGCCTAACAAAGGACGGCCCAGGCATTAAAAGTCCGAAGTGGGCTGACTGATTTTCAGCCCACCATTTATTGGTTTTAATAGATTTCAATGGACCACTGGGCTGGGTTCGTCTAGGGCCAGCACCCGTGCACTCAATCAATGTAGCTGGCCCCACCTTGGGCCCATTCATACAATCCCACATGAGCTGCTGGGCGGATTCGTTGGTTCATCCATGCAAACCCCCATCAACTCATGGACTGGCCATTTTCTGGCCCAGTAGCTATACATAGGAGCACCAGATTGGGCTCTTCTTGGCCTACTACATCGTTTTCAAAGGGGCTGGCCTACTATGCTGTTTTCAAAGGGCTGGCCTGTGGAGTATGGGCCCACCTGTTTACCACCACTGAGATTTAAATGGGAGGCCCACTGCTAGCACATGGTGCGGCCCAATGAGATTTCAATCTCAGGTGCGGCCCACAGCTAGCACATGGTGCGGCCCACTGAGATTTGAATCTTAGAAGCGGCCCACCATTTGAAGACTATGTTTGGACTGTTACATGCTCCTGGATCCGGAAGGAGAAGGGACTGCTAGGAGGCCCACGTGATGCGCCAAGGGGTCAGCGGTCGAAGATTCAAGCCGACCTGCTGACTCTCACTCTCTCCTGGCTCCTCTCTTGCTCTCTTCTTTTCTCTCTTTTCCTTTCTTTCTTTCTTCTTTTCTACTGTTCTCTCTCTCCCTGCTTCTTCCCTAGACCTTCCTCGACCAGACTTGCAGCCAACTCGGACCGTCTTAGGACAGTTTGAACGAGGAAGAAGCTTCAGGCGTCAATGGTAGAATGGGATTCGATGAGTTTTCCTTTGATCCACCGTAGTTGGAAGTTCCGGTTTGGCTCCAGGGAGCTCGTGGGTGTGGGTTTTCGGAGTTTGAGTGCAGTTAGCTCGGTGGGTTTGAAGGGAGGGAGAATGGCTGGTTTCTCACACAAGTTTTCCACCAAAACCTAGCCTATGTGGATCAGCAATGGATGGCTGAGATGGGTTACAGTGGATGGCTGAGATCCTAAGAGAAGATTTCACGTGGATCGCCAGCGTGTAAAGAGGAAAAACGGCATCCTTTCCATTTTTGGAAATGGGTGTGCTTCTTAGCCTGATTTGTGGCTGAGATTGTGTGCACACGTGTGCAATCCAATGGGCGAAATTGGTTATGGACTGTAGGGTTTTTGGCCCTCTTTAATATGGACGGTTTGGATCAGACGTGGAATCTAAGGTGGTAGGCCACAAATCGTCCAAGTGGACGTCGTCTGTCTGTCAGGCGCGGGCGGGAGGAATTTCAAAAGGAACGAGGCAGACCCACCCAGGGTCCATCCCAGAGGATGAAGCAGATCCAAGTCTTAGGAGGGCCGTATACGCCAAGTTTTAACTTGATTAGTGGTTTGCGCGGCCCATGGTGACATTACGTGAAATTTGCCCCGTGCATTAGTTTCAACATTAGTACAAAATAATATATCATGTAATGCTCCTTACATTGATATATAAATATTATATATTATAAATATATACACAACTTATAATACATTTATTATATTATTTCATGTTTTATATTAATAATTATTTATCAATTAATAAGGTAGTTATTTTTATAATATTATATTTGTGTGTGTATATATATATAATTCAAAATGTACAATAACTAATTATTATAGGAAAATTTCCAACCATACGACCAGTATATGGCCCAAAATCTTTTTAAGCCCATTTCTTTTTAGATGCCAAGAATACTGCCTAGGCATACGGACACCCTTGTGCATGATGAAAATACCCTTGCTCTAAAATAGATGCCCTTTCGGACGCTGTCAGCCCCATCTCCACCAAAAATCTGATTTTTCTTCTTTCCTCTCCCTGCTCCTTTATCCTAGCCGACCAAATTTGATTGTCTAATTACTCCTCCCCCTCTGTGACTATCCACCTTCTAGTAAAACCCTCAATTTTCTTCATTTTTTATTTTCCCTTTGTCCGGTCGAGAATACAGACCCCACGCACGTCATTTTCGACTTTTATGAACCGAAGAAAGGACGAAAATGGTCCCCCATGTAAGAAGCTTCAAACGGCAGGTATATTCAAATCCCTCGCTTTTTATGGACCTTACTATATATTATACTATATACGTGCACGGTCATATGCTCATGGTCTACAATCCATTTATCATTTGATTTTAATACTGTACATCGAGCCCAGTCGAGTCGAGGTGGGCCAAGCTCGGCTTGACTCGTCCATGCTGAGTCAAGTCAAGTTCGAGTCGAATCGAGGTGGGCCAAGCTCGGCTTGACTCGTCCATGCTGAGTCAAGTCAAGTTCGAGTCAGGTCGAGTTGCAATACACCATGGTTGAACTCGGCTTGAACTCAACTTTACTCGCCTCAAGTTGGCCTTTCAAGCCGAGTCAATCCGAGCTGACTCTGGACGTCTTGAGCAAGCTGTTCGAGCTAGCTTGACTCGTGTATAGCCCAATTTTATTTTAAACACTGAATGGTATGGCATGTCTTGATAGACGGGCAAAAGTTAATGCTCAAATGGCCCACAATGAGTGTTTTTGAAACAAATAACGAAATGAGATGTGAAACTAAACGAAGACCGACGAGTACCGACTGAGTTAATAGACCGAGGACTCACTGAGTTATTAATGAAGACCGTGAACTGACCTAGAATGACCATGAACTGAGTTAAAATGACCGTGAACTGACTTAAAATGAACTCAAAGTGAATGGAATTGACTGAGCACTAAGTGAAATTTAACTCACAACTGTAAGAAACATATAACTAACTTCACGGTCAATTCCCTTCAGTTCACAGTCATTTCCATTCATTTCACGGTCAATTCCATGAAGTCACTTCATGGTTAATTCCATGCATTCAACGATCAATCCCCTTCACTTCACGGTCAATTCTATGCATTTCACGGTCAATCCCCTTCACTTCACGGTCAATTCCATGCATTTCACGGTCATTTCCATCGACTCCCCTTCACTTCACGGTCAATTTCATGCATTCCATGGTCATTCCTGACGACTCCCCTTCACTTCACGGTCAATTCCATGCATTTCATGGTCAATCCCCTTCACTTCACGGTGACTTCCATGCATTTCACGGTCAATCCCCTTCACTTCATGGTCAATTCCATGCATTTCACGGACCATCCCCCTCATGTCACGGTCAATTCTATGCATTGCAGGACAATTCCCTTCAATTGACGGTCAATTCCATGCATTTCACGGACAATCCCCTTCACATCACGATAAATTCCACTCATTTCACTGACAATTCCCTTCACTTTATGGTCAATGCCATGCATTTCACGCTCATTTCCCTTCACTTCACGGTCAATTCCATGCATTTCACGGACAATCCCCTTCATATCACGGTCAATTCCATGCATTTCACGGACAATTCCCTTCAATTCAAGGTCAATTCTCTTCACTTCACGGTCAATTCCATGCATTTCACGCTCAATTCCCTTCACTTCATGGTCATTTTCAGTCCTCAGTCAAATTCACTCATGGTCAATTTCATGACATTCTTGAGCCAAAATACAACATATAACTCGAAAAATTGACCGATAACTTAGTAAAATTGGCCGCAAACTTGTTGAATGTCAAAATAACCGATAACTGCATGATATTGACATCTTTTTTACGAACAACCTTGTATAAATTTACCAACAACTTCATGAAATTGACTGATATATGAGTGAAATAGGCACAAAACTTGTGAAAATTCACCTATAAGTCATGTACTTTCATTTAGAATTCGCCAAAAACTGACCGCCTACTCGGCAAACTCACACACCATACTTTATGATTTTTCACCACAACAAGTGAACTTTCACATTATACTTCATTAAATATTGAATGTTATCGTTGATATAATTTCCTATTCGTACTTGCAGATAACAAACCCTTGCATGAGCGATTTGGCGAGTCGGCCCCCACCCTATCATGTAGATGTTCTTTGACATAATGGTTTGATAGCGTCAAGAGTGGGTTGGAGAAGAATGACATTAGAATAAATATATTTAGGCAAACCCTATTCTCATTTTTATTACACATTCCATCATTTAGATTTATAGGAGTCATTTGTCACTCACTTATTGAGAGATATATAAGCAATCTTGTATTTGAGATACAGGGGAACCGTGTAAAGTTTTTCAAGATGAACTTCACCTTAATAATAGGGCTGAAGACCGGTGACCTATCTATACCTAATATCCCTTGTTTGAAGAAGTCAATAAGAAAAAAATACTTCAATGAATATCATATCCTAAAAAAACATATACAGAAGGTGTTCAATAGGATAGTTGATAGCAATAAGCACGAAGATGTCGTGAAGGTAGCCCTAATATTATGTGTAAAGTGGTTTATTAGGGAACTGACACGAATATTATGTGTTGTACAGAATTTATCGATATTGTTGACTCGTTGGAAGACTTTAATATCTACCTTTGGGGTAGTGTGGCCTTCTAGACGATGACTAAAGGGATCGATAGTACCTTGATGGCATCACATGGGCTTCATTACAATGTCACCGGTTGCATATTTCTCCTACAAGTAAGGATTATTTCCTTGTCTATTTTAATTTATAGTTTATACGAAACTATATATATTTAACATCATCTTGTCATTTCATTATAACAGATATGGACCTTTGAGAGAGTACCGGCTCTCTGACAATGCATCATTTCATACATTCCCTTCCAAATTCTAAGATTCACACAATATCGAGGATGGAAGGGTTGGAGGTATAAGAAGATTCATCAAATACTAGAAAGTGAAGATGTAAGTCGACTTCTATAAAGCTAAGTGATCACTTATTGAACTATATATATATATATATATATATATATATATATATATATATATATATATATATATATATATATATGAAAATGAAGATGTTCTCTTGCAGACTGAGATAGTTCTTATCTTAGAGCCTACCATTGAGGAGCTGGAGATGGAGGCCATTTGTTTTGTCTGTGATAGATTTAATGTAAGATGTCAGAAAAGTATTCTTTTATGTTGATATATTATATTTACTTTGACATGTTATATAACTGATACATACATTGCTTCATTTTGTAGGGCATTAAAGATGAAGATGATGAAGATATGGAAGGGAGATCGGGACAGGGAGAGAGAGAAGAAGGGGGAGAGGAAGAGAGTAGGGATGAGGGAGAGGGAGAAGAAGGGGGAGAGGAAGAGAGTGGCGATGAGAGGGAGTGAAATTACAACTGGCTGCGGAGTCGAGGGAGGATAGGTAGGAGTTGGAGGCGGAGAGGATTCAGTTAGAGAGAGATAAGGAAGAATTGAAGCGGCAAGAATGCACGTTAAAAGAGTGAGAAGAATTGATAGAGAGGGAGAAAAAAGTAGTACGTATGAGGTCAAACTAATGCTAAAAGTGATGGAAGCCTTGAGGTTACAGAAGGAAGAGTTGAATGAAAGGACAGTTTTGAAGATGGAGAGAAAAATATTAATGAGGGAGAAGGAAGAACTGATGATAAAAAATGAGGTATTGAAGAAGGAGAAAGAAGAGTTGGAGGAGGGTAAGATGGAGTTGAAGAAGTAGATGGAGGCGTTTCTTTTAGAGAAGATACAGTTTTGGAAGGGGGAGGAGTTAGAGAAAGAGAAGGAAGAGTTTGAGAAGGAGGATGGGGAATTGAAATGTAGGGATCAGGAGAACAGAGATATGGATGTTCAACACTCGAATGCATTAGACGCTAATATATGTGAGAAATCAGTGCCTTCCATTACAGTATATAAGATGATAACTAAGAGGGTGTTGAAGCCATCTGTATACAAGCGTTCTCCATTCATTTACATCTCTGCCATTCTAACAACTCCAAGCAAGGCTGTCGACACTGAGAAACCGAAAGAATTGTGTACTTCTCTCATACCCTTTCAGGCCAAAATTGATCCATTTAGGGTAATATTGGAGGAGGATTTGCATGAATTGGATAGTTGGGTCAATGCAAACAAAGAAACGACGGAATTTGGTTGGTTCATAACCATATGGGAGAAAAATGCATGAGTTGATAGTGTTGTAAGTAATTCACATACATACATCTATAGTTATTCAATAATTATATAAGACTAGAGCTTAATTCACCATATTTATTGATTAGGCTATTGACAAGTATATTGATTTCCTGGAGAGAAGGCACGGTTCATTTTCTACTATATATACAAAGGACTGTAAGTTCTGCCTCACATTTTTCCTGGTAATTGTATGAATTTAATCGTGGTTATTATATTATTTCATTATATGATGTGTTCTAATTCGGTATGTTGTTTGTAATAGTCATGTATCGACATTTCCATGTCAGCATTGAGAATGTATCGGGACATTGGAGGTGATGATGTGCGTTCACTTGTAAAAGTGGAGAAACTCACAGTATACGATATTGTTAAACATCGTGAAGGGCAGAAGGCAATGTGGCAGTATGAGCAAGTAATGGTATCGGTACAAGTTATTAACGCTATGTGTAACCATTTCTACGATGTTTATAATGATATCTTATCTTGTCAAACATGGACAAGTATACGTACCAGTCAACCACACCAACACTCATTGGTACCTGATGGTCATCCACCCTCGAGATCGAGAAATCGTTATACTCGACAATTTGTATGCGAGGGCACTTAGTCGACACAAGCAACATATCGAGCTAATGAAGGATGCCTTGCCTATATTATTCCATGTTGCAGGAGATATGTCTGCGTTGGATGGAAAATCTTGGATGGTCAGAGAAGATACTTCTGTACCAAAGCAGTCGAACGGATATGATTGTGGCATTTTTGTCATGAAATATATGGACATTTTATGCAGCGATAAAATTTTGTCAGGGAGAGATTTGCAGCAATTCACTCCCAGCTTTAGGAACTCTATAGCCTATGACTGCCTGAGTGACCACAAAATATGATATAGTTATCTCAGATATGATGTAAATTTTATGGGAGCTGTAAATTATTGTAAATGATGTCTTGTAAAACATTCACGATGAAATGATGTAAACGATGCCTTGTCTATATTGTCATAATTTTGTAGTAAATGATGTGTTCATAATAATGATTTCAGTCTGAATTGTGATTTGTTTGTGTATTATATAATTTCATTTACTCCTCGCTCAATTTCTTTTACATCACGATCAATTCGATGAATTTAACGGTCATTTCCATTCACTTCACGGTCATTTCCATGCATTTCACAGTCATTTCCATGCATTTCACGGTCAATTCTCTTCACTTCACGAGCATTTTCATGCATTTTATGGTCATATCCGGCAATTCCGTTTAGATTCATGGTCATTTTCATGCATTTTACGGTCAATTCCCTTCACTTCACGGTCATTTTCACACATTTCACGGTCAATTCGCTTCACTTCACGGTCATTTCCATGCATTTCATAGTCATTTCCATGCATTTCACGGTCATTCCTGGCGATTCCGTGTTGATTCACGGTCATTTCCACGCATTTCACGATCAATTTCCTTAACTTCACAGTCATTTCCATGCATTTCACGATCAATTTGCTTCACTTCATGGTCATTTCCATGCATTTCACGGTCATTCTTGGCGATTCCGTGTTGATTGACGGTCATTTCCATGCATTTCACGGTCAATTCCCTTCACTTCACGGTCATTTTCATGCATTTCACGGTTAATTGACTTCACTTCACGGTCATTTCCATGCATTTCGCGTTCATTCTTGGCAATTCCGTGTTGATTGACGGTCATTTTCACGCATTTCACAGTCAATTCCCTTCACTTTACATTCATTTCCACGCATTTCATCGTCAATTCACTTCACTTCATCGTCATTTCCATGCACTTCACAGTCAATTCCGCTTCACTTCACAGTCAATTCCGCTTTACTTCACGGTTTGTGGTTTCTCCTTGCAACCCAAGTTCTTCGATCTACAAATTATGGCCCACCTTGTCGTATTCTCTCGTTCATTAACATCTCCTGCGCCCCCATCTATATATAAATCGAGCTCCTGGCTAGGCAGATGGTGGCCCACCTCCTCCACTTGGAATCCTTCACCAGAACATGATGGCAGCCCTTTATCTTTAAATCAATAGAGTAACATACCCTCCAGTACATTACCATTTCCTTCTGCCCCTTCAAGTAAATCAAGACACTTGATTGGTGAATGGTGGCCCACCTCTACTTCAAATACTTGTCCAGATGATGATAGAGGTCCGTTCTCTATCGACCCATGAAATAATATACCCTCTAAATCACTACCGTCTTCTCCCCCTTCATGCAAATAGAGATTCTCAATTGGAATAACACGTTTCACGATCAATTCACTTTACTTTACGGTCAATTCCCTTCACTTCACGGTCAATTCCACGCTTTTCACGGTCATTTCTCTTCACTTCACGGCCATTTCCATGCATTTCACAGTCATATTCGGTAATTTCGTTTAGATTCACGGTTATTTCCATACACTTCACGGTCAATTCTCTTCACTTCATGGTCATTTTCACGTATTTCGAGGTCAATTTGCTTCACTTCATGGCCATTTCCATGCATTTCACGGTCATATCCGACAATTCTGTTTAGATTCATGGTCATTTCCATGCACTTCACGGTCAATTACCTTCACTTCACGGTCATTTCCACGCATTTCACGGTCAATTCTCTTCACTTCACGGCCATTTCCATGCATTTCACAGTCATATCCGACAATTCCATTTAGATTCATGATCATTGCCAAATGCCTAGTTGGACAAACTGTTCAAAAACTTAGACACAAACTGTTCAAAAACTTAGTGTTTAGACATGGGCCTGCTGAATTGAGTCAACCGGTAGAGTTTGAACTTGGCTTTGACTCGTACGAGTCATAACTTCTGGTCATGACTCATGAAAGATATGGAAAAAATTCACTTATCTTTCGTGAAAGCTAAACCTTACTTTTTTTTAAGCACTTGAGTGTTTACTTAACATTAATTTACAACTTCTTCTTTTTTTGGCCGTTGACAGTTTCTGGCTTTGGTTTTTTCTTAATGAAACTACGTTATCAGTTAAAAAGTAAGTGAGATCTGTCAAATTGCTACCAGCATGTCAGAAAATGCTTCAAATGCCCATTAAACCATTTTAATAACCCATTCTATGGACGTGGGGCCCACCAAAATGGAGTACGATTAGTGTGGGCCCACTGAATACAAAATAAAAAATTTGGGCGACAGTACCGCACCCAGGTGGCACTACCGCCCAGACATCCAGAGTGCGGCGGCACTACTGCTGGATAGGCGGCACTGCCGCCCAAACTCATTAGAGCCCAAGCGACAGTGTCGCCGATCTGGCAGTAGTGTCACCACACTCTGGATGTCCGGTGCAGTACTGCCACCCAAATTATTATTTTTGTATATATCCCACCTGGGTCCCACATAAGACACTTATATATCCTCCCCCACACGCCCAAAGCCTCATTCCTAACCTTTTCTTCATCTCCCTTCCCCTTTCTTCATCTTCTTTCATAAAACCCTCTCTTTTTCTAATCTTTCTACCATCTTCTCAACTTACAATCCCTATCTCTTCATCTTGCACAACCATCTTTTCACCTTTCTAACACGTCTCTCTTCATATTCCAAACCATACATAACCATTTTCTCAACTTCCAAACCCTCTCTCTTCATCTTCCACAACCATTTTTTCATCTTTCTAACTCCTTTCTCTTCATATTCCAAACCTTACTCACATAACCATCTCGGTAATGGGGAAGAAGAGAGTGGTTCAAGCGGATCCATCATCTCCGCGGAACTTAAGAAGCACGAGACAGGCCGTTGATGATGATGCAAGTCCATCATCACCACCCGTTCGAAGAAATGTGAGGACGGTCAATGTTGGTACAACGAGTTCTTCACCACCACCTCATGAGAGGACGTTGAAGAGGGCCCAAGATCAAAATGCACATACAGTAGTTGTGGCTCGATATCGCAATCGGTAAATGGTTTTTGAAGTCACTGTGGGGGATCGACTATTTGCCGAAAATGACGTGCTAGATCGACTCTTGCATCAAGGTTGGGGACCTATTTTTTAAGGTAATTTTCCTGCCAATGAGCATGATGTTAAGTTTTTCTACTCTCGGATTGTAATGCAAGACTCAACCCGCTCAGATTTGACATTTCATATAGAGACACGGTGCGTAACAACGGTGTAGAACACATCGCAACCACAATTGGCGTGTCACTGGGAACGGTCCATAGCCCCTCAGACACAAAGAACTTGAACACATCGCAATACAAGAGTGAGCTGAGTAGGAGTTTGTGTGGCCACCTCTTGAAGTGGAGGAGAGATAGCAGTTTCAGAAACAAAGAAATGATTCCAATTTACAGACTATAGCACTACATCTTCACACATAATTTATATCCGAGAGCGGGAAACAGCATGGAGGTTTTTGTCTATCATGCAGAGATAATGTACCAGATAAGGCATGTGGAGAATGTGTGTCTACCCCTCCATTATCCCTTAACATATAGTGAAGGTCGTAAGGACAAGAAGAGGTAATCTCTGCCTCCCATTTAGCCGTCTAATTTGTAACAACTCAACCGGGAAGGGTGAAGGAAAAGTAAAAACCGTGCCTTCAGATCCATGGGCTGTCACAACCCTAGTCTCGCAATTTATCTTTACCCTCATCTCGGTGAGCCAATCCATCCCGAGAACAACGTCTAGTGCCATAGTGGGGCGACAATCAGGTCAACGCCCACCGTCCTGCTACCCAAATATACTGAGCAAGCCTCACAAATTCGTGTAACATCTGAAAAGGTCCCTGTAGCGGTAGTGAGTCTCACTCCCTTCGTAGGAGCAGTATCTAACCCTAGTCGTTTGACTGTCGTGCATGATATGATGGAGGTAGTGGACCTGGTGTCCACCAATAAAAAGACTGGAGTACCTTGGATCTAGTCATGACCTCAAAAACTAACGGCGTTGCATTTACTGTCTCGGATACCTCCACTATCAGGAAATGTACCCGAGCCTGTTGCTGACGGTTCGGCTGCGGTACCATAGGCCGTTGAGGTGGCCTGAATCGAGGAGCAGGTGGCCTAAAGGATGGATGTGTTGGTGCTGTCCGTAGGGGTGGAGTGAAAATGGCCTGAGACATCGGACGGTTGATCCTCTGAGGCGGTGAGAAGCCGCTGTCTCTCATCCTAGTAAAACAATTCACCTCTATGTGGCCCGGCATCTTGCAATAGTTACACCACAAATCTGCCCGTCGCAGCTGAACCGGCGAAGCCGCAAACTCAGGAGGTGAATCTGTAAGCAGCCTCTTGCCGAGGAATGGCCTGCTCGGCATGTCTGGTAGCGGCCTAGGAGCTATGGGAGCTCACATACGGGACTACTTATCCCCGTCCTGCTCAGCTCACATAGACATGCTCACTAGCTCAGCATAGCTGGGTATGCTAGCGTAGCACATTTTCAAGCGGATATCGGATCGCAAACCCTCTTAAAAGCGTTGCATGCGCATCGGCTCATCGGTCAATATCAATGAAGTGTACCTGCCCAGCTCCGTGCATCTGTTCTCATACTCAGTCACCGACATCCCTCCCTGTCGAAGGCGAAGGAACTCACTCTCCTTCTCGTGGTGATATGTGATGGGATAGTATTTCTCGTGGAAGCGGGTCTTAAATGCCTCTCATGTCTACACATAACCAATAACGGTCGTACGAAGAACTTTGTCCCATTATAAGCTAGCCTCCTTCTTAAACATGAAGGTGACCAACTCCACCTGCTCTTCCTCAGTGCAGTGCAGCGACTTTAGCATCTTAGAGATGCGATCAAGCCAATACTCAGCCTCCTCGGGTCTATGAGTACCCGCGAATGTAGGAGACCGCAAGCACTGGAATCGCTCAAATGTGTTGCTGGCACTCGTGTTCCCACCTGGGTGTATAGGTGAGGCAGGTGGAGTCACGCCCATACTCTAGGCAAAGATACCAGCCATGGAAGTTAAGAACTGTTGTTGCTGCTACTGATGTTGTTGCTGCTGCTGTATCAAAAGCATCATCTGCTCCAATCGATCCATAGGGAGAGCAGACTGGGGCAGGCACGGCGCCGAAGTAGACCCACAGTTTTGCTTTGGAACTGATGGTGCCACAGGTGTAATAAATGATAGCCCATTTGTAGGGCCAGCGGCCGGCTAAAAATTTGGTATAGTGTCAGTGTGAGACGGGTCCGAACTGGGGTCCATATGGCTATCGCTTAGGGGAGATTCCCCTACAGTCGAATCGCCAAAGGTGAGACGTGCCGAACTCCGTGCGGTCTAAGATGACATTCCCTATATACAACGTAGGATGCGACCCAGATCAGATTCAGCATATTCAAAAACTCATTCATGCAGCATCCATACACAGAGTAAAGAAACTTCATACATTTCATCTACCAAAATCATCATAATATATGGAATAAAGTTCTACATGAATTATGACAGAAATACAAGCGGTTGTGCTAAGCTCAAACTACCAAACACAAACACATTTTCTACCTACGACACTAATAGGTCCATCGACTTTAAAACACACACGTCCTAAAATAGCAACAAAACAAGCTACAAGATGATGGCATGGATGATTAAGCATCCGAGTCTGGCAACGGAGGAGGGGCACCCTTATCCTGTATGCAGCATAGGATGGCTTTCAAGGTGCGAGTCACCTTCTTAAACTTATGTTTCACGAGGGCCCGGGTATCAATAATCTCCTGTCGCAGGGCAACCTGACCCTCCTCAAGCCGAGCTAGGTGGGCATCCCTAGCAGCCTGATTAGTGTCATGCTTCAATACCGTAGGAGGGGAGCTCTCATCCGTGTCCTGAGCCGCCTCTTCTTCTTCCTGTTCCTCCTCTATATCTTTCCTGCTTTCCTCCTCGCTTTCATACTCCTCACTAGCCATCTCGTCCTCACTCTCATCAAGTCAGGCTTACCGCTGTCGTGGCCCAATTTTCATCTGATTGAGAGTAGTTTCTTTGATGTAATGGATCGGCATCGGCATTTTCGCCCCGAGTCTGTAGCCAAACTCACATGCAATCTTGCATATGAGTCAGCTGAATGAGAGTGAATCAGACACTTTAGTAAAGCGGGCGGTAAGAACTATCCGACGCAGCACATACGTAGGCACGCACAACTTCTCTCCCTGTCTCACTTGGTACAGGAAATCTACCATCAGGCACGTGTACTCGCTGCGATTGCTCTCCCTGGGGTAGACGTTGAACGTGAAGATGTGGTGAAGCAGGAGGAAGTCGTCTGTCATATTAGACGTCAGGAGGCTATTGTTTGGTTGCCAATGAGTCAGTCAGCTACAAAGAAAACGCATGCGGCGATCCCTTTCACGTGCACTCTTCGGATTTTTCTCGCTTGCATGGACCTCGCTGAGCGGCATTTTCATAAGTCGAGTTATTAACCCAACATCAATTGTGGCCTCCCGATCTCTACCCACTGGGATTTTGAACTGCAAGGGCTCCAGTGTAGGCTCTCGAATATGGGCGTAGAAGGCTCAGACAGTGCCCACATTTACATGATACTTACCCTCAAATATCGGACCCCACCTGGCCTCTACCAGGCGTTCCATTAACAGATGTTCCCCAAAGAGCTTCTCATCTACGTGTGCTTCAAAAAAGACCTTGCGGCCCTCAAATCTTCCATGAGACAATTCCGTCAGCAGAGCTCTATTAAAGGGAGACAGGGGATCGAGATCTCGCTTTGTTCTCATCTCATGTTCGACGCTTGTACTCGCGGCAGCACCTCTCAGTCTTCTCAAACGAGTGGGGCAACTAGGCCTGACTTCTTCCACAGGAGCTCTCTTCTTTCCTATGAGAGAAAGAATGGTGAAAATCAAGAATATGGCCGTAACAAGCTCGAATAAGGCCATAGAAAAAGGGAAAAAAGTAGGGAAATGAGATGGTTTAATGGGTTCCCACGAATTTGAGACACAAAGTGAGGTTTGAATACTCAAATGAAAGGAAATGAAGGAGGTAATCAACTAGGAGAGAGGGATTTGAAAGGGTGATGTGATTGGTGCACGAAAATGGAAGGAGGAGCACTTGGAGGGGTGATTTGAGTGAAGATTGTTGAGTTTTCTTGAGAAAAGGAGAGCTAGGATGGGTGGATTATGAAGAGGGGCAGCCATGGGAGTGTTTTAAATCACCCCAACTCAAAACGCTGGGCCACACAACGCCCTAGGGGCGTCTGTCCGGACGGCCCGCACCGGCCAGGCCCGCCGGGCGGTGAGGCCTCGCGCAACCGGCGAGGTCCTCACCGACCTCTGGACATTCCGGCGAGGGATCGCCGGTGAGACGAGGTCCTCCTACCCCCTAAGTCCTAAAAACATGTGGGACCCCCTCTGGGTCCTCCTGAAAATGCCCCGTTTGGCCCTCGACTCCCTTTTGAGTCATTTCAAGTCATTTCGGGTTCCTTGTTGATATATATTTGCATATATCGATTCTTACAGGCTGGGATGGGGTAAATCGTGGTCTAAACCCATCGATTAACAATCTAGGGGTGATCCGGGGTCGTCTTAAGTGATCACGAAGGTATACGGACCCGATCTCTGCGATCGATTTTGGTAAATTTCGCCAATTGGTGAAACTGAAAACCCTAAGCTTGTTTCTATGTTCTATCGCACCCACCTAGATTAAAATGTGTCAGCATACAACGTGTGACCATAATCCAGGTCCAGTTTAATTCAAATCATGCTCTTATACCAACTTGTAACGCCTTGAAAATCGGGGATCGAGTAGGAACCCAACTCACGAGTTTCAAAACATCACTTATGCAACATATATGATGATGATTGAATGTTGTCCATACAAGTACAGTAAACATGAGTGAGATTATACCAAACAGCATGTCATACTCCAGAGACAGTTCACTATGCAAGCGAAAGACTGTGATGTGATAAGTATATATAAAACATGTAAGCAAGTTTAAGACTCCTGAGTATGATCGCGTTACCAGGTTAAAAAATTACATGTATTCGTTCAAAAGATACAAAATGTCAAGATAGTCCAACTACAGATGATAAGCCCTGTAGCCCTCGTCGACCAGGACGGTCTAAGTGAATCCACCAGAGAACTGCATATACGAGAATTCCTCCTCATCGTCAAGGAAGTCAGGCTCCACCTCACACGTCGCGTCGCCATCTCCAGCTAAGAAAGAGTCTGGTTGGTGTATAAAACACCATCTTGAAACGTGGGAGTGAGTGATCAACTCACTGGAACAATAAAACAAAGGTTAACATGTTATCAATTCAGTCAAGCAGTAATGATAATGCAATACAACATTCAGGTCCTAAGTACTCTTGTTAATGCAAGAATGATATGAAATTATGATGCATGCCCTCGCCTACGCTCCCTCAGCGACTTCATCTCACGATCGCGCATGCAACACTTCCTCAGTGCTTGACCTGCTACGCCAAACACACATGTAATGCGGTGCATGCACGATGATTAGCCATGTTCTTACTTAGATTTATTCATACAGCGGGATTGAGAAGCTAAGGTACCTCCCGTATATCAATCTCCAAACAATGATCCATTATATGGTCGTCAGTCCTAGTAAATTTCATACGATGTTGTGGTTCTAGGTCACTACAAAGGGCTCGTCACCTGATCAGTGTAGGCCTAATTTACTCTAGTTATTACAGAAAGGCTCATCGCCTCAACGCAGTCTTAGAGTATGCTCGAGGGCACTACAAAGGGCTCATCACCTGATCAGTATAGGCCGATAACTCGAATACAGTGTCCCATACCACCGTATTCGGCTCACGAGTCTGGATTATTCACTGGTCACTATGGGGAGGCTCGTCACCCCAGCGTAAGCCGACAGCTCGACCACCGGTGTCCCATACTACCATACCCGGCTCATGAGTCTTAGCAGATCGTGGTACCAAGGTTAAATGAGTTTTCACTGGTGAGTTTGATACCTTAGATTCAAGTAGTAGCGTCCATACATGGTGAACATACATTTGGGTCAACCGGATTAGTTGACAAACTCGACTGGTACGAGTATACGTCGAGCCGATCGACATGGAGTGCGCAAGCAACTCCGTGTGGCCTAACCACTATCGACAAACAGCATACGACTCAGATTCATCGGCCGTGTCTGTCGTAGCTAGACAGTTCAACCACTGATTCCATACCATTACCGATTGCCTGGACTACATCGTAGCTCCAAGCACACTTCAATTGATAGTATTCACATAAAGTAATCCAAATAGAGATAAGCCTACTTGACTAATTTAACAAACACATACTACACATACTATCATACATGGGCATTTCATGCATACAACACATAGGGTTATATAAAAGGTACTATAACCATAGTTACAGGAATTGAGAATCTAATCTCAATACCCTCAACACATACATTTAAACAAATATTTTCACATTCAAGCATTTTATCAAACACTTAGGCTACACATATCAATTACATAAAATAAAGTAATTATAACAAGTATTATAGCAACTCCCTTTACAAAGGTTTCACCATACGTACAACAATCATGTATTCTTAGTCATCAAACATGACAAGCATAAATGATAATTACACATCCATTCGGGTATGTTAACAAACACATAGAATGCATTATAATTAACATAGTTGATATCTATATGTGATATATGGAAAACTTCGTATCTAAACACATGTAACAGCAATCAAGTCAGTCATAAACCAGTACTGACATTGAAAGCCTTGAAAACCATAACCTAAACATTTATAGTCCACACCTTACGCTGGTAAATGCATAACGGATTCGTTTTAGACATTTAGTCTTTGTCAACGGCAGAATAACAACCTATAGCATGAATTAAGTTAGTCATTTCATCACTTACACTATATGAAACCCTAAAACACATTAGGGTTAGGTTTTCTTATCCAAGTACGTTGTCAGAAACGTCGGAATGGCAATACAGATGGGATGGTTAAGTGCGTAGAGTAACGGGATTAAATTCCAAGAATAAGCTCCAACTCTCTCTCTCACTTTCTCTCTTTCCTTCTCTTTCTTCTCTTCTTTCTCATAGGGTTTTAGAAAATCGTATGGAATGAGAAAGAGAGGATTTAAGGCCCTTATATAGGCCCAAAACTAATGGGAATGGCCCCATGGCCAAGGTATACTTAAGTTATAGCCAAATGGGGTTTGTTCCGATCTAACGGAGCACTTCTGGAGGTCCCTTTGCTGAATGCGGTCGGACTTAAGCTTCCTGACATTGGATCCGGGTCAAGCTAAGTTTTCAGTCTGATCGGATTTACAGATCGCCCGTGGCGGACCAGTTTTACTTCGATGGTCACCAGCATTCGATCAGGGCCACAAGTGCACTAACATGTATGGAAAATTTTTCCTGATCCGAGGGTATAATTGGGTCAGATTCTGACGGTTGAAATCCTTATATTTAACGTGCAAGTGACACGACTCAGTTTACTTAAGTTTAAATTTTATTTATAAGGATATTCACGTTTCTCATATACTTTGATCCGGGCTCAAGTTATGCATTTCTGGGTACTATTCAGACTTGATTTTCGAGGTGCTTGTCAAGTCCAGAAAGGCGGTCATACTCGTATAGTTTCGTAGTTATTGAACTTTCGACGCGTGGTTCAGGTCTGATACGGAGTTTTCAGATACTCCCGAGAGCAATTGGGTTTAGAGATTGATCCTAGGTTTTAGGGTAATGTAGCGTTAACGATTTCACAAGTTTTAGGTCTTACAGATCATTTTTAAAGTAATTAGTGCTAATTTCATAGGTAATCTAGTTTAGCACTGGTTAATTCTCGTTTAATTTCTAAAAGATTTGGTCCTTAGTGATTTCCACCTGAAGCGTTACTCGGGTCTTTGTACGGATTTTTCCGGGACGTTACATAATGTTAAGTAAATACTCAAGTGCTTAAAAAAAATAAGGTTTAGCTTTCACAAAAGATAGGTGAATCTTTTCCATGTCTTTCACCAGTCATGATCAGAAGATATGACTCGCACAAGTCAAAGCCAAGTTCAAACTCTACCGGTTTACTCAATTCAGCAGGCCCATGTCCATGCACTAAGTTTCTGAACAGTTTATGTCTAACTAGGCATTTGGCAATGATCGTGAATTTAAACGGGATTGCCGGATATGACCGTAAAATGCATGAAAATGGCCATAAAGTGAAGAGAATTGACCGTGAAATGCGTGGAAATGACCGTGAAGTGAAGATAATTAACCGTGAAGTGCATGGAAATGACTGTGAATCTAAACGAAATTGCCGGATATGACCATGAAATGCATGGAAATAGCAGTGAAGTGAAGCGAATTGACCACGAAATGCGTGGAAATGACCGTGAAGTGAAGGAAATTGACCGTGAAGTGCATGAAAATGACCGTGAATCTAAACGGAATTACCGAAAATGACCATGAAATGCATGGAAGTGACCGTGAAGTGAAGAGAATTAACCATGAAATGTGTGGAAATGACCGTGAAGTGAAGGAAATTGACCATGAAGTGCATGAAAATGACTATGAATCTAAATGAAATTACCAAAAATGACCGTGAAATGCATGGAAATGATCATGAAGTGAAGGGAATTGACCATGAAATGCATTGAATTGAACGTGAAGTGAAGGGAATTGACCAAGAAATGCATGGAATTGACGTGAAGTGAAGGGGAATTAATGAAATTAACCGTGAAATGCATTGAATTGACCATGAAATGCATGAATTGACTGTGAAATGTACGGAATTGACCCTTAAATGCATGGAAATGACCATGAAGTGAAGGGAATTAATCGTGAAATGCATGGGATCGACCGTAAACTGAATGTCTTATTGAAAATTTGAATCATAGGGACAAGAAATTCGCAATTGCAAAAAAAATAACATGTGTATTACATTCATAGTCGTATTACAAAAAATGTATAACATTCACAGTTATATTACAAAAAATGTATAACATTCACAGTCGTATTACCAAAAATGCACAAAAAATTACATTATTTCAATGTATTGAAAATTTGTAACTCCGACGATTATGCCCTATTTGTTTGCAACGTCCAAATTTTTTGGTTGCTCGCTCCTCTCTACGAGAAAGGATCCGTTCCTTCTTCGGTCTTCCAGCTGCCCTCTTCTGTAGCGGTGGCTTCATACTCGCACACAAATCCTTGAATACTAATGAAATTTCTCATTGGCTCTTGTCTCGTACTCGGTACACGAAATCTTCATACGTGATCTGGTAATTTCTCTCCGTGTACAACGGAGAGCAATACGAATAATGATGAAGGTTGTAGTTTATACATGCTGAAAGAACATAAAAACAAGGGAATCTCTGTACTTCAAACGCGCGACATATACATGAAAGCTCATTGAGCTTGACAGTATCATTATACTCTCTCATAATATAGTATTCATCTCAAGAAATTACATAGCAGCGAACATCTTGTGCCTTCGATATGAGATCATTTAATTGTTTCTCGGCCCACGGTGTTAACGATCCAACGAATGATGATACTGATTCTCTTCTCTTATAGAACATCTTTTGAATTTTCAATCTGATCGTCTCTATCAGCATAGTCACGGGATATTCTCGTGCTTTTTTGAATAGAGCATTAACACACTTAGTTATGTTTGTAGTAACTAAATTGAATCTTTTTCCTAAGAAGTGTGATGATGCTCACTTTTCATACCCTATTTCCCTGAACCATGCATGTACAGGGGATTGACAAGTTTAATATCACGCATTAACTTTTCAAACTCAGCCCTCCTACAAGTCTTTACAACTTGCCAGTAGTATATTTCTAATGACTTATCTTTAAACGTATCCACCAAGTTTCGGTATATATGGTAGGCACAGTAGCCATAGATTGCTGCTTAGAAGACCTGAGAAACTTCTTTCATTAGACCTTTTTACCGGTCTGATATGATCACAAGACCAGGTAGATCGCCTAACGAACGATTGAGGTAGGTAAGAAACCAGTTCCAACTGTTGCTATTCTCCGATTCTCTGATACCAAAAGCGACTGGAAAGATATGATTGTTGTCATCCAAAGCCGCAGCGACGAACAGAACACCTTTGTACTTACCTTTTAGATGCGTCCCATCAACGACCAAGACCCTTCGCAGACATGTTTGAAAAATTCTGACGCACTGTCCGAGCGCAACAAAACATCCATAGAACATCCCAGTTTGTTGATCCGCAAGCAGGGCGGTCAGTGTCCCCGGCTTCGTCATCCTCAACTCATGGAAGTACATCGGGAGTTCTTTGTAAGAGTCTTCATAAGACCCCATTACGCGATTGATTGCAATTTCTTTTGCATGTCATGCCTTCTTATAGCTAATAAGAATGTTATATTTTTCTTGCATTGCCAATATACAGATCTGCATTGGTGAAACCAGCATCCTCAAAAGACACAATGGGAAGGCCAGTGGTGAAGTCAGATGTTCGAGCCTGCTCAGGCAATGGAATGTCGCTTCCACTTACATTGATGGCGTTGGATGTTGAGGTTAAATCTCCTCTTGTAAATGAAGGCGATGTCGTATATTCACTTATGATATTCATGTCATCCGACGCCCTCACTTGACTTGTAATAAAGTTTGATGTCTGAGCCAGCTCGAGTACTGGGGTGTTGCTTAGAGGAATAAGTGAAGGTGATGTCGTTACTTCAACTTTTAAGATATATTCCTCACCCAAACTTCATACCGCTGGGGTGTCATGTTCGAAACCACTGAAAGCCACCGGGTCTTCGGGTATTGCCTCGTTAACGCGCTTCATTGTCTTGATGAATAAAGGGATATACTAATCCGAATGCTTTAACTGTGTTACCAACAACATTCTCACATCTTCATCATCTTTAATTACAATTCGAGGGACTGATTCATTTATGCAGGGAAATAATGCTTTCAACGTAATATCATAATCCTCAGGTTTACTCTTCGCAATCCTGTACATTTTCGATAGAAGCTCATTATATGTAGTGTCAACGCCTACAACAATAGTTTTCGAGTATCCATCCTTATATGTGTATCGATTGTTTTCACTTATTAACTCCCCACCATATGAGCATAGGATCATTATCGAAGCCATTTTCTGAAAACAAACATAATAATATAACTCGTTTAGTATTTACATGTATAAGGTAGATTTGACCTAGTAGGAAATACACCATTGTATTAGCTCAAATATGACCAACTTATCGGTCAAATTTTCTAAGTGAAGTGAAGGGAATTGACCTGAAATGCATGGAATTGACCATGAAGTGAAGGGAATTGACAGTGGAATGCATGAAATTGACCGTGAAGTGAAGGGCAATCCATGGAATTAACTGTGAAATGCGTGGAATTGACCGTGAAATGCATTGCATTGATCGTGGGAATTGACTGTGAAATGCATTCAATTGACCATGAAGTGAAGGGAATTGATTGTGAAATGCATTGAATTGACCATGAAGTGAAGGGAATTGACCATGAAATAAATGGAATTGACCGTGAAGTGCAGGGGAATCAGTGGAATTAATTGTGAAATGCATGGAATTGACCGTGAAGTGAAGGGAATTGACTGTTAAATGCATTGAATTGACCGTGAAGTGAAGGGGAATCGGTGGAATTAACCGTGAAATGAATAGAACTGACCGTGAAGTGAAGGGAATTGACCGTGAAATGCATGAAATTGACCGTAAAGTGAAGGGAATTAACCATGAAATGTATGTAATTGACCGTGAAGTGAAGGGGACTCGCATGGAATTAGCCATGAAATGTATGGAATTAACCGTGAAGTGTATAAAATTGACCGTGAAATGAATGTCTTATTGACCGTGAAATTTGAATCGTAATGGTATAAAATTTTTAATTTCAAAGAAAACAACAAATGTATTCAATATATAACAATCACAGTCATATTCAAAAAAGACACTACAAATTTGACGATTGTATTACAAAAATACACTACATTTGAAGGTAAAATGCGTGAACTTGACCAAGTAGTGCATGAAGTTGACCTATCAATTCAGTAAATTGACTGGAACTAAGGGCTTGTTTGATTTTCCAAAGAGAATGTAAATACCTGCAAATAGCCAATTATTACAATTTCACTTGTTTGAAAATAGCAGCATATTCCTGCTTTGAAAAATGGGTCCAAAATGATTGGCATAAATTTGTAGGCCACACCATCATGTATACGACATATCCGCATCATCCATTCATTTTACAGTAACATTTTGAGGCATGAGTTGAAAAATGAGAAAAATCCAACACTCAAGTGGCCCACACCAAAGTAAATAGTGGTTGTAAGAAGTTTTTAGCGGTAAGTGTTTGATTACATTTTTACTGTGGTGTGGTCCACTTGAACTTTTAATCTACCTCATTTTTTGGCTCAAGCCCTAAATTCAGTTGTCATAATGGATGGATGGTGTGGATAATCCACCTACATCATGGTGGGCCTCACTTATATTTGGCAGTCTCCTTGAAGGTAATTACCCAGGGAAATAATTATTGCCCATTTCCACTGCATTTACATTTACCTGAGAAAATCAAACATGCGCTAAATGAAATTAACCTCGAAAATTCGTCAAATTGACCACGAACTTCTTGAAGTTTATTGGATAACCACGTAAAATTGACTTAACAATGCATGAAATTGACACGTGAAATTGACCACGAACTTCTAGGTAATTTGTTAAGAATTTAAATGTCCTTACCTTGTGCTGCCGCCGTATCAATGAAATCCTGTTCGAGAAGAATAATAAGAGTACGTTGACGTGAAACACATTCTTCGGAGACAAGTCTTCAAGATCTCACATTTATCAATGCATCCACGTCCTCTCAGAAAAAGAAAACCATTCGCCTTGAGTAATGGATGATGGAAGATGTAATGCAATAGTCGGATGGAGATTCTATGGATATTCTATGGAGATTTCACAAAGAAAATGGGTGAAAATAAGGATTAGGGATGGCAGGGAGAGTTCATACGTGTATTTGCGTGTAAGGGAGTACATGTAGTGATATTTTTAGAGCAGGGGCATTTTCGTCATGTGCAGGGGCGTCCGCACAACAGAGACATATTTTTGGAAGCTTGAAAAGAAGTGGGCTTAAAAAGTTTGGTGGGCCATATATGGGTCGTACAGAGGAAATTTCTCATTATTATATATTCATTATAATAAACATTAGTAATTAATATTTTAAATTATATAATGAAAATACATTTACGTATTTGTTTAGCATAATACATTAATAGTTATAGATAAGTATTTATTGACAATAACTAATATTTATAATGTATTTTTGTGAATATACATGCATATTTTAGTATAACAAAATTTATGTTAAGCGATGTATATTCTATATATAATATAATACAATAATATATAGTTAAAAATAAAAACGTAAATTTTAGTTAATGTACATCAATTATATGATAATGTGTTGGCATACAATTTATTTTATATATAATTTTAAATGATATACATAATTTGAATAATTCAAGTAACATATGTATAATTAAAAATAATTATAAAATTTATGTATTATAATATATGTATACAATTATATCACATTTAAAATAAATTTTTATGGTACCAACTTAAGATAGGCCACCCATCTGCCTCTGAGATAGATTTATAGCTCAGGCTGGCCATATTAACTGAAGTATAGCCTTTGAGTGCCAACTATTGTCGACCCGATGATGACATGTGGTTCACTCATGGGATCGGGACCGTTCATCTTATAGGTGAGCCAATTAGGGCCACCATTCATTTTAGATTTAACCAGATGGGTCACACGACCTTTATTCTTGGGGTTCGAACTACGATTTCTGTCCATACGATGGCTTGATCGAATCCAAACCTAACCATTAGTGATCCTTGGAGTTTGATATCGACAGTGGACTATTAGATCTGTCTACCAAGGTGATTGAAACACTAAAATAGACTTCTCTTGTGGTGTGATGCTCCATTTAGGGAATTTAATGGATGAGTTATGGGTGAAGGTTACCATTAATGGATGGAATTAGGCTAGAGTGTGTGAATAGTGGCATAAGCCGCGATTGTGTTTATACTAAATCAAGTTTTCATGGTAACGCCCGAGCACTGAAAAGTACGAGGTGTTATACCATGTGATTTGGGGCCCACAAGCCCATGAGGGGGGTTCAGCTGAACTCCTAATCGATGAGATGTGGGGCCTGGGCCATGAGATAAAGAGATTAATTCGTCATACTCTAATAGTTTGAGCTTTTAGAGTAAATGGTTAATTGTCCTGCATCAAATTAGTATCAGAGCAGGAGGTATCGTGTTCGAAATTCCTCACCGGGGATGATAATGCAGGGGCATCTTCACACAGGGCTCGAGTAGCGTAGCCTGTGGGATGCGAGGGACACACACTCGGGGTGGGTGACCCATGTGATAACATCAAACCAGTGTGAGTAAGCGTAAGATAACGGAACTTTACAACTCTTTTGTAGAGCCTCCATTCAACATCAATGTAGCGGGTAGTTAGTAACATATACCCCATTCCATTGATTCGGGAAACCAATGCCAACTATCCTTTCAACATGTGCACTTTATTTATTTTTATACGAAAGATCTTCTCGTACCTAGGGTTAAGGCTTTTGTCTAATTCAACAAAAGATGGACTCTCTGCCATGGTTTTTCATTTGTAATAATTAATTTGCTCGTCAACTCATTCACATTGTCTATTATTACTTATAAGTGGACAAGGCGCCTTGCGACAGATATACCAAAGATTTAGTAAATGAAAGTGTCTGTTAGTTTGAAGTTTGGCTTTTCACTTATTTTTTTAATATGATACTTTAAAATGTGTTTCTTTAGAGTAGTGGTCAACTCATCCACTTGTTTAGCATATTGAGCCTTCTAATACTTGCATTGTATATTCACAATGCCGTTTTTTAAGGTTACTTTTTTAAAATCTTCCTACACTATTGATCTTTTTTTTTTTTTGGGGTGCTTTTACTAAACTCTATGACTGTGAGGTACTAATATCAATGAGCACCTCTTTATCTTGTAGACCCAATCTTTCACCAAAGATTACCGACAAAGTGACTAATAAACCACCTGGGGTATTGAAAATTTCCTCACTAGTCATCCACTAATTAAAATATATTAAATCAGATTAACAATATAATATCTTAAAAGTTTATACTAAACACTTAATTAGTCACCTATCTAAGGTTTGATAGATTGTAATACTTTCATATTCCTATTTAAATACCCATGCCGAAATTCCGGCAGCATTTCCATACATATCTCTAAATAAGATGATCTTCCATTTCATTCTCATGCCAAATATCTAAGTAATGTGAAGATATTTGCATTGAGAAATAAAAAAGGAAAAAATGTATCAAAAGAGAAATGGGGGGATGGAACACATAACAGGCATGCGCATTTAAATAAGTTATATGAAAGAATACTATTTATCTAACCTTAAACTGTCCAGAATGGGACAATTTAATCGATTTCTATGCCACAAAAAATATATTATATCTATTTCTAGCCATATAGAAATTCTCAAATGGATAACTAGTTATCTAATTTACAAAAATAAATCATATTAGACTAACTATATAATACACAATAATAAGCTAAGCAATAAGTAATGTAATATATAATTCACAAAAATAAAACGCATTACCCGTTTATGATTTAGGGTTTAGGTTTTAGGTTTATGGATTAAGTTTAAGGTTTAGGAATTAGGTTTTAGGGTTTATGTTTTAGAGTTTAGGAATTAGGTTTAAGATTCAAGGTTTAGGTTTAGGGATTAGGTTTAGGGTTTAGTGTTTAGAAATGGCTTAGTCCGAGCTAGCTCGGCCGCACCCGATCCAACCTGGACGCACCACAGGTCCACAGCTAGCTTGACTATACTTGAACCATTCTGTATGCACCACGTGGTCCACATCCAGCTTGATCGCACCATAGGTAGCCCGACTGCACCACGTGGTCCACACCCAACCTGGCCGCACCCGAGCCAGCCCGAATGCACACCACAGCCAGCTCGGACACACTCAATTTCAACCATACCCGACCACGATTTCACAAACCCCAAATTAAAAATTAATAAAATAAAACTATATGGTTTAGGTTATTACTTTGATTAGGCAGAGCCGAGTGGCTGAGTAGGTGTAGATCGTCCAGCCAAGATGTTGCGGGGTTGTCGGGCTCGAGACCAGCGGTCGCCAAGCTCGAGAGATGAGAGACTGGAGTTGAGAGGAGAGAGAGGAGGTTGGCTTGGCGACTAGCTGTGGTGGGTGGCTACTGACTAGAGAGGAGGAGGATGAAGCAGGGAGGGAAAGGGATGGGGATTGTGTGGGGTGGGGTGAGTTGGGTTAGAGTTTAGAAAATTAGTTTTTTTTTTAATACGTTAAGAACCTAGTTAAGTCTAAATAAGTTGGGTTCTGGTCAAGTGGATTCAGCTACTGGGTAAATCGGACATGACTCAATTTGAATTTGGATCGAGGAAAGTCTACTTTGTTCAGATTGACTTATCCATTACATTTGGGTCCAGTCAGATATTGATCGGATGAACGCTCTAGCTGCGCCCAAACCATTCATGTGTCTATACACCCCAACTGTACACAATGCTATGTTGTTCGGGCTACATTAATTGAATTATGTATCATATTGCGATGATCTAGACCATCTGTATGATGGGCCTTATAGTGAATGGGCGAGGCACCAAAAATTTCAAGATAAAAGCATCCTACCGATCACCCACTCAACAACCATTAAAGGACATAGAGCATTTCAAAAGGAAAGAATGGCATTATCATTATGAAAGCTTTACTTTTTATCCACCGTCCTCCATCTGTGGTGAGGCCCATTATATAAACGGCTTGGATCATTGAAACATGACCCAGATCTAACAGCTACAGTTCGGACGACGTGCTGCTGTATTGTAGCAAGCCATATATGATCGTTCCGTACGCTGACGAGGTGGTGTGACGCGGATTTGCTACTGACAGGTTGAGTAGCTAGACTGAAGTGACGTCACCTAATGATGTGGGTCCCACCATGATGAAAGTTTTGTATCCACACCGTCCATCCATTTGAAGAGATCATTTTAAGGCATTAGCCAAAGAATGAATCAGATCCAAAGCTCAAGTGAACCCCACCACAGAAAACAGTGGAGAGAGTGACACCCACCGTTAAAAACTTCTAAAGGCCACAAAAGTTTTCGATCAAGCTGATATTAGTTTTTTTCATTATTTAATATTTGTGTTAACTTATGAACAGGCTGGATCTCATATAAACATCAAGGTTGACCTTAGAAAGGTTTCAACGGTGACTATCACTCTCCCCATTGTTTTCAGTGGTAGGGTCTACTCCAGATTTCGATCAGCCTCATTCATTGTCTAATGTCTTAAAATGATCTCTAAAAATAGATGAACGGTGGGGATACAACACACGTGTCATGATGGGGCCACATAACTTGGTGACGTCACTTCATAGCGACAGGACGTGGATTGGGTAGTACCCCCACCCGTCCCTAGCTCCGAATGGGCTGTTCTGTGGCCGGCCCATCGTGATGTATGTACATTCAAACTTTTTATCTCTTTTTTCAGATTATTTTAAGCCATAAAAAGATAAAAAAAAAAAAAAAAAAAAGGAAAATCCAACGATCAAATGGGCCACACTACAGATGACTCTTGTATTTAATGCAACCAAGCTTATTATTTGGTATGGTCCACTTGAGCGTTGTATATGCCTCATTTTTGTCTTCATGCATTAAAATAATACAAGAAAAGGGACTGACGGTTTGGATTTGTAGATACATCACGGTGGGCCCGCCCACAGACCTGCCCGTTCGGAGCTAGGGACGGGCGGGGGTAGCACGCGATCCGCGTCCAGTAGCGACCCTCGCTACTCAACTTGTCGGGAGAACGGATTGGCTACTCCGCCTGCCACTAGCCCTATGGCTGATGGTCGGTGCTCTGTAGGCCTCACCATGATGTATGTGCTTCATCCATGCCGTTTATATATTTTTAAAGATAATTTTAGTACTTGATTCAAAAAATGATAGGTGTATAAATATCAGGTGAACCATACTATAGGAAAATAATAGTGATTAGATATCCACCATTAAAATCCTCCTAAGGCTCACTGTACTGCTTATTTGACATCCGATGTGTTGATTAGGTCATAGGGAGCCAGATAAAGGGAAAAAACAAAGATCAGCTTGATGCAAAACTTTTATGGCCCCAATAAGTTTTTAATGGTCGAGGTTCATTAAACACTGTTTTATGTAATGTGGTCCACTTAAGATTGGGATATGTCTCAGTTTTGGTCTCATACCATAAAATGATCTATAACAGTATATGCACGGCATGGATTAGCTACTGACAAGTGGAAACGGATTAGCTCAGCGGTGTGTGTCAATGTGTTGTGCACTGTGGGGCCCAACGTGATGCATGTGTTCTATATCCACACCGACAGTTTTGTTCCAATCATTTAAGGACATGATGTAAAAAATGAAGCGGATCCAAAACTCGAATGGACAATACCAGATGAAACAGTAGTGATTGAACACCCACCGTTAAAAACTTCCCGGGGCCACAAGATTTCCATTAGGCTGATGTTTATGTTTTACGTTTTTATCCAGGTCCGAGTGATGACAAATAGACATAAGGGTGGGCTCTAGATAGGTTTCAACGGTCTGTTTCGTTATTCCTGCTGTTCCTGTGGTGTTGTCCACTTGAGCTTAGGATCTGTCCCATTTTTGGGTTCACAGGTGAGAAGAGGGAAATGGTTGGACGGCATGGATATAAAATACATGATTTCATGTTGGCCACAGATGAGAAGAGGGAAATGGTTGGACGGTATGGATATAAAATACATGATTTCATGTTGGCCCCACAGCACCCAGCACATCAACACGTCACCGCCCAATCTCGTTCCTTCTTTCTCGGTGACGAGCGGATTAGGTGAGACCACGGATCCAACCAAGTGGGCGGGGCCCCAGACTGTGAGGCCTACTTTGATGTATGTGACTACATCCACGCCGTCCATCTATATTGAAGGCTCATTTTAGTGCATGATTCAAAAAATTAAGCAGTTCCATATCCCAGATGGACCATAGTATAGGAAACAATGGCGATTGACTATTAAAAACCTTCTTGTGGGTCAAAAAAGCTTTCGATCAAGATGATATTTGCGTGGTCTCTTAATCCAGATGCTTTTGACCTTATCAACAGGTTGGATGGCAAATAAACATTCCGGTGGAATCCAGGAAGTTTTTAATGGTGGGGATCACGACTCTTTCCTGTGGTGTGGTCCACCCAAGATTTTATTCAGCTTAATTGTTTTTTACTAATATCATAAAATGAGATTTAAAAATGGTTGGACGGTGTGGATTTAAGTTACATATATCACTGTGAGCCCCACAGTCAGGGTCCCACCCACCTCAGGTGGATCTGGATTCCGCTCCCCTCAATTGTCACCCACTTGACAATTCCACCCGCTTGATTTCCGTGCCAGGGATTATTTACAGCATGCCCCACCAGATGAACGGACCAAAAACGTCTACAATGCGAAAATCTGTGGGGCCTAACCATGCTGTATATGTGAAATCCAGTCAGCCCATGATGTGAGAACCGTTGTGTTCATCCCTGTAAAAAAGCTCATGACAGGTCACACATGATGAACGCCTTGGATGAAAGATGCTTACTATCGTGGCTCCCAAACACAAACCTACGGTTGACATCCATCCCCAGTGATTCCCTTGGTGTGGCCAAACTTAGTCGTGGATCTGGCTGATTTTTGGCTAGAAGGCCTAGCATCCAGTATCGCACCTGATGGACGGAGTGGATTTCAAACAGACAACCTGGTGGGTCCACCGAGCTTGTACGCGCTGCCTAAAACCAGCGGGGTGGGGGATTCGGGTCCCAGATGAACGACCCGGATGTCACCCACGTATGCCACCTGGCTGCCGCAAATAAACTCTTCAGCATCTCCTCGCGCGAATCGACTTGGCACTTCTTCTTCCTAACAGACAGAGAGAGAGAGAGAGAGAGAGAGATGAAAAAGGCGATCTTCTTTTTATTATTCTCCGCCATTTTTCTTCAGAAAGAAGCTCTTGCAGATGGGGTCACCCCTCTGGAGGTTAAACAGCTGCGAGACGAGGTATCTTTCTACACCTCTTTCTACCAAAACAGGGAGAGTGAGAGAGCTTTTGTATTCATTTCCATTTGAAAATCCTGCTGGAACTGAAGAATTAGGTGTTTTGGTTTCTCTTTTCTCCCATAGATTTGAGTTTTCTTTAAACGGTGTGTTTGGAGGTTCAATTGAATTGAATTGCACTATTTCAATTTAATAATGAGCAAATTGCCAATGTGGGTTTCCACCCTTTCCATTCATAATGAGGGATTAGCTCCCAGAGGTCCGATTAGAAAAACACAGAATTTCAATTGAGGATGGGGTTGTCTTCATGAATTAAGTTGTGGCACCCCCATTTTGGTCGTTTCCTCGATATTGAATTGGTTGAATTGCAATTTGATTCATTATAGTATCCAAACGTGCCCATAGCAATTCTGTTATGAGTACTAGTGAGTTTGGATTAGAAGGAAGTAACATTTTTATGTGAAAATTCACATCTACATGTTCCAAGTATGGAAGATGAACTAGCATGCGGTCTGACTGTGGAAGTTGCATTCCCTTTAGGGAAAGGGGATCACATGATCCTCGTCAGCACTTTCAATGTGTGTACTAACTTGGCCCTTGAGTTTCTACTTGTGTAGCCCATAGTTTGGTGGTCTGGACCATTGGTCTGGTGGCCTCCATGGTTGATGGACAATGCCCAAAATGTCTACCATCGATCTGGATCCTTGAGTTTCCTTCTCTTTTCAGGTTTGCTTCTGGGACGAGTCACTTCTCCCCTTCTCCACTCTCTCTAGTGGAGAAAGCTCTTTAAGCTTTTAGGATGGAACGTAGTTATACTTTTTTATGAACTATCTATTTGCAGGCTATCAATTGAATGGTTAGTTTTCTCCTATATGGGAGATTTGTTGGGCCATGGTTCATCTTTGTGGGTCTTATCCGATCAACAGTTTGGATAAGTGTGGAGCCACATGTTGGTACTTGAGGATGATATTCATGACCTTGGGCAGAGGCACGTATAATTCCTTTTAAAAGAAAACCAATAGTCATACAATGCAAGGATAATTAAGAAATATGCCCAACAATCAATTGATTATAATAACTGGGAGAACTGACTCTACAACCATTGTTAGCTGCTGTTGGAGATTTGAGGTCACAAACCCATGAAATTAGAAATAATAATTGCAGCTTCCAATGAAGTGAAGATTTTTCGCAGCATTCAATTTCAGAAATTTGGTAGATAGTGATCCATGTGTTCTTTGATATAGGTGCGTGAAATGTTCTATCACGCCTTTGATGGATATATTCAGCATGCTTTTCCTCGTGACGAATTAAGACCCTTAACCTGCACGGGAGAAGATAGTCTTGGTGGTTATGCCTTGACCCTAGTAAGATAATACCTTTTTCCCATATTTAACTCCTTTGAATAAACATATATGCAGTGGCTTTTTACTTCTGCAATGGAACAGGTTGACTCTTTGGATACATTGGCCCTACTTGGTGACCGTGAGCGATTTGCTGCAGCAGTTGAATGGATTGGAAAAAACCTTCGGTTCGATATTGTGAGTAGTGGACAACATGATAAGTATTTCTTTTTGTATGTAATTATCTTGTTCTCATGTTTTTAGAGAGGCAAATGGGGTGGCTATGATGATGAAGAAGAAATGAGGTGTCTACTTCCTTGCATGAGCAGTGATAGAGCATCTCTCATTGTTGGCAACACCTTGCCCCTTTCTTATTTTTCATCCTTGCATCTGCCTTGCTTTTTCAATATATTTTCTTGCCGTGTCCTAAGGAATCGTGGCCCATGAATGAACCCCACATGACCACACCAGAGAGAGACCTTCAATAGATCCGGGCAATACCCATGATACTATTTTCCTTTTTATGAGATAGTTTTGTGACTAAAAATTAAAAAAAAATAATAATTTGAGCTACACACGCATGCGCGCACGCACGCAAGGAAATGGGTACCATGAGGTTGACCTCATGGGAAGTTCCCATGAGGTCGAGCTGTGTGGGCCCCACCATGATGTGCGCCGAACATCTACCCCGTCAGTCAGATGCACCATTCCATGGTAGGCCACGGGCTTAAAAATCAAGTTAATCCATGACTTGGGTGGGCCACACCACATACAATAGTCGAGAGGGGTTACCCTCCCGTTAAAACATTCATAATCATTTATTGGGCCCACCGAGATGTGATTCACAGATCCAGCCCATTCATTGTGTGTGTCCCACTTGGATGAAGGGTCAAACCAAGTTTCAGCCGCATCCAAAACTCAGGTGGGCCGTACTTATGGCCCACCTGAGTTTCATATAGGGCTGATTTTTGAGATGTACCATAACCTAAAGGGGACCCATCAAATGCATGGCGTTGATGTTCGACACACATCATGGTGGGGCCCACACAGCTCGACCTCATGGGAACTTCCTATGAGGTCGACCTTATAATACTATTTCCTTACACACACACACACACAATCATTGATCTGATCTCTTCATTTGCAACTGTCATTTATATTGCATGTGCAGGACAAAACGATTTCTGTGTTTGAGACTACGATTCGCATCCTTGGGGGTTTACTTTCAGGCCATCTTATTGCAAGCGATTATGCCACGGTATTATCAATGTGGTACAGTACTCATGGTACTGAGCCCATTTGAATTTCTTCCTCTTCTTCTTCTTCTTCTTTGTTGATTTTATCGTGTAATAAATTCGTAGTTGTCAAAAAATGTCAATGGTGTTGAAAAATATTGTGTTTCTTAATTAGGTGGCTTTAGATTTTTTGAAATATGGGGAAGCTATTAATTATATCTTCTCATTATTTACTTCTTGGCATTTGGTGGTTTAGATCTATACATTTTATTCTGAGAGAGAGAGAGAGAGAGAGAGAGAGAGAGAGAGAGAGAGAGCATGGGCTCATCCAAGACTTGGAATTTCATCATTTTCGGGCAAAGTATATATTTCAACGAGCTTATTATAACCATTGTGTCAAAATTACATATGTACACTACTTAGAGATATTAGAATTACATACATACTTAGTAGCGCAGTTAAAAACTCTTGTGAACAAAAAAATATTTTCTGTGAAAGATGACTCCGACTCCGACGACTATCAAGTAAAGATGACGACTTTGACAATAAGACGGGTAATCGGGATCCTTCTGCTCCCAATGGGAAGGAGATTCGCTCAACTGTTATGGTCGCATCCAACAAGGATGCCAGAGAGTGGAACGTCGTCGAAGCGAGAAGACGGCCTCGACTCTCGGGGCCCGCCACTCGGAGGAAATACTCCTACCCTACGCTCTATGTTAAAGGGTACCCTCATGGTTGGGCTCCTATCAATCTCGAGAAAGTTTTCGAGAGGGTTGGTGCTGTGATGGATGTCATCATGCCCAGAGACAGAGTGAACGGAGCATATCGGGGTTTTGCGCTGGTTCGTATGAGCAGCGAAGCTGAACTGGCCAAAGCGGTGGCCATGTTGCACGGTGATAGTTACAATGGGAAACGTATATTGGTCCAAAGAGCTCGTTTCGGCCCAAAGACTCTTGTTTTCACCTCCAATCAAAAGTGCTTCCCCCAGCGTCCTTCCAAGGACCCTCCTGCTTCAATCCCGCCTCCGACTCCCTCGCCCTCTCTTCGCACTCAGGACGTTTCCTTCCGAGACGCCCTATTACAAGGTTCGAAAGATCATCTGCCTCTTGATCGGATGTAGGATGCGCATCCATCAGACCACTTTGCTTCCGACGGTAACGATGATCCAAACGACCAGACAGAGTTCACTGTCTCGGTGGACCAGGAGACCTTTGTCAAAAACCGTTCTGAACTAGCTAAATCGGTGGTGATTATAACTACAGAGGACGCTTCTATTCCTTCAGTCAGGGAGTGGATTCGTAACTGCACTGGCTTCGAATATGGTAACTCTGACATCAAACCCATTGGCTTCAATTGTCTTTGGGTTAGGGTCTGTCCCGGCCTTAACCCAAACATGCTTACTATGGCAGGGCATCTTCATGCCTCTGGACCTGTCCTTAAAGTCCTGGCGTGGGATGACTACTCCATGTTCTGTAAGGAAAACATCTAGGTCCTCATCTGGAATGTGCCGATGGAATGTAGGTATGATGATTTTCTAATCAAAGCCACCTCTCGTCTGGGATTCATCCTCGAGATCAACACGAAAACGCAATTGGGTGTGGAGCTGGGAGTCATTAGAGCTGGGGTAAGAAGATCGAAAGGCACTCCTCTCCCGGCTCACATTCGTGTTAAGGTGGATAGCCGTATCATCCTGCTGCCAGTTCAGAAGGAACAACCAGACTCCCTCCATCTGCGGTGGGGAGATGTCTGGAATGCTAGGGAGCCTGAGAGCCAGTCACCGATGCAAGCGCGAGCCACATCCAGGGAAGATGGTGTACAACTCCCATGCTCCAGCAGACCACGGGTGGCTCGGTCCGCCTGCTCTGACGTTGCCATCATATCTCATGCCAGTACTCAGTCCCTTCAGGGGGCACGTGGCACCTCCCCCTCCGCTCCCGAATCTCCCCTGCATCAGAAAATCTCTGGCGTCGGCGCTTGTATCTCGAGGTCATCAGCGATTGCTCCACGTGGCAGCGAGGCACTTGTTTCCGAGCGGAGGACGGTCCCATCCCCCCATCGGACAGAGTTCATGAGGACACGTGGCTCCTCATCTCAGCATGTCATTCATGACAACCTTAGTCTCATCTCAGGATCTCGACATGTCACTCCAGATAACGTGCTGGACGGTTTCAAATCTCAACATGTGCCTGACGGGGAACGTTCTCCCAGACTGACATCCCTCATCGATCTCGGGCCTGCTCAGTCGGGTCTGGCCTTACCCGAATCAGGCTTCCTAACGCTAAGTGGGGCACAATTTCGATACCCGATCCTATCCTTTCCAACCCCAATCCTCATCCTTAGCCACTCCCCATTTCTAGACCCGAAATGCCCAACACCTTTACCCGTTTCCAACCCCTCTATCCTTCCCTTACTCCCTATCCTCGCGACTCGGCTTTTGGCGACGATTCTTGCAAAGGTGATTTGGTAGATGACCTCCCGACTGAATCTCGGTCGGCTTCTTCCATCCCCTCTTCTCCAATTCCCTCAGGTTCCCAGAGTCAGGATTGGGCAGATCTGGGCCCTTCAACCCTATTTCAGGAAGATAATTATAGGGAAGTTATTATGGTGGAACCTCTACACGTGTGTGCGGAGCTCCCTCAAAATCTGCAGGGCCACATTCCTCCGGGATCGATGGAAGGCAAGACTAAGGAGGAAATATTTGAAGAGATTCGAAACAAAAAATAGATTTGTGATGCAGTGGGGTGTGTAGGCCGCTCGTTAGGTTTGTCTTTCGACAACAGGAATGAAGACTACATTGGGTTATTTCAGTTCATCGAGAACAGGGGCAGACCCCTCCAGGTGACAAAGACACCACCTAAATAAGTCACCCGATTAGTAAGCAACAGAGAACTGATTTGTCTCCAATCCTCTCTGGCAGCAGCCTCAACGCCTTCCGTTAGACGTGTTTGCAAGGGTACTTAGGGCAGCTCAGTTCCCCAATGATTGTCCTTTCTTGGAATGTTAGAGGGGTTGGCTCCACGCAGAAGAGGAGCCTGATTAAACAGTCGATCAAGAGTAAAAACCCGGACGTCATTTGCCTCCAGGAAACAAAAGTGTCCTTGTTTACCGATAGGCTCCTAGCCACGCTATGGGGGGTCCCGTGTGAAAAGTTTGTATCCTTAGATGTTGTTGGTTCCTCAGGGGGCATCCTCGTTGCCTAGAACTCTTCTAAGTGGGACTTGCAGTATTCGCTGTCGGGTTCTTTTTTGAAAGCGGTTATTCTTAAAGATAAGTTCTCCTTTTTCCTGCATCATTATTTCTGTTTATGGTCCCAATGATGATGCCTCAAGGCCCATCTTCTTGGACGAGCTGACCACCATCAGACAGTCCTTTTCAGGCCCTTGTTGCTTTGCGGGAGACTTTAATATCGTCCGGTTTGCTGAGGAGCATTCCCGTAAGCGGAGAACCAATCTAGCTATGCAATCCTTTTTGGAATGGATTCAGAATCTCGAGCTGGTGGATCTTCCCCTGACGGGAGCCAAATTTACTTGGTCTGATGGTCGCAAATCTCAAATTCAATTGAGACTAGATAGATTTCTCCTGTCCACGGATTGGATCGAGGAGTTTCCCACAGTCTCTCAGAGTGCTCTTCCCAGATCGACCTCTGATCACTGCCCCGTTCTCCTCTCGGTCCTTCAGCAGAACTAGGGCCCTAAACCTTTTAAATTCGATTCCGCATGGCTAAGCGTCAACGGTTTTCGACAGAATATCGTTCAGTGGTGGCAAGAGTCCAACGTGGACAGTTTCGCTAGGCACAGGTTGATCTGCAGGTTCAAATTCATTTAAGACAAGTTGAAAATCTGGAAGGATGACATTTATCAGAAGAGAAATCTTGAGACAGAAGCCCTTTTCGCTGAATTACAGTGCATCGATTCTTTAGCCGAAGGACGAGATCTTCCCTTGGACACCCTATCTAGGCTTATTTTGGTTATTCAAGCCTTATCGTCCAGAGCTCTCGAAGACGAGCAGTCCTGGAGGCTGAAATTTAGGGCCAGATGGATATCAGAAGGTGATAAGAACACAAAGTATTTTCATAGCATTGCCAACATGAGGGCTAGAGCGAAAGCCATTCATTCTATCAATATTGACGGTCGGCAAGTGGATGATCAAAACGAGATATGCGATCTGGCAGTCGCTCATTTCAGATCTATTCTTTCTTCCGAGGGTTGGTTCTGACCCCGGCTGGACGGTGTCCTCTTTCCCTCCATTCTAAGATCGGATGTAGATTATCTGGAGGCTCCTTTCTTGGAAGAGGAAGCTAAAGCGACTGTCGACGCCATGGAAGGCGACAAAGCCCTTGGGCCTGACGGGTTTCCCATTTCCTTCTTTCAAGCTTTTTGGGACACGGTTCGCCCAGACGTTATGTCTTTTCTCAACGAATTCCATTCCAGGGGAAAGTTATCCAAGGGTATAGGTGCTTCCTTCATAGCTCTCATCCCTAAAGTGGCCGGTGCGAATTCATTTTCTAACTTTGGACCGATAAGTTTGATCACCAGTCCATACAAAATTTGGCCAAAATCCTATCCATCAGGCTATCGGTGGTCATGGGCAAGCTGATCTCTGAGTATCAGAATGCTTTCGTTAGAGACAAACAGATAATTGATGGCGCTTTGATCGCTAATGAAGAGTTTCATTCTTGTTATAAGTCGGGTAAGAAATCCGTTTTCTGTAAGCTCGACATTGAGAAGGCATATGACCATGTCGACTGGGATTTTTTATAGTATTTGTTGAGTCGCATGGGGTTTGACGTTAAATGGAGGTAATGGATGAAGTCATGTGTGGAATCAGCTCATTTCTCGATTCTTCTAAATGGCTCGTCGAAAGGCTTCTTCCCCAGTTCGAGAGGCCTCTACCAAGGGGACCCGCTATCCCCCCTCCTCTTTCTACTCATAGGTGAAGCCCTTTCCCAGATGCTCTTCAAGGCTCAAGACGGGTCTCTTCAGTGGGATTCTGATGCCGGGTGTCTTTGCTCCTGTCTCTCATGTCCAGTTCGCGGATGACACTCTCATCATGGTGGAAGCGGATGCCGAAGCAATCAATAACCTTCACACGACTCTCAGGTGCTTCGAAGCTGTTTCCGGTTTAAGAATAAATGTCTAAATCCAAGATTTATGGGGTTCATATCTCGGATGGTGAGCTTTCGTCTTTTGCTGAAGCCCTGGTGTAACGCCCTGAAAATCGGGGGTTGAGTAGCAACTCAACACCCGAGTTTCAAAACATCCCTTATGCAACATAAATGCTTATGATTGAATGTTGTCTGTGTTAGTGCATTAATCATGAGTGGGATTATACCAAAACAGTAATTCATACTCCAGATTAATTTATAAAACGCAAGCGGAAGACTGTCAGGGGAATATAACATATAGAAGTCAAAGATCATGTTCGTTCTCCAGAGTATGAATACATCACTGAGCTACCATATACATGTCATAATACAAAAATCAAAATGTCAAAAGAATAGTTCCACTAGCATGGTGAACCCTGTAGCCCCGTCAATCTGAATGGCCTAGGCGAAACCATCAGAGAACTGCATATATGAGAATTCATCCTGATTATCGTAGTAGTCAGGCATAGCCTCCTGCGCCTCGCCAATACCTGCATCTAAGACGGTCTGGCGGGTGTCCAGAACACCGTCCCGTAACGTGGGAGTGAGTAGCTAACTCAGTGGAACAATAAGGCATAGGTTAACATGTTATCAATTCAGTCAAGCAGTAATGATAAAGTAGTACAATCAAACTCCTAAATACTGTGATTAATGCAAGGATGAGATGCAATAATGATGCATGCCCTTGCCAACATACTCCCTCATGCGACACCATCTTACGTTCGCGGCATGCTTTCGTCCCTTAGTGCTCCACATCTTCCAGGCACATGCAGTACGATATAGACATGATTACCGAGTTGTTATTAGTCCTTTTCATACAGCAGTATTGAGAAACTAAGGTACCTCCCTTTTATTATTCCCAAACAATGATCCATTCTAGGGTCGTCAGTCCTAGATAATCTCATACGATGATGTGGTTCTAGGTCGCTGTAAAGGGCTGCCAGGGCTGTTACACGCACTCGTTGCACTGCTCCCTCATCACCTTATCAATACAGGCCTAATTTATACTCTGTTTACTACGGGAAGACTCGTCGCCTCTCCGCAGATTCAGAGTATGCTCAAGGTCACTACAAAGGGCTGTTGCACGCACTCGTTGCACCACTCCCCCATCACCTTATCAGTGTAGGCTGACAGCTTGAATACAGTGTCCCATACCACCATATTCGGCTCACGAGTCTGGGTTGCTCACTGGTCACTACGGGGAGGCTCGTGGCCCCAGCGTATGCCGACAGCTCGACCACGGTGTCCCATACCACCATGCCCGGCTCATGAGTCTTATCGGATCAAGGTACCAAGGTTAACGGGGATATCATTGGTAAGTTCAGTACCCTAGGTTCAAGCAGTTATGACGAATACAAGGTGAACATACAACGGTCAATCGGGTTACTTGACGTGCTCGACTAGTACGAGCGCACATTGTATCGATCGACATGAAATGCGTAAGCACTTCTTGTGGTCTAACCACTGCCGTCGACCAACGTACGACTCGGGTTCGTCAAATGTGTCCTACGTGGCGAATGAATCTCAGCTACGAACTCCAAACCTGTTACCGATTGCCTGGACCATAACATAGCCCCAAACTCATTCCGTTTCCACGAGTAATCGTATGAAACAGTTAAAGCAGTAATGAATAAATAGTTCGATTCTTACAAGCATATGAGCATGTTGTGAAGTGCAACACAAACATGAGTTCACACACATTCATTCCATAAAGAAAGCAGACATCATAATGTAAATGTACATGGAGGAAATCATACACATAAGTAAGGTAGCCAAGATTTACATCTCACCCCTCATACAAGCATAACGTGGTAACAACTAGCTCATTCAGTCAGTTCTACAAACACTTAGACTACACGTAACATCATACATATGGTGTGTTGGCTACACATGTATTAGGCCAAATCCTTTCACTAGGGAGTTGCCCCGTATATCACGCACATAAACCCACAACGGATTATCATGGCATGCATGAATCCGGGTTCCATATTCATTTGGACATTTCTACAAACACTTGGGCTACACACTTAGTCACATATAATGTATATTTGCCGTGATGTGATTTTGGGCAAGTCCTTTTTCTAAGGAGTTGTCGCACATGTATTAAACATATATTCACGACCAATAAACATGTTAAGCGCAAATCCAAATTCCAAACATATTCAAACATTCCAACATATGCATAGAATACACTATATTCTACATAGTTCATGTGAACACGTATAACGAAACAGACGACGCATTTTGCATGTGTAATCGTACTCTTGTCAGTTATAAATCATTAACCGACATTGAAAGCCTTGAAAACCATAACCTATACGTCTAAAGTCCGCACCTTATGCCGGTAAACGCGTAACGAATTCAGTTTAGACACTGAGTCTTGTCAACGGTGGAATGACAACCTACAATACGAATTAAGTTAGCTATCATGCTACTTGCATCGATGGAAACCCCAAAACAGGTTAGGGTTAGGTTTTTTTACCTAGGAATGAAGTCAGAATCGCCAGAATAGCGATTAGATCGGGATGGTTAAGTACGTATGATGGTAAGGTAGAGTAACAAGAACTTTCTCCCACAACTCTCACACTATCTCTCTCTTTTCTCTCTTCTCTCTCCTAGGGTTTCTCTCAAATTCGTATGTGAGGAATGAGAGAGGGTTTAAGGTCCTTATATAGGCTAAAAACTCACCAAATTAGACTCAGGGCCAAGGTATACTTATGTTATAACCAAATCGGCCTTATTCCGATCTAACGGAGCATTTCTGGAGGTCCTGTTACTGTGTGCGGTCGGACTTAAGCTCATAGATGCTGGATCTTGATCAAGTTAAGTTTTCAGTCCAGTCGGGTTCCCAGATCGATCGTGGCAGACCAGTTTCAGTTCAACGGTTACGGGAATTCGATCAGAGCTACAAGTACTATGACATGTAAGGGCCACCTATCTTGATCCGAGGGTAAATTTGGGTCAAAATCCAACGGTCAGAACGCTTAGAAATAACGCGCAAGCGACACGTCTCAGATTTCTTAAAATTATATTTAATTTCTTAAAAATCTTCATTTTCTCACACTCTTCACTCCAGACTCAAAGAAATCGTCCCAGAGCATCATTTGGACGTGATTTTCGCGGTGCTTGTCAAGTCCAACTATGCGGTCAATATCTTCTAAGTTTATCGCTATCGGACTTTCGACGTGCGGTCCAGGTCCGATACGAAGTTTCAAAGTGCTCCCGAGAGCAACTGGGTTTAGAGTTGGATTCTAGATTTCAGGGTATTATAGCGTTAACGATTCCACAAGTTTTGGGTCTTGCAGAACGTATTTAAAGCGAACAGTGCTAATTTCACAGCTAGTCTAACTTAGCGCTAGTTAACTTATGTTTAATCTCCAAGGGAATTAATCCTAAGTGATTTCTGCTCGAGGTGGTACTCGGGTCTTGGTACGGATTTTTCCGAGTTGTTACACCTAGGTTGTTCCTCCACTCAGTTTCTGACGACATTTGTGGGTTTACCTCTTGCCATTGGTCCCCCTTCATCTTCAATGTGGGGCAAAGTGGTGGTCAAATTTCAGAAGATGCTGGCAAGATGGAAATGTCGATACTTGTCTATGGGAGGCAGGATTACACTCATCAAAGCTGCCTTTTCCAACATCCCTATCTATTTCATGTCCCTTCTTCACTGCCCGTCTCCTGTGCTCCATCGGATTGACAAGCTGTGAAGAGACTTTCTGTGGTGCAGCAAAGACAATCAGAAGAAATTTAATCTTCTAGACCAGCAAGATGTTTGTAGTCATTTTCAGGATGGGGGAACGAGCATCAAGAAGCTGAAGACTATGAACCGGGCCCTTCTGGGTAAGTGGTCCTGGAGGATGAGAACGGAATCGGACGCTCTTTGGTGCCGAATCGTTAAAGGTAAATACGGGTCCTCCCCCAGGGGGTGGTGGACGAAGGATTCAGCGGCCTATAGAGCTTCCCCCATCTGGAAAGGTATCCTTCGGTCCAAAAAATTTGTCGTTGACAATTGCGGGTTCCAATTGGGATGTGGCTTCGCGATCCGATTCTGGGACGATCTCTGGTTGTGGGAGTCTACCCTGAGGGCTAGATTTCCTACTATCTATCGCATTGCAGTCAACAAGGATAGCCTTGTCGCTTGCTTCTATTCCTCTTCCACTTCAGGCACTGTCTGGGACATCTCCTGCAATAGAAACCTTTATGATTGGGAGATTGGCGTATACTCTGAACTTCTCGAATGCCTAAATGCCGCGTCCTCGTCTCAGCTGGAACCCGATAGAATCGTCTGGCCTCGAGACAAATCGTCCCGTTTTTCGGTGAAATCTTTATACTCAGTCCTGGATTTCGGTTCCTCCCCTGCTCCTTTGGCTTCTCCTTTCATTTGGAAATACGCTGCCCCCCAAAGTTTATCTGTTTTGCGTGGCTCACTTCCAGGAATCGGATCCTCACGATCGACAACCTAAAAAAGAAAGGAATGCAACTCCCAAATATCTGTCTCTATTGCATGGGCAATGAGGAATCTGTCGATCACTTGTTGCTTCACTGCCCCTTTATCTACTCCATTTGCGTGGACTTCTTCGTTGGATTTCAAGTCAGTGGCTATGTTCCAGGTACTGTCCATCAGTTCTTGGCTTATTGGCATGGCTTCAAATTGGGCAAAACCAAATCCAGGATTTGGAGAATGACAATTATTGCTATTTGGTGGGCAGTCTGGAAGGAGAGGAATGACAGGTGTTTTAACAATTCTCAATCCTCAGCTAAAGCGGTGGGCTCGGTGGCCAAGAAATTTCTTATTGAATGGGCAGCTAATGTTTCATCCTTCAAGAATTTTAATTTCCTGTTTTTAGGTTTATAGTTTTTTCCTTTTGTTCTTCTCCTGCCATCTCGGCAGCCCCCGCTGTATCTTTTTTCCTTTTTAATATATTCCCGTTGCTTCTATAAAAACTAAAAAAAAATGATTTAGTAATTAAACTCAAAGCCTTGTAAATATACTGTGCATAGCTACTTTTGGATTATAGGGGATTTTGAATCCAGGGTGCCAAACACAACAGGAGGATTTCAAATCCAGTGGGTTCCAAAGCCACCCTCCCAAACAGGCTTAGGGAAGTCATGTGACACTGTGATCCATTTTGTCATATTTTGCGTCTTTTATTTGGAAAAAGAAGAAGAAGAAAGAAATCCTTAGTTATGAAGCCTACTACCTTGCTTGGCTCCAATTTCTACATCACAACTTGTACTACTTGAAGGTCTGACTTTTTGCCAACTTGAGAATTGGACAAGTCCTTAGTAGGCTCAATTAATATGGTGGTGGTGGTGGTCATCGTCCACATCATCATCTTCTAATTGGGGTCGGCTCCATGAATCCTATTCCAACATGCCACTATATCAAGGACCATATCCTCTATTAGACCATAGGTCATCAGATCTTTTCTTACTACCTCCACCCACATCCCTATGGCCCCTCCCCTTGCACCATTCGAGCCTTCAACTTGAACCAACTCACTTTAACCATTTTAGTTCTGTCTTTGTTGCACATGGACAAGTTAATCTTATTGCCCATTGTTGCTACTCCTATGTTCCATCAAAGCATTTCTAATTTTATTCTTCCTTGTCTTCCAACTCATCCATCTCAACATCCTCGTATCAACTACGCTCATCCTATGAACATTCGGAATTGCCCAACCATTGCATTAAAAAAGGATCATTGAACGACTGTAACGATAACTACGTAATGGTAGCAGTATGATTCGTTATGCACTGTAGGGCTGTAACGCCCCTTCTATATAAAAAAGCCCATTGTGTGCTATAAAGGCCGTTGTGGGGGCATAATGACCATTACATGATGGTAATGTTGGCATCCATTGCACGGTACAACGGTACCATTATGGAAAAATTGGCCCGTAATGACCCATGACAAGGCCGATATAGTGTTTATTTATTTATTTATTAAAATAAAGCCGTAACGGCCCATATCATAACAGTAACAGTGGTGGCCGTTATGACCATCGTTATCGTTATAGAATACCTCGAAATGGCTCGTAACGGCCGATACGGTCTCGTAATGAGTCTAATATGAAGCCTTTGCAAATTATTCCTTATAAAGAAATTTCGACTATTACAGGACACCGGTACCGTTATTGGTATAGAGCGATCATGTAAAACTCTGGAGGCACATCTCCACTTCCTTCACCCAGCTCTAATTCTATGAGCAACATGCTTCTCAATCTCTCCATGCATGAATGATGGACCGAGGATAACAAAAAAGGTCATTTTGGTGTCCTTGGTTAACAATCTTAATTTACTCCTTGTTTCCATTCGTTTTATTAAGTGCCTGTTTGATTTTTCGGCCCAACCGTAGTTATCTTATAAATGAGTAATAATTATTTACCTAGGTAATTACTACATCTTTCCCAATGCAGATGTGATGGCTTACTTTTTTAACACTTAAATTGAGAAATTTATGAAATCAATGTGGGGCCCACCGTGATGTATGTGACTTATCCACACCGCTCATTCATTATGCCAGCTGACTTTAGTGCATGAGCCAAAAAATGAGGCAGATCCAAAGCTCAAGTGAACCACACCACATGAAACAACAGGAATTGAACGCCTACCATTAAAAACTTCTTGGGGCTCCTAAAAGTTTTGGATCAAGCTGATATTTGTGTTTTCCCTTTATCCATGTCCATGTGACCTTATGAATGGGTTAGATGATGAACGAACCTCAATGTGGGCCCAGTGAAGGAAGCAACTCTCAATAGGGGTCGAATTAAGGCCATTGTTTCCTTTTGTGTGGGCCATTTGAGCATTGGATCTGCCTCATTTTTCGGCTCATGCCCCAAAATGTTCTAATAAAACAGATGGAGACTGCGCGGATATATCATATACATTCTGGTGGGGTCCATAGATTTAAATCAACACTTTTGGACCGGTTTTCGAGGTGGAATTACTCTCCCATTTTCAAACTAGGCGAAAAAGTAATAATTACTTATTTAGCAGGGTTTACACGTGTATCATGGAAAATCAAACATGCCCTAAAATTATATTCCATACACTCTGTTTAAGTTTGATTGATTTAAACCTTTAGATTCTAAAGCATCGCTCCATGGTTGTAACCTTGCGTTTACCCTCTCCATCATCTCATCGTTCAAAACCATGTTACATGACCTCTTCTTGTAAATGCCTCGCTAACTTGTCCATGACCGATGCAAAATCATATGGGCTCAATGCAGACCCCTTGTGTAAGCCCACAACAATTGAAAACTCACTTGTCTCTCCACTACCTGTCCTCACATTTACACATCCTTAATCATGTCACCACATCTTGTTGAGACTCATTTCTTTCACAACCCACCAAATTATCTCTCTGGGAACCTTATTTTATGCACTCCAAGTCAATAAAAACCATGTGGAGATCGATCCTCCTCTCACCATTTTTCTTCATCGTCATCTAAGTAGGAAAATGGCCTCAACGGTTGACCTTCCTTGCATATATCCAAACCAATTTTATGATACACCCGTCTTGTGCCTTAATCTTTCTCAATCACTCTCCAAAAGTCCCATAATATGACTCATAAGTTTGATCTCACGATAGTGAGTGCAACCTTGTATGTCTCCTTTATTCTTGTAAATAGGTATCACGGTTCTTTTCATTTGCACCACGGTAACATGGTACTTTTCCTCTGAGAGCCATTGTTATCAAAATCACTTTGGTTGATGATTCCATCCATTGCTAAGAAAATGGATGTTCCATATTGATTATACTATAGAGGTCTAATCATTGATTTGAATTGTCCATCATGTGGGACCACCTCTCTCAAAATCCTTTTGATTGGATCATTCTAAACATCTCATCAATGCCTCAATGGCTATGAAAAGAGATGGTCCATATGCATTATGTTAGAAAAGGTCTAATCACTAATCTTGAGTGGTCATTATGTGGGGCCTACCATTGTTTGTCATCCTTTGCATTGGGTTGTGAGTGGTAGTGATGCATGCACTTACTATTAGTTGGGGCCTCAATTCCGCTTGCATCTTTTGTTTTAACCTTTTTGAGAACGGCTAAAACTTAGTGAAAGAGAGCTCCCGACCTCACCCAAGACGGTGCGACCCTTACCGTGAGGCCCACCTTGATGTATGTATTATGTATCCACCACGCCATCCATCTATTTTTCCATACCATTTTAGGGCATTATTCCAAAAATGAAGCAGATCCAATTATCATGTGGATCTTACCATAAAAAACTGTGGCGATTGACCATTAATGGGCCACAAAAGTTTTGGATCAAGTTGATATTTGTTTTTTCCCTTCATCTATGCAGTGTTCAAAGTATCGGTATCGCTACAAGTTTCGCTAGCCAGGGATACGAAAACAATATTGATATCGCTGATAACTGGAACTGCGGAGAAACATGGAAAAAACGGTAGAATTTTCATTGAAACTTTACGAGAAGTTAAAATACATATATTTGCATATTTAGGAATAAATAATTTGCAAAAAGAATGTATACACAATTAGTTTCCATTTAATGGGGGCTTAAAAGCATGTGTCGTTATAAGAAATGATATAACCATCCAACCATCCATCCAAACGTCCATCGATATTGTAGAATATCGACAACTCATGATATTTTGCCAAGAGACCATCAATAATTGGAAAGGAAATGAAAGATTATGGTCTTGATATCAGCATGTTGCGATAACAATAATATCGAGATATTATCAATATTAGCAATGACAAATTGAACATTGCATACAACCATGTGCTCGTAAAAAAATTTGAAATAGAATTTTTTTCAATAAATAAATTTTTTGTGACATCTCTACGTTGGCGATATTATTAAAATATTGCCGATACACTTGTCATTTAAGCGTCACCTAGAATTTACACAGTCGAAAATATTGGCGATATCGATACATCGGCAATACAAGTGACACTTGGAATTTACACAATTGAAAATATTGGTGATATCGATACGTTGGAGATACTTAGCAATACATTGTTGATACCTAGAATTTCTAATACTGCCGATGTTATCGGTATTGCCAAGTTAGAGATAACGATAATATCAGAGATAATTCGAACAATGCATCTGGGCTTATGTGACCTATCAATAGATTGGATGGTAAATAAACACTACATAAACATTAATGTGTGCCCTAAGAAGTTTTTAATGGTAGGACGATCAATCACCATTGTTTCTTATGGTATGGTCCACCTGATAATTGGATCTACTTCATTTTTAGGATAATGCCCTAAAATGAGATAGAAAAACAGATGGACGACATGGATACATAATACATACATCGAGGTGGGTCCCACTGTAAGGGCCGTACCGTCTTGGGTGAGGTCGGGGTCTTACCTGATCTGCTCTCTCGGGGGGGTTGAGTCTCTGCCTGGGGGAGTGGATTTTGATGACTCTTTAAATTTTAGAAAAAATTTAAATTATTTGAAATTTCAAAAATGCAAAAAAAAAAAATAAAAAAATTCTGTTTATTTTTAAAAATAATGATATCGTTTTATGAAAAACTTATTTATTATTATTATTTATGGATGGATGTTGATGAGATAGCATTTTTTAATAATTTTTTTTTTTTTGGAGTTTTAAAATTATGAGAAAATAAAAAAAATCTGTTTATTAAAAAAAAAGTAATTATGTTATTTCATAGTTATATATGCATGTATCATGTGTGGATGGATTTATGATATATGTGCAGATGCATGCATTGATGAATGAATGGATGGATGGATGGATGTGTTATGCATGTATGGAAGTATCATGCATGAATGGATGCATAGGTGTCTATGAATGCATGGCATGCATGTAAGTATGTATGTATGCATGCATGCATGGATGATGTATATATGTATGCATGGATAATTTTTTGTTACTATTGAACTGGTTTTTTAATGACAATGACTGGTTTGGGCCCTTATTAAATGGAAACTTATTATGTGTAGTTCTTTTTTACAATTCTTAAATAGAAACTTATTAAACATGTGTCCTTTATCATCTCCCAAAGTTTCATTTAAAAAATTCACCTTTTTCTCCATGTTTCCCTCCATTAGCGATGTGTTTCCGAGTATTGGCAATATCAATACATGTACATGTTTTCGTATCCCCAATCAACGATACATGTAATGATACTGATACTACAAACATTGCATACAAGAATACTTGGGTTTGGAGCTAGTCTAGCCAGTCTTGGGAAAACCTTGTTTAGCGGTCTATCGTCACACCAAAAATCCTCCCAAAATCTAAAGCCAAAACTATCGTCCAACGTGAATACTGCATCTTCCATAAAGCTTCTCGCGACCTTCATAACCGCCTTCCAAATCGTTGATGCTGTATGCAGTTGATTCCTTGGAAAACCACCCTCCAATTTCTGTGCAGTATTTTTAGTCACAACCTCTTTCCACAGACCATTATCTTCGGTTCCAAACCTCCATAACCATTTACCTAAGAGAGCTAAATTAATGGCCTTTAGCTCCCTAAGCTCCTCCTTCCGCAATAGGTCTACATACCTCCTTCCACTTCAGCAATTGAGACCTCTGCTTGTCTTCCGCTCCTTCCTTCGCAAGGGAAGATTTTTTATTTTTATTTTTTTCACCAGCCAAATAGAATATTGAATTTATATCAATGGGACTCTTAACTTAATAGCTCAGTCAGACTTCATTCACAAGAATCATGTAAGTGTATGCTATAGCCTATATGAAAGGAAATGTTACGAGCTGCACACAAGTCGAGTTAGCTCGGTCAACTCGCTCAACATGACTCGGAAAAGCTCAACTCGCTTTGGCTTGAAATTGGATTCGGACCGAGTCGAGCTGGTTTTTGGAGCTCAAAAAAATTTTGAGCCGAGTTCGAGCTTGCCCAAGCTCGACTCGACTCGTCTCAGATTGAACCTTAACTTGAATCGACTCAGATCGAACCTCAACTCGAATTGACTCGGATCGAATCGGCTCGGTGAATTGGTTATTTCGATATTGATGTTGCTCGCTGAATGTTTGATTAAATGACTCGACGAGTGTTGTTTCCGGTGGATACATTCTCCGCGGGATCGGCTGGTGGCAAGGAAGGAATGGATACGAAACAAATCACTACAAAAAAAAAAAAAAAAAAAAAAGCTTTACATTATAAGATTGCCCTCATATCTTGATTTGTATGCTGCTCGCCGATGTTTGATGAAATACCTGTAACGTGCTATTATTGTTTTGCATTCGGTGAGAAATTGAAGATACACTTTGTGTTTGAGAAAACGTCGCATAGGCTTGAACTTGGCTCAAACTAGCCCGAGCTGCCGACCGAACCGAGCTGAGCTAGTCAGTCAGGCTTAAGGACCGAGCCGAGCCGAATTCGAGCTGGGGTTAGCTATTAGTCGAGCTGATCCAAACTCGACTCGATTCGACTCATGTACAACTTTAGTTATGATAGAGTTCTACATGCTTTGTTCATCTCCAAAAATGCCCCTTTCCCTCTTGCAATCTTTTTGTTGTTTTTTTTTTTTTTTAAAATAATATTATCAACCCTTAAAAAAACTTCCTTTCAAGGTGTGATGAGTGTTGACTTAGGATTTTATTGATGCTGAAAACTAGCCCTGTCAGGATCTTTGTAACTCTTACCAGATTGTTGAGCAAACCCCAAACCTGAAGATTGCATGAAATTCTAGTGAAGTAACATGAGCAAGAAATGAATGCACTTGCAAACTGACCTGCTTTCTGTTCAAACTAGTTCTCTGAACATTTTCCAGCCATGAGCCTACTCAATTGTGTTCTACCTCTGTGGATATGTCCAAGCTGGTGTTTCCCAAGAACCAAACCTCTTTGCATCATCATCATCTTCTAAGCCTCATCCCAACTTATTGTTGTCGGCTACTAATCCTCTTTTTGACATCGAAGCTTTCATTTGAAGCTATCTGCAAAAGTTGTGATTCTGAACTTTCTTGCTTTTCGCTTTCTTGTGATGTATCTCATCATGTCAGATGTCAACATGGTTGATAGTTCTTCTACTTGTAACCCTTGCTTTAGTTTTGAATTGTCGGCGGTTAATATAATAACATCTTATGGTGATATGTACATCTGTTTAATATGATCACATCATTTTTATTTCTTTTGTGATCAAAAGAGTTGCATTGCATCAGTAGCAGCTTCAAGTTATCAATTCACTGGCCAGTTAAGGAAATAGTTTTACCCCCTTTGGCACTTGTGATAACTCGGAAGCTCGTTGTATGGGTTTTTGAATATCCTGTGGTTCACACATTTGATCTCATATATATATATATATATAATGTTTGAAGGGCATCTCTTATATTTTCTTTCAACAAGATTTGTGCTATTTATTATGTTGTTCATGGTGTTAGAAGCTTTCAATGGATCGCAAGGATATCTTCTTTGCAGGGCATGAAAATCTCTTCATACGATGATCAGTTACTTCATCTGGCTGAAGATTTGGCTCGAAGATTGCTACCTGCATTTGACACTCCTACAGGTACTTTGTGGAATTATATTTCTCATTTAGATGTTGAATGATTTCTCTCTCTTGGATATGTTAATAACTTAGCAGGTGATGAGTGTGGGAACTGTGGGATGTCAATGAATGTAGAATGAATGACATCTTGTGGGGATGGCTATGTGAAGGATCATTCAACTAATGTTTTGAGGTGGGCAATGAATGTGGGAACCAAGCCATTGGAGTTGTTGAGCTTAGTGTTTAGCGAAATTGGGTCTCCCATTTCTAGGTTAAACAATTATAATAACTACCGTATTCCAAAAAATGCACTTAGGAGTTGATTGAACTTTTTGGATTAAGGCCATATCGCCTTCTGTCATCATCATTATCATCAAAGAAGGACCAACTTAAAAAAAAAAAACGAAAAAAAGAAAAGAAAAGCAGGACCAACTTTTGATGCAACCGAATGGCCACACAAGCCAGTTTATCAAATGCATGAAGAATCCAACCATTTAGATTGTTTTGATTGATGATTTAGACAAGATCCATGGTCTAATGATAAATCTAATGAGATCAACGGTCAACTTACACTGTGGGGCGCAAGGGGTCAATTGAATGGTCATTAGCTTTATAGGATTTATTTCTTTTAATTAGGTTTTATGATTAGATTGTGTTTAATAAGTTTTTCCCATTTGTATGTTCATCACTTCCTCGGTGGGTTACTTCTAGTTCTAGGGCATTAAACAATGTCAAAATGACATGAAATTTATCATGTTTAAGAGTGGATTGAGTTAGCTTTCAAACGATTTCACTTTAGTAGTGGATTGAGTTAGCTTTCAAACGATTTCATGTTTAATAGTGGATTGAGTTAGCTTTCAAACGACCCCAAGATCATGCAATTCCGATGCCGTTTGAGTGAGTTATGGCCTAATGCAGGGGCATTTCACACTGGGCTCGAGTGGGGTAGCCCGTGAGATGCGGGGACACACTTGGGGTGGGTGACCCATGTGATTTGGGGCCCACGGGGGAGGTCTCGTGTTCAAGACTCCTCACCAAAGGTGATTAATGCGCATTTCACAACGGGCTCGAGTGAGGTAGCTTGTGGGATGCGGGGACACACTCGAGGTGGGTGACCCATGTGATTTGGGGCCCACAAGGAGGGTTCGGCCGAGGTCCTAACCCATGAGATGTGGGGCCTGAGCTATGAGATAAAGAGATTAAATCACCATGCTCTAACAGTTCGAGCTTTTAGAGCAAGTGGTTAATTGTCCTGCATCATGACCACTTTACATCAGGCCCATCTGGTGGTGACAGGATTCAAGAGTGTTTTGGTGATTTTCTATTTCATTGCAGTTTCTTTCTTTTGTTTTAAGCCTATATAAGGCTATGCTTGAACGTGTAAAGCATTATGATGATATTTGGAATAGAAGAATCAGTTTCTTTCTTTCGTCTTCTTCTTCCTCTTCTTTTTGTTTTTTGGTGCTCGATTTGGAAGAAGATTTGACTGAGGGTTTTTGGTGATCACTACCACTTTGCTAGTGGATTGTTGGGGTTCTTTCCTACAATCTTGATTCTTTCCTTTGATCCATTTGCATCCTCTTCCATGTTGCATCGCCTGTATTTTTGAGTAACTAGCTATGAGTGACCAAGTCCTTTTGGAAAAAGAGGAATCCATGCCAACTGATATGTGATGGCTCACAAGTGGATACTGGATAGGTACACCAACTAAAGCTTGCTCAGCAGTTAATGGGTTGATTTCTTTGTAAGCTAGTAAATGAAGATGGATTATGGCACGTGCCTCATTTTCATGCATGACACATTGGCACATATGGAACATTAGCAGTTGTGGGATGCTTGAAGTTGGATGGCGGCACATGTAGCACATGTAGCATGTTGACATGTGTGGTGCATGTGGAGTGCTTAAAAAATGGTTATGGCATGGCCATAATGACCATTGCAAAAAAAGGCCCGAAATGGCTGTTATAGGGTGAAAAAAAAAGGAGGCCATAATGGCTGTTTGGCTTGTATCATAAAGGTAATGGTGGTGCCCATTACGGCCACACCATTATCGTTATTGAATACCTTGTCTTAAAGATGGATGGCAGCACAAGTGGTACATGTGGCACAATAAGACGTGGTACATTTGCACGTTTGGGGTGCTTGAAGATGAGGTGGCACGTTGGGTCATGTGGCACGTTGACACACTTAATGATGGGTGGTTGTGCATGTCACACATTGCATATTTAATGAAAATAATTTTTTGTACAACCTCAAAGAAGATGAGATGTGTTCAGGATGTAATATGAGGTGCCAATAATTCTCTGTAATGACCAGTGTTTTCCGTATCGGTATCGATGGATGTATCACGCCTTTGCGATACGGAAACATATCGGATATCGCATGGGATATATCAGATGTATGCATCATTGTTTTTTGGGAAACATTGGGAAATTAGTCGAATTTTTCAATGAAACTTTAGGGGATGTTAAAAAAAGATATCATCATATACTTAGAACTCAAAAGATTACAAAAATCAAGTACACACAATTAGTTTTCTTTGTATAGGGTACTAAACTATGCGTTGTTAGATAAAAGTGGTGCAACTGTATTAAAAATCAATTCACATAAAACATTAAATAAATAAATCACTAATATTTCTATAATTCATATTACTTATTAGCACATTCAATGTAGTGAATACTAACACTAAATTCTGCCCCTACAATATATGGTGCATTTATTTAAAAATATATTTAATTTTTTTATTTTATAATAAAAAATAAATTAAATTTTGGAAATAAATAAACAAGTGCTGATGTTAAGATCGATATACACTCACATATACAAAATAGTAGGCGTACATAACATCTAGTCAATCTAATTGTTTTCAAATAAAATTATTTTCAATTGATTTTCAACATTTTTAATTAATAATATTTTTTTAAAAAAAGTTCTGTCAATCTGTAAATCAGCCTCCAAGCACTCGAATGTGATTTTTTCAAACTTTAATTGCAAGTTAAATGGGTAAAATGGAGGAAATTTCAGATTTCCCCAATTTTCCCAAATTTGAAAATCAAAGGTCAAAACCTTTGTTGAGCACGCAAAATTATGTAAAATCATGAAATTATGAACTTCATTTCACTGATTCCAAGGAATGTAAACAAGAACCGTTCAAATTTGCAAAAACTCACCAATTTGGGTTCCAGTACGCATGCTCTCCGATATTTCTGCCACCAACTCCCCTTTCCTCTCCAAACAATTGCAAAGGAGTGGTTGAAATTTCCTTGGGAATGTAATGAAAGCAAAAAATTCATTAAAAAAAATAGATTTTTTTTAGCATTTTGGCAATTATTTCAATATTTTCGCAAACTGGACTGACACGCTTAGGGTATTGTTGATTCATTGCAATACATAGTGATACATTGCGATACATTGTGACATATCGACCAATTCTAGGTTTCCTAACTAAAGCCCAATATCGTATCCATACTATGCGATACTGCAATCATTGGTTATCGGCTGATTATCGATACTGCAATCATTGGTTATGATTTATAAGACAGTATTTGTAAGCAATAAAAAATAGAATAATCAGAAGAATAAATAAAGAAAAGAAAATCGTTTGATGATTTTCCGCGTTCTTTTATCAACAAGAAAGTAGATGTGATTAATGAGATGATAACTAAAACAAATGCTTCTGCTAAAGGACTGAAGGATGTGTATTTAAGGCTCTCAATAATTTAGAACTCTAGTTCCTTTTACGGTCACCTGAATCTCAAGCAATCCACCTTTCAAGATTCCCTTTTACTCTTCTCAAAATTACTGCAGACTGCAGAAGGATATCAACAACCTGAAGCTGCAAGCTAATTCTTTCCTTTTTTATTGACGTCAATTTTGTCCCAACTCTAGTAGACAATTTGTAACCTCCAATGTTATCCAAGAGAGTCCAAAGATAAAAATAAAATCAGCTTAGCAGAGTTACTGAGGGTGATTACGGCTTGGGCTTGCCAGAAATGCAGCCTGATTTGGATGTCACACATAAAATTGCAGTACCAGACTCAACAGATGCATTCCTATTTTGAAGTATCTTGGTATCCTAGCTGTGGAGTAGCCTGTGGACCTTGGAGATTAGCTACATGATTGTATTGTTGAGATTTTTCTATTTGCTACTTTGTTAAAGATTTCTTGTTTCTTTTTCGTATTTTACATGGACAAGTGTGGGCATAAATGTGTAATCTTGCTAGAGATAACATAGCTAGATCATTTCGTTGTATTGGCTATCTCTGCCACATTTGTTATTATTACCATGTCATGATTCTTTTAATTATGATATGCTGCAGGAATTCCTTTTGGATCTGTTAATCTACTGCATGGAGTTGATGAAAATGAAAGCAAGGCAAGGTTTCTCACTGCCATAGCTGTTTCTCCTAAGTTCTTGTGTCAAAGGTTTTTTGTTTTGTTTTGTTTTTTTTCCCTACTACTTCTGAAGCTATTATTAGTGCATATCTAAGATAAATCTTATAGTTTGTTGATGCATTTATTATAAGACACTGGAACTTGGTTGCCAGATTGAGTTGTTGGTTAGTAATCCCCTCTGCACTATATTGCCTCACCAAACTCAAGTCAGTGGTTGATAAGACTTCAATTGTGGAAAGTTGTTTTTGGTTTGTTGGTGCAACCATGAGTACATGCCTGTGGGTATATGTAGAAGAGCTGTGACTGAGTCCTACTCTCCCCAGTGTGTAGATGAGAGACATTTTGCCATAAGGCTGGATCCTGTCTGTGTGTGCATATCACGTAAGTCAGGCTACCCCATTAATCAAGTGGCACTCACACACACACACACACATATAATGGACAGTTAAAAACATGCATTTGATGTTAAAAAGATTGCCCAACAATCTGAATTTGATTTGCATGTGAGGCCCCCTGACTGATCTGGACTGACTTCCAACCAAGACATGTATACAATGGGGACCCTGATGATCAGGTTGGACCTCACTCGCATGAGATAATTGGCACATGTGAGAGAGTAGGATTAGAGTAGCCTTGGCAAGTTTCTTTGTGCAGAGTTTGTGTGTGGACTATTAACAGTCTCAATTTCTTACTGTGACTAATAAATGTGCCCTCAATTGAGTAAGTCTTCTTACCTACAACACACAAGAACAAACGAGTGTAACTGTGAATCTCAATGCTCTGTTTAGTTTTGTCCACAGTATGAAAAGATGTGATGGCATGTATTTTCTAAGATCTTGGTTGAATCTTCTATGGTTTACTGTTGCTTTATGATCTTTGTTTTTCCTGTTTTATTCCATGTCCATGTCTGTGGTCTCTTCAGCAAGTATCTCAAATTATCAATTCATTATTTGTATAGATAACGTCAACTGCTGGTGGTGGAACTTTAACTTTAGAGTTTGGGGTACTAAGCCGCTTAACAAATGATCCTGGTAATAATTACTATCTCTTGCCTTTTGCCAATAACACGAATGGCTTACTTTCTGACTTGCTTCCACACTAAAAAATGCTCATTATTGACTTACGTCTTTGTTACATCTTATGCTATTTTCTTTGTTCTGCAGTTCATTATAGATTCGCCTTTTTATCCGTTGTGGAGTTTTTAAAGCATTGGTAGCTTTATAAGATTTTTTTTTTTTTTCTTCATCAATTGAAGAAATCTTCTTCATTTCATAAGCTAGCTAGATATTATTCTCTTGATAATGCTGTGGAAGGTTCATAAGATTCAGAATGTTTGAAAAGGGTATGGTACTTGGCAGTTGGCACAAGTCAGCATTAGGCATTAGCTCATATTTTCTTTGCATAGCATCAGCCCTGTGTGGTTGCCCCCTAAAAATGTGTTCATCTCATTTTAGTTAACAGTAATTATACATAACTACTGTTAACTAAAATGAGATGAAATAATTTTTTAGTGGCTACCAAGATGAAATCATTTTTACTGGCGACCAAACAGGCGCTAATGAATTAGTCGTTTCTAGTTGTTTTCATTTTACTTTTGTAGCGCAGATTGGTTTTCAATGTTCGTACTGAACTCATGCATTCTAAGTTGTCTCTTTAATACAACCAGTGGTCGTAATGAAGATTAAATCTCCTTCAATGGAAGAATGAGGCACATAAAACTTCAAACTTGTACAGACAAGCTAAGCTGTATATGACTCGTACTACACTTTGAGGTATTTATGTGAATAACTTGAATGATTGTTGGTTGTTCATTTTTCCCTTTTTCTTATTTCTTTTTTTTTTTCTTTTCTTTATTTCTTCCGTTTTTTTTTTTTGGTCACAAAGTGAAATGAATCTCTATATGTGTGCTTTGACTTGAAATTTCTGTTAATTTTCTGACATGCTGATATACGATATAAGACAAACAATTTTTTCAATTGATTCACATCAGACAGGGCTTTCAATTTAATAATCTAGATTTATAGATAAGCTCTCAGTGGCACAAACGTAATGTGTTCCATGTTATTTATGTTACAAGAGCCCTGTGAGGGATATTTGCATGAATATTATCGAGAATGGTATTCACGATACACATGCGAGTGTGGAACATGTACCTGATCCTGGCAATTCATCAAGCGGATCCAACCATGGATATACCTTGGGCTGCTCATCAGTTGGGTTATGTGTATGAAGAAAATGGATGGTTTAGGGATCAAGGGTACATTTTACAATAAAAATAGATGGTTGTGCTCCCCAAAGTTGTTATTTTTGTTTGGACACAACTATTGATAAAATTCTGACCTTGGATCATCTAAAGACTAGGGGGATAAACCTCCCTAACACACACGCATTCACGCACGGCTGTACACGAGTTGAACCAAGTCGAGCTTTGGCACAACTAGGCTCGGCTTGGCCAGTAGCTAACCCCAGCTCGAACTCCTGATTGGCCAGCTCGGCTCAGTTCGGTTAGCAGCTCGGGCCAGTTCGAGCTTATGCGACATTTTCTCAAACACAGAGTGCATCTTCTATTTCTCACAGAATGTAAAACAGTAACAGCAGTTTACAAGTATTTCATCAAACACTTGGCGGGCAGTATCAAAATCAAGATATGAGGGTAGTTTTGGGTAGTTTTATAATGTAAACTTTTTTTTTTTTTTTTTTTGTAGTGATTTGTTTCGTATCCATTCCTTCCTTGCCACCAGCCGATCTCGCAGAGAATGTATGCACCCGAAACAACACTTTGTCGAGTCATTTCATCAAACACTCGGCGAGCAGCGTCAATATCAAAATGATCAAGTCACCAAGCCGATTCGATCCGAGTGGAGTCAAGCTCAAGCAAGCTCGAACTTAGCTTAAAATTTTTTTGAGCTCCAAAAACCAGCTCGACTTGGTCCGAAGTCCGAATCCAATTTTGAGCCAAGGCGAGTCAAGCTTTTTCTGAGTCGAGTTAAGCAAGCTGACCAAGCTGACTCAACTCGTGCACCTCTCTCTCTCTCTCTCTATATATATATATATATATATATATATATATATATGTATATGCTCACCAGCACACCTTCGCACACGTGTCTTGGGCACAAAATCTGAACGGTCCATGTGATGCAGCACTCCTTGAAACCCCCAAGCCAAATTTTTAGCCTGATTCAAAACTTTGGTGGGCCATGGCAAATAAAATACAGTTTAGTCCCTTGACTTGCTTCTCTCTTTGCTATGGCCCACCAGAGTTTTGAATCGGGCTGAATTTGGGCCTGGGGGGGGGGAATGGTGGTTTCATGGGGTGCCGCATCACGTGGAGCGATCGGATTTTGTGCCCAGCACACGTGTATTGCTCACCTGAAAAGGTGTGCATTGGTGCTCGCCAAAGAAGGTGCATAGGCCTCTCTCTCTCTCTCTCTCTCTCTCGATATATATATATAAATGCCTGAACCAAAATATGTCATTGCTATGGGAGCTTGTACTATTACAAGAGGGATGTTCAATACCGATTCTTATAGTACCGTTCGGGGAGTCGATAAGCTAATTCCTTTGGAGTTTGGATGAGGCTGCCCACCTAAACCAGAGGCAGTTATAGATGCTATAACTAAACTTCGTAAGAAAGTATCTCAAGAAATCTCTGAAGATAGAATTGGTTCTCAACAGGAAAATCGATGTTTTACTACCAATCATAAGTTTCATGTTGGACGCAGTACTCATACTGGAAATTACAATCAAAGATTACTCTATCCATCCCCCTCTACTTCAAAGATATCTTATGAAACATTTTTCAAATACAAAAGTTCAGTATCTTCCCACGAATTAGTGAATTAGGCAAGGTGTGTTTGTGCAGAATAACAAACAATGGGTCAATCTTCATAAATTTCATTGTAAATGTGAAATACTCATAAAAATGTGGGAGAGATCAAGAAGATGCACGGTCATTCATATGTTTGGCTAGTCAAGCATGAGCTAGTTCATAGATCTTTGGGATATATATATATATATATATATATATATATATATATATATATATATATATATATATATATATATAAATTGGCGAGCAGCACACATGTCATGGCCACAAAATCTGAACGGTCCATGTGATGCAGCACCCCTTGAAACCCCCTAGGACCAACTTTCGGATTGATTCAAAACTCTGGTGGGCATGGTGTGCCGTAAAGGTAACAGTGGCAATCATTACGCGTTATGGGTTCGTAACGGCTGTAACAACCATTATGGAAAAAAAAAAAAAAAAAAGACTCATAATTGTCATTAACGGCACGTTATGTCCCCTGTAAAGGCCATAACAGCCCTGTAATGGTCTATTACGGGGCAGATACAAGTTTTTCATACTTTTTAATCAACAATACAAGTTTTTCATACTTTTTAATCAACACTACAGGGCAGATATAGGTTTTTTGAGGTTTTTTTCAATAATAATAATAATAATAAAAAGAACGTAACGGCCGTTATGAGGACGTAACAGCCGTTATGCCCTGTATCGTAAAGGAAACGATGGTGGCCATTACAGCCACCGTTACCATTACGAAACACCTTGCTGGTGGGCCATAGCAAAGATAGAGGCAAATCAAGGGAGGAAACTATTTCTGTTTGCCATGGCCCACTAGAGTTTTTTATCAGGTTGAAAGTTGGTCCTGGGGGTTTCATGGGGGTGCTGCATCACGCGGACCGTTCAAATTTTGTGGCCATGACACGTGTGTGAAGGTGTGCAAGTGAGCATTTTTCTATATATGGCGCGCACGCACACACACACACACACACACACACACACACACACACACATATATATATATATATATATATGAGAAATGATCACACACGACTAGTTGGACATTGCATTTTCGTCCAACTAGCTATGCATTTAATGAAACCAGTCCCTCTTTATTAATGCAAGTAAATGCTTCCCACCAGACTAATTTCATTTTTGGCATGGAAAAGGGGCCATGGCTTGGGTGGGCCCCATCGTTGTGTTAATGTAAAATCAACCCCAACCATCAGGTATGTCACTTCATGTTAGATTAAGGCCTCAAATTTCATCCTCATCCTTAGTTCAGGTCGACCACACTATTGGAAACAGTGTACATGAAAAGGTTAACCCACTAAACTATTTCCCATGGTGTGGTTCACATAAATCATATATGAATCTGATTTTTGGGACCCAAGCTTACTTTTGGTGTGACATCTAATGGATTGAATAGATTTCACAGTTTCGTCATGATATATATGCCCTGTAAAAATCAAGGATGGATGTCTCCCTCCTAATTGTTCCTATTGGTGTGGCCCATATGAATCACGGGTTAGCCTGATGTATTGGCTCTAGGTTTATCACTGGATTACACATCTAATGGGTGGAGTGGATCTCACATACATGTCAGAGTGGGCCCATAAAAATCAAAGGTGGGAGTCCACGTGGTTCCTTTTCCCAAGACACTACTGCTTGGCATAATTTAATATGATAATTAATGCTCATAATGCTTGGAAGAGAAGAGGGGTTATTTTGGTAATTAATCCTGGTAATGCCAGCAAAGGAGTGATTTAAACGAACTTTGATAAAGAGTGGCCCGTTCGGGTCAGCCCACCACGGTGTTAATTTTAAATCACGGGTGGCCTTGAGTTTTGCCTTCTTTACCTGACATAAGATTACACTTCTAATGGTTGGAGTGGATCACACATACACATGAGGTGAGTCCCATAAAAAAAAAAAAAAAAATTCAAAATAGAGCGTCCGGTGAAATTCTTTTTTCCAATAAAAAAAAAAGTCCAAGTTCGTCGGGCTGGAGTACTGTTTAGTGTCCAGCCGGTATGTATCATCCAACCTTTTCCGTAAGTATGACATACAATCCGTCTAATAGGTTGGCCCATCACAAGCATTACTTTTTTAAAACACCACAACAACCAAATATACAAGTCAGTAGGCCAAACACAATTTGGTTGATTTTAACGGTGGGACTTTCTATCTTAACTGCTAACTATGGTGTAGCCCAATCTAGTGTTGAATCTACCTTAATTGTAAGCACATGTACCAACACAATGTGGCCCACATGATAGACGCGGTGGATCTACTCCACATTAACTCTTTCCTTCTAAATCTAGGAAAGCAATGCCCCGTTACCCTTAAGGTCAGGCAAACTTTATGTTAAATATTTGGAAGAGGATTCATGAGAAGGGACAGTAAATATAGGATGGGCTACACACCTATTATAGATTTGGACCATCCAACTCAAAATCAGATCCGTGCATTAGATAAATTACATGTCAACATGCCAAAGACAAAAATAAAAAATTAAAAAATTAAAAAAATTTGATGATCTTATGATCAATCATGTCAAATACTTATGGAAAGTGTTAGTTGTTAATAAAACTGTCCAACGATCCAGATTTAACATGCATATGTACTTTTCTTACAAGTGTAGTTTCTTAGTTTTTGGTACATTAACTTCTCTTAGTGGGTCTTAACTGATGAATGGCCTTGATCTTTGATACACATGTTACTTTACATAACTATGACATGCATTCTAAAATCTCTCAGTGTAAGCATATGCATTATATAAAAGTGTGAATTTTCTCATTAAATGCAAAGCTAGTTGGACGAAAATGCAATGTCCAACTAGTTGTGTGTGAGCATTACTCTCTCTCTCTCTCTCTCTCTCTCTATATATATATATATATATATATATATATATATATATATGTATGTATGTATGTATTAGTTGCACTGACAAATGATATAAATACTACCCATGTCAATGGCATATTTCTATGTGGGTTTTACCAAAAAAGGATTGAGTTATTTCGGTAAATACATTCGAATCCAATACTTTACCAATTAACATCCTAGAAGATTTCACAAAACCTCTATCACTTAGTTTTTGACTTTTTGTAGGTATATTGGCTGATGAATTAGTAGTTGTTCTTGTTTCTTCAGTACCTTCAGTAGTCCCTATACCTGTCATGTTCCTTGGATCATTCACAAGTGGGATTCAGGCTCTTAGTTTTGCAACTTTAGCCATGGTTTATATAACTGAATCTATGGAGGGAACACATGCATGCACGCAAGCATGTGTGTGTAGAAGGGGCAGATTGTACGCTGTCTTTTCCTACACAGCACAGTTCCTAGAAAGATATGACAGTCCTTTCTAAACCTTTTTGGGGCTGCATGGACATCCAAGGAGAAGCTCAGTGAGCTTTTCAGCAGCTGTGGAATGCCCTTTTCAAAGAAAGGGGGAAGCTGCTTTGGTGGCTTCCTCCATATGCAGTGTTCGGAAATTTGGTAGGGAAGGAATGATCATATTTTCAGTGATACAATGATCCTGAGTCGAAATTGGGAGGAAGAAACAGAGGCAATAGTGTAATGTGGGCTCTCAACACCTTGTTGCTTGAAGGCTAGTGTTAGATTTATCTGCAGACTGGGGTCTGTAGTATTGAGCAACCCGGCAATTGTCTTTCTAGTGTCGCTCACTATGAGTCACTAGTCCCCACCACTGGGAGGTGTCTCGAAGCTGAATTTTGATCGTGTCTCTGATGGATATCCCAGTCCCTCAGGTAGTGTTGGGGTTCTCGGACAACAATGGTCTCATACACATGGGGTTTTCCAGCCCGTGCCCCCCAGGAAGTATGGACTGGGACTTGTGTTCAATCATATTGGGGTCCTTGCTTCGGGGTAAACATTTCATTTACCCATGTAGTACAGTGGAAAATTGTGTAGCTGTTGTGTTGGCTGAAGAGGTTGTGACCTGTGTGTCACCACTCACCAGGCTCTTTGCATTGGCAACTCGTACCCCCGCATTTATGTTTTTGCCTTAATAAATGTTTTTGTTATATTCTAAATCCAATGATTGTTACATATAAACTGACAAACAGGTCAAATTCAAAGTACATACATCACCCACGTGATGAGTGGACCAGCCTGATTTTCAGGCCAAGGTATATTCATGGTGTGGCTGGCTTGATGATTGGCCTGCATCTTGCACAAGTATGCCTTGCTCTCGTGCATGCCACAAAAGTACTCAATTCCAGGAGACCATAATTCCACAAAGATACCATCTGCTATAATATATCTGTTGGAGTTAAATAGCTTGTTGACTTATTCATCCATGTACTCTTGTGTCTGAATTAACTCTGCTTTGCAGAAAGAAGGTTGATTTTGTGATAATGCAGTTTTTGAGCAGGTGACAAGGAATGCAGTGCGTGGAATATGGGCTCGGCGATCAAAAATTAACCTTGTTGGTGCTCATATAAATGTTTTCACAGGTGAATGGACACAGAAGGTAGCACTCATTCTGTTCTTTTCAACAATATGAGTTTTTTTTTTTTTTTTTTTTTTCGACACTAAGATTACCATGTATTGCATGAGTTTGACACTTTTGTACTGTCAGTTTTAAATTTAATTTTAATGTAAGAAATGTGAAATATGCTCATTTTAGGTCCTCATTTGTTAAACATTAATGTATATTTTGTGTTACTGATTGTTGTCCATGTGCTCAAACTCCTATAGCTTTGATGTGGTGTAGCTACAGCATTTATTGAGCAATTGCATTCCAACAAGTTGGATTTCTTTCTTTCACAAGAAAATGTGAAGTGATTTGGTTAGCTGTGATCATTACTTCAATAGAATTTGAATGCCGGTAAATGTTTCCTTTTGGTGAAATGCTATGATTCATACTTCACAGTTCTATAAAGTGCATTCTCCATCCAACATGTGGCAAATATGTATGGTGATATGGACCTCTGATCTGCTGGGCCACCACATGAATCTTGTATAGGCTTAAAATCAGTTACCAGACAACTCGTGACTCTCAGCTTGTTGTTTCCAAGTTGAACATAGACTGTTGCCTATTTCCTGAGTTAGCTGCTCCCTTTTCAGGCCACTAATCAGATGCCAGTGTCAGTCTGCTCACCTTAATGTTTCCAGTGTGGTCCGTCCACACGGCAGCTGACGATCTTAATGGTCCTGATTGTTGTACACAAGTGCCAGGTGTGCAACAGGGATGCTGTAGATTGCACTTCATGGAACTCCATGAAGATCCTGCAAAACTCTTGGGGGGGAGATTCCGTAACCTGCATCTCCAAGTACTTTATCTTCAGAAAGAGTAGAAGAAAAAAAAAACTATCACCTTCGAGCTTTTGCTTGCTCCCCTTCCTTCAAGGCTTACTGGAAAGAATTTTCAAGAAAAATACTAAATAGGTAGTGATAGTCTTTAACTGATCTGATTCATGTGATTCTTGCACTAAAATGAAATTGCTTTACACTTCATGCTTTATTATTGATGATGAGATTCATTTTGAATATTATTAACTTGGTAAAGTTCATAATTCACAGGCATATGAATTTCTATTTTGTATATGAGAGAATGTATGATTTGCAAAGACATCCTTTTCATTTGAAGTGACTGTGTTTCGTCATCTTACATTTTGATTACATTGCAGGATGCTGGAATAGGAACGAGTATTGACTCCTTCTATGAGTATCTTCTGAAGGTAAGTTCACATGTCACTTGAGAAAGGAAATCTCACTGTGACAGCCTGATTAATAGCAAAACTTCTTAGATATGCAGTGTGGTTGGTAAATAATTAATGCATGCCTAAACTCGGGGTTACATTAAAGAATTTATGGAAACTTTAGAGAAAGCTGAGCATTAGCATGTTAGTAAGACAAGCTTAGGTTTTAACTGAGAGCTATGTTGAGAAAACGATTCTAACTTCGCTATTCTATTTGAAGTTGCACTTTGGAGGAAGAGTGTTACCTGGACTTGCCATTTGAAATTCAGATTGCAAGTTGATGTTGGACCCTTTGTAACTATTGGTCTGCATGATTCTGAGGAATTACCACTTCACCTCATGTGTTGCAACAATCCTGCATTTTGGTAGCATGCCCAGAGGAGCATCCGTGCCAAGGTTTATAAAACTTGGCCAAGTCAAACTGGTATATTTGAGTTGACTTGGTTTTGGTTGCCATTGATGCAAGTTGCCTATACAAAATGCTACTCAAATCAATTTTTTTGAGAGATAACAAGATTTTTTACTAGAAAACTATCAAGAGAACAAGGCAGCAAAAAAATTACAAGGCAGCCGCAGCTAAGATAAAAAAGAAAATAGGGAGGCTTATCTCGCCTCCAAAATGTTGGAGGCCCAATCTTTCACATAAAAGGAAAATTTCCTAACCACCTCCTTAGATGCATCTATTGTGAAAGCAACGCCTATTCCTTTTCCCCCAAATGCCCCACAAAACAGTGACCAACACTAATTGCCATAAAGCCTTGATTTCTTTACTAGGGGCCCCTTTGTGCCAAGCCTAAAGCAAGGTATCCACCGAGTTAGGCATGACCCATTCCATACTAAAAATCTTTAGGAAGAAATTGCAAACCTTTTGAGCGGAAGTGCAATGGACGAAGAGGTGATCTATAGTTTCCGCATTAGCCATGCACATAATACAAATATTCAGAATGATCACGGATCTCTTCTAAAGGTTATCAACCGTTAGCACCATTTTCCTACCCAACAACCAAACAATGGCTGCCGCTCTCAGAGATGCCCCGTAAGACCAGAAGTGGGAGGGAAAGGGTGAACCAATAGACAAAGATGAATCATAAAGCATGCTATAGAAAATTGTACAGAGAAGTAGCTGAAAGTGTGTTTGTGCCACATTAAAGAATCACTTTCCCTAAGAGATGGAGAGAAAAGCTAAAGACTACCCATTAATGACTCTTAACTTCAATATTTCCTCATCTAGTAGGTCTCTTCTACATGGAGGAATCCACGCTCCAAAAATGCTGGTGGAGTAGCACCTACACTATGATATCCTTTTCTGTAGCTAAATTGGCTACCCTCTAGAAAGCATCACAAAGTCTTCTTCCCCCACACCACGGATCTTCCCAAAAATGAACCTGGGTTCCATCACCTAATGCATAAAAGACACCCTTAGTGAACAGGGTTGCGACTAACCCCATCGCTTTTCATATCGAAGATGCGCGATAGATTGACGACCTCTTTATCTCCCATCCCCCTGGATAAGTGTCATACTTGCACACAACTTGCTCTCTCCACAACCCACCTTCTTCAATGCCAAAATGCCACAACCATTTACCCAAAAAAAGCCAGATTCATCTACTCCAAAACCCTTATTCCCACCTCACCTTTAACCAGCTTGCATGCCTCGGACCACTTGAGAAAAATGAAACTTATGCTTATTCTCCGCTCCCCTCCAAAGGAAGTCCCTTCTTTGCCTTTCTAGCTTGGCCAGCACCAACTTTGAGCATTTAAAAAGAGACATGAAATACAACGGCATGTTAGAAAAGGCGGTTTTGATGAGAGTGATCCAACCTCCCAAGGACAAATGACAACTTCTCCATACCACTAGAGTTCTTTCAATTCTCTCCACCACCCTATCTCAAAGATGTTTGGGTGTTTCCCAATGCATAGAGGTAGCCCAAGATACTTGGAAGGGAATGATCCCACTTTGCAGCCAAGCACTTGCACCAGTTCATCCACTGCCTCGCCACTTAACCTGATTCCAAGGATTTCGCTTTTTTTCTAAATTTATCTTCAGACCTTAAACCAACTCAAAGCAAAAGATAATCTTTCGAAGATTGTTGACCTCCTCTCCAACCACATCACAAAATAATGTGTTGTCTGCATACTGCAAATGATCGATGCTTCTTTGACTTGAAAACCTAAGATTAAACCCACCTCTTTGGCTTTTTTCAACGTCTTACTAAGAGGCTCAACTACTATCACAAAATGGTAGGGAGATATCTCCCTATCTCACACCCCCATAGGATTTGAAGAATCCCTTTAGGGATTCGTTAACCAAAACTGAAAAAGCCGCCAAATCGACACAAGCTTGCACCCAACCCCTCCATTTCTTACTGTAGCCCAATCTTCCCAACATATAATCAAGGAATGCCCAATCTAGATGATCGTATGCCTTCTTCCTATCTAGCTTGCACACTATCTTGCCATTGCCATCTCTGTGTCTGGAGTCGATACACTTGTGAGCAATGAGAGCACTATCTAGAATCTATCTGCCTTGAATACCTTGGTTTTCAGAGATGACGCTTGATAAAACATTCAAAAACCTATGAGCGAGAGCTTTGGCAAGGATTTTGTAGGGTTCCCCAATAAGACTTATGGGTCTGAAGTCCTTAAGGTCCTCTGCACTTGCTGTCTTAGTGATTAAAGCAATGAATGAAGCACCCAAATCACGAGAAAGGCAGCCTCTCTCATAGAATTAAGCGAAGAACTCAATTATATCAGATTTAATGGCAGACCAGAATTTTTGAAAAAATGCCATACAGAAGCTATCAAGCTCCGATGACTTATCCCTACCCAAAGATTCAACTACTACCATAATCTCCTCATATCAGTCATTATATGATTCAACCAATACTTTACGATTCCTTTTTACATAGTTGACATTAGTGAGTGAATTATTAAAACGATTGATACGTGAATAGGTGGACCAAGTTTATTTTTTAATAGCCCCTCCACATTGTTGTAGAATTTTCTTAATAAAAAGGACACAGCATGACTACAAATATTTGAATACATTTCAAAGAAAGGATCAAATTAATATTTAAAAACAAACACTCAAGCTCGAGCCAAGTTAAAAAGCCCTTTACTTGGGACATTACTCGATAGCATTCAATGAAACCTCCATTTCTGATCATCTTTGGGGATGTCAATGGGCTGGGTCAAGGTTTGTCCAAGCTCGGCCTCCAAATTGAAACCTAGGCCTGAGCTTGGCCTAGGCCCATGACGAACCACAAAAAAAAAAAAATAACAGCCCAAGCCCAACTTATGATGATTATGCATGGCCTGAGGTTGGGCCCAACCACCCACTTTTTTGTAAGATCTAGGTCCTTCGTTAAGTGTGATCCATCATGTATGATACATGACAAAAAATGCTCCTAAAACCCCGAATGGGCTAAGCCAGGCTTCCAAGCTCAAACACACGATGTAAACCCAATCTGATTAATAAATGGCCTTAGATTTTAGGGCAGGGCCCAGCCCTTGGACCTAGTTTCCAGCCTAAGCCTGGTTTGAGGTAGACCAGGCCTGAAAATCGAACAGACCCACCCGGCCCATTGATAGCCCTAATCTTTGATGGGGCTTCTTCCTATACCTATGAATTCCATTGGACGCGGAAATGATATATTGGAAGAATCTTTTTGGTCTTCTAATATCAATAGGTTGATTGTTTCACTCATTATCTTCCAATAGCCAAGGAGAATATGTAAGGCCTCATCCTGCCTAAGGAGAATACGTGAAGGCGACGATGAGGCACTTTTCTCCTAGCTGAGGACGATCAGCATCCCGTGCGCGTTCCTAGCACTCATTGCGTCATGGGTTGGCACGAGACATTTCAAAATATTTCGGCAAGTCAGGTCGCCGATCTCGATACGGCTTGGCACATTGTTCCTCAGGCAAGTGGCACAACCAATCTTCGAGAGGTGGATACAACTCGAATCTAGATGGTGATTTCATCGGAATCTACAACGCTCTCCGAAATAGCAAGGACCGCTCTGGTCCTTCACAAAGGAATGGTCCTAAAGACAAGACCCTTCGATACCCTTCCACTGCTCTTGATCCCCTCAAGCGGACCTCAAACATAGGCGATGAAGATCAAGGGTGGAAAATGGTCCACCCTAAGAAGAAACGAGGCCCATGCAACAAATTACCAAACCCCCTTCGCGAACTTCCTATGCTCTACGTCAATAACTTCCCTGAAGATTGGATGGATATTCACTTTAAAAGGGTCTATGGGAAATTTGGTACTGTCAAGGAGGTTTATTCCAAAAGAGCGAGGATCTTCTTCCATTAGAGGATTTGCCTTCATCTGTATGAATTCAAACGATGAATTATCCCTTATTGTGGAAGGGATGCAGGGCAAAGTCTTCTATGGAAGGGAGATTCGGGTCAACGTAGCCCATTTTGGCCTGAAAAGAGTTAACCTGGAGATTGAGAAAATCTTCTCAAGTGCCCAACCCTTCTAAATTGGGGCAAAGAGTTCACTCTTTGCCCCCTCCCCTCCACCAGCTTCTGCGGCAAATTTGGAACCTCCTTTCCTCCCTCCAGAGCCTAGAAATCGTTTAAAGATGTCCTTTAGGATGATCCTCTTCGAGACTCTTCTCTGAATTCGCAAAGGATTTCTCCCCTTGTCCTGGGATCTCCGGTCCCTCCTCCGCTCCCCTCAGGATCTCCGCACACTCCTGTCCAACCCCCCATCCCTATGGATGCTCTGAGCCCCCCATTTTCCGATCAACTCGGCTTGACCCCCATTTTCCGATCAACTCGGCTTTCCTGCCCTCTGTTCCTTCTCCCTCATTCATAAAGAAAGTCTTTCTAGGGGATCAATGTTTTGTTTGATTATCAGAACTGATTCTCGTGATGTTTTTGTTATCGTGATATATTGTCACGTTTCGACGATATTTTTGTTGAAACATTGTAAAATTTATATTCCAGCTAGGTTCCATATCCTCAATGTGTGAAACATGATATGTTGGCCGATATAATCAAAACATAAAACCATGTCTTATCTGTTGCCTTGATGGATCTTTTTACCTTTTCCCTTTTGGAGTTACAGAAGAAATAATACGAGGTATGGTTTATCATCTGGTACATATTCTCTTTTCTCTATGCAACTCCAAGAAATTCATTGTTCATTTTTCTTAAGGGCTTTCTTACTGACTACAGGCCTATCTGTTATTCGGAGATGAGGAGTATTTGTTCATATTCCAGGAAGCTTACAAGGCTGCAATGCATTATCTATACCATGATCCTTGGTAATTCGTTATTATTTCTGGTCCACAAATCTTACTATTCATGTTTATGTTTCTCATTTAGATTTTCAAGTTGCAATTTTGACACAACTATAGGTATGTGGAGGTAAACATGAATTCTGCTTCCATGGTGTGGCCGTTATTTAACAGTCTTCAGGCATTCTGGCCTGGCCTTCAGGTACTTTTTCTTTTTTCTTCCTCCCTTTTCCATGGATTTCTACAATCTTCATCCCAACGATATGTTTTGTGTCCTTGGATCTTGAGTTTGCATGAGTGGGGCCCATGGACCTGGTATCCAGATAGTTGATCTGAACTCATCCTATCTTTGGCATTTTTTCCATTTAATATGAACTGTTACTATTTTCTTATTTCAACTGTCTATTTTCAGGCACCAATCTAAAGATTATGAATGCCCCATTGGGGAGATCTTTCTGGCCTTTCTACTGATTGGTAGGCCCTTCAGATCAATAGTATACACTGCTGAATGAAGGGCACACTTGGATAGACTCCAGGCCCAAAGATACCATGCAAACGCTCGACTTGAGGATCATATAATTCTTCTCTTTTTAAATTTTTTATTATATACTATGCCTTTACATACTGGGAAATTAATCATATTCTTGTTTGGAAGGTTTTAGCTGGGGACATTGATCCTGCTATCCGGACACATGCTGCTTTCTTTAGTGTCTGGAAGAAGTATGGTTTCACCCCAGAAGGTTTTAATCTTGCTACATTCAGCGTTCAGGTACTTAGCTATTGCAGTAAGATGTCTGAGGTTTTTTCCCTTGAATGTGTTCAAGTTTTCTATATGATATCCTTGCTTTTACTGGTTTTAAATGGATCTTGTTTGTTACAAAATATCACCAGTAAATTTTTAATAAAGTTTTTTTTTTTTTAAAAAGTAGTACTTTAACTGTACCTGTATTTCAGCATGGTCAAAAAAGCTATCCACTACGTCCGGAGTTGATTGAGAGCACATATTGGCTATTCAAAGCCACCAGAGATCCGAGGTGAGTTTCGTGTTTGAGTAATTGCAAGTGTAATTTGTATTTTTTTAATTGTCTTTTTTTTTTTTTTTTTTACAAATGTAATTTGTATTTCATGGCGCTTCCTGTCTATGTTAATATGCACTTTTTAGAAATGTTTTTGCTTGCATGGGATTAGGTTGTGAATTTTTGCTTTCTTTGCCATTTTTTTGTGCAGCCCAATTATCAAGTCAATTAGATCTCAACCCCCAAATCATAAAGAACTAGACAAGAGTACACCCACAAGAATGGAGTACAGAAGGAGAAATAACTTTATTGATATCAAACTTCTCTTACAATACTCAAGAAAACTCACACCTAGAAAAATATTGAAATGCTTGCCTCCTACCCTATCCTCCCTTTTATAGACCCTAAATGAATCTGTAATGAGGATCCTGCCAACTAAGAGATCAATTTCAATGCAATCATAATTGATTTCAAATCTATCTAATCTACCTAAGATAGTAAAAGCATAATAATAGTAATAGGAAATGTAGGAAATAATTTTCCAAATCTTCAAGAACTTCAAATTGGACGTGGTTTGGCTAGTGACCTCAACGCCAACCAGCTAGCTAGTATCAAAGCTCTGTGGACCCCACCATGATGTGTGTATTTTATTCATGCCATCCATCCATTTTCCAGCTCATTTTAAGGCATGAGCCCAAAACTGAGACAAATTCAAATCTCAGGTGGGCCACACTACAGGAAAACAATGGGGATTGAACGCCCACCATTAAAAACTTCTTGGCGCTCATCGTACCGTTTATTTGCCATCCAACCTATTGATAAGGTCACACAGACCTAGATGAAGGGAAGTCATAAATATCAGCTTGATCCAAAACTTATGTGGCCCCAGAAAGTTTTCAATAGTATGTGTTCAATCTCCACTTTTTCCTATGATGTGGTCCACTTGAGATTTAGATCTGCATCATTTTTTGGTTCATGCCCTAAAATGAGCTGGCAAAATGGGTAGACGGCGTGGATAAAACACATACATCATGGTGGGGCCCACAAAGCTTTGACACCAGCTAGATGGCTGGTGTTGGGGTTACTAGCGAAACCACTTCCCTTCAAATTAGCTCATATATCTTCAATCATATGTCCCCATATCTTTTATCACATCTTAAAATTTTTCTTTATATTTTCCAAAATAGTAAATTACAAATCTTAATATTTAAGCTCTAAATCCATAAATAAACAATCCAAAATTAGCAAATGATGGGCCTTGGGTGGGCCTATATCAGTTATCCCCAACTCTGAAAGAATTCCTCGAGTTGCAAACCAATCTCAACTTTTAGACTTATACTTCCTTTATAACGAATCTTCTTCTTCTTTGGTGGAAGCTAGTGGTGCAACCGTAAGTATCGGCTTGGCACAAACTTTGTTAGAGTCTGTTATAGATGATATCTCTTTTACTTGCACTTTTGTGGGTGACAATTTGTTTGTTGTAACTTTAAAGTTCCTCGTGAATCTTGAATCATTTGCTTGGTTTTTCATGCCATGGAGTATTGAGACCTATTTGCATGTCTATTAGAATGATTTCCATTATCATTGGATCCATCAATTGATGCACTAATGAATTCAAGTGTATGCCCAGCTTTAATGCATTGATCACTTCAAATGTCAACTTTTCCTTTGATTCCATGGATCTCTTCGTCATTTCTGGAATTCCTACTTCAATCCCGAGTTCTCAATCACGTTCCAGCAATCGAAGGATTTGATTATTGGCATCTTCATAAGCCGAGGCCACCTATTGTTGTTTAGGAGCTTGGTGGGGACCTTCCCTTTGCGTATCACATGCTCCAACTTCAATCTCCGAATTTACTCTACGTTGGAGCTCCCCCACTTGATTAACGAGATTGCCTACCCTATGTGTGAGTTGATCTACCTGCTTCGTGAATCCATGGATCAATTGGATTACTAGCACAAATATTTTCTTGTGTCACTACTTTTAAAGCCGTTAGGAAATGATGTAGGGTCGGCAATTCCCCAACAGTCATCCTCTCTTATACCAAAATGGTGCAACTTGGTTATCAAGTCAATGAGATCTCAACACCCGAATCACAAAGACATGGACAAGAGTACAATCACAAGAACGTTTGGTTAGAGAGAGAGGAATACTTGATTAATATCAAGCTATTTCTTAAGAAAAACTCTGAAAAACATTAGAGTGCTTACCTCCTACACTAACCCCATAAATGAATCTTTAATGAGGACCCCCCAACTAAGAGATTGATTTCAAATTAATCATAATTGATTCCAAATCAATATAATCTCCCTAAGATGGTAAAAACCTAATAATGGTAGAAGCAAATCTAGGAAATAATCCTCCAAATCTTCAGTCACATCTTCAAATTAGCCCTTGTATTTTCAATCATCTCTCTTTATCACATCTTTAAATCAGCCCCCATATTTTCTGCAAATATAAATTGCAAATCTTAATATTTAGGCCCCATATTTATAAATAAACAGTCCAAAATCAGCACATGTTGGGCTCCATAGTGGGTTTGGGCCTAGGTGGGCCTTGAGTCTGTCACATTTTTTGTTTTGTGTTTTGTTTTTTCTTGTTTGCTGTCTAATTGAGCAATTGATGATGCCAACACTAAATGGGGTTCCATGAAGTGACGCCAAAACATAACATCTCCACCATACACGTGGCACTTGGATGTGCCTATTTGGTGAGTAGGTGTTTAGGACCTCTTTATTTGATGGGCCATGTGTGGATGGCTCATAGGCCACAAATCAAGGCAACGAGACCATGGTACCTACTACATCAGTGGTCTGCAAATAGAGGGCTGACATCAGTTTTGGTTAAAATTGGCAATGGTCTTGTTCATCTGATAAAACTCACAGAAAACAGATGGATAAGATCATCCAATCACTTCAAGTTTTGGGCCATGGGTCATCCACGCAGTGCCCTACTAGATTAACAATTACTATCATCAAATTTTTTATTTGCCACGTGATATGGGCACTGCGCCTCATGGAATGTTTGTGAAGAATGCATCGTACAACATTCTCTTATCCAATATTAGTAGAACCTTGGAGCCATTGATAAGGTTTAGGGTTTAGGGTTTGCAAAGATAATGCCACTAGCTTCTGCTGCATTTGGGAAAGCCCAACCTTCCTGACCAACCAAAAGAGTTCTTATTGGAGCCTGTACCTCATACAAAAATGGTCAAAGTAGCAGGTAACAGAAATGGGTTAATGGTGGATAAAGGAGGCACCTTCCCATCTTTGACCCATGGATCCAGCAAGAAGACGTGCTGCCTTAGATAATTTTCTGATAGACTAACAAGCCAGTGTAATTATTCAGGCTGCATTTGGATGCGCAAGAAAACTTAATTTCTAGTTCAATTTGATGGATAGCAAATAAAATAATTCAATGGTGCTTCCTGGTATTCACGATGAAGTGGCCCTTAACTCTAGTTATGCTTCTTCCTGGTCAAACATGAAAGTAATGTAATTGAAATTGGGAGCCCGGTCACTCGAGTGAATGCTGACAAAAGAAACTATGATTTGGCTATTTCAGTTTTGTTAGACTAATAATTGCAATTCAATTTCGTTAGTGGATCCAAACAGACCCTTACTGATTATGAACTTGTGAAGCCGCTTCTGCTGGGAGGCGGTCTTGAACATCTTCCAATAGATTTCTTGCTTTGAGCTTTTGCAGATACATTGCTTAAATCCGCATTCTACGATCAGTCATTTTCAAATTTGTAAGAAAACAGACCCATGTATCTTTCCCCAACTTCAGTTTCAAGGGAATCGTGCTTTGCAGATACCTGGATGCTGGACGGGATATGGTTGCTAGCTTGCAATATGGTGCAAGGTGCACTTGCGGATATTGTCATATAACAGATGTGGAGTCTCACAAACAGGACGACCACATGGAGAGCTTTTTCCTTGCTGAAACCGTAAGATATTCATAAAAGAAGTGAATCAATTCCTGCTTTTTACTGCTAAATTATCTTTTCTTGTTTATTCAGTTGTAGACATTCTGCACACTACATGAACATCTCTTTTATACTTTGGTAATTGCCTGACAACAACGAATTTCAGGTTAAATACTTATGGCTTCTTTTTGATTTGGCCGTCGGCGGGGACAACCTTGTTGAAAATGGGCCATACAAGTAAGTGGCATGCTGCATCTGACCTTGTAGAGGATAGCTAGCTGGCCACAATTTATTGCTCTATAGTTCCCATGGGGACATGCAACAGATGTTACAAGATCCAGACTACTAATCTGGTGGGCTGAACCATCTTTGGCTGACATTCTAAAAATCAGGCAATCAGATGATCAAGACCCCCCCAACCAGGACGGCCTAGAAATGGGAAGCAGTCACTTTCTTCTCAGATCAGGCATGTAGATTTTTGGGCCATGCATCCATGGTGTGGCCTTGTGGAACTTGTGTACAATAAGCTGTGTGTTCTTAGGATTCCTTCCGCTCCATATTGTTTGTTTAATGGTACCATTTGCTTTGAAAAATCCGGATGCAGGTATATCTTCAGTACAGAAGGTCACTTGTTGCCTGCATCTCCTGAAATATCTCTAGTCCATGAGCACTGTTCTTACTACGGAGCATTCTGCAAAGGTGATGACAGGCGGAAATTCCAAACTTCTGTTGTCCCGTTCGACCACGAAGAAACGAACGATAGCAGTGTCCATAGAGGTTGGGGTCCTAGTTCTCAATCATGCCCCAAATCACAGGAATCCGTTTCTGCATCAGTGCTTATTAAGGTCCATACTGAAATTCTATTATTGCGTGGAATATGATAGGAATGAGGGGTGCTACCTGCAGATGTGCATCTGCAAGTGGCCCACAGCTGCCAGTGGCACATGCATGTGAGATTGAGATTGTTCATTAAGTGAGCCCCACGGATATTTGCTCTTGCCAAAAAACTAGGCTGATCCACTTGGTAGGTTCCACACGCAGACGTTTGATGTTAGCCGCTGGTTGTTCTTTTTCAACCACCTATTTCTTCTTACATGTGTGGCCCACCTTGTGTGTGAACAATACTGTTTTTTGGGCTCAGACATTTGGCCATGGGACCTACCTGATGAATGGCCTGGGTCACACATGCGACCATGGGATGTGGGTGCTTGCTGATTGACATCATGACTCGTGAGGAGCTTCCTCAATTGAGAAGATAGCACTGATGCTTGTTATTATGTCTATTGTCGATTTTGTCCCATTTTCCAACAGGGCCTTTGCCGAGGGCTAACACATGGGCAGAAGTACGGGATATCATATCTACCTGATCCGGCGTCAGTAACAAGAACAAATGAAGGTGAGTCACTAACCAACCCAAGGTTGATGTCATGAGAAGGCATTCAGTAGTTGTAATTTTGAACCCAGATAACAAAAGTTGGTTTCTCTTGATGCTACAGGATGAGAGCGGAAATAATTGTCACTCGATTCACAGAAGCAATTCAGTCGATGGCCCATCACAGGGGTGAGGTTGACAGGTGAGCCACCGATCAGGAACAATCAAAAGTGTATTTCCAAATCCAAACAGTGCTCTGTCTGATCAAATGTATGGGGTGGCTGAGAAATCTAGACCACACTATCTCTTGATGTTCCATCCTAGTTGTGATGACCCCCACCAAGTTTGTAACATTCGAGTTTGTAGGGTATTAAGTCCTAGTGTCCTAGTGGCTAGGAGGTGTGGGCCCTCCCAACAAGGACATGGGTTCAGCCCCAGCTTAGATCAGATCGGAAAGGAAATTAAAGAAAAAGATAGGAAGTACTCGCAAATATTGAATTTAGGGTCTCTATTGAAATTGAAAACATGGGTTTATTGCTTTTCTTCCTAGATTGTTAACCTTATTTTGTTAGTTCCCATGAATGGGTTCATGCATCAAAAATATTTCAAGATAGGAATATCCTACATCACGGATTGTTTGTATTTTTTTCCTTTGAACGTGGATTGCTGCTTTTGTTTCTTATTTATCAATTTGATATGCTGCTAAGTGCTAATTGAGTATGTTGGGAAGCTTTTTTAAGTGCATGGACCATCCAGGTGGGGCCTCTGATCATGTACTGGCCATGGTTCAAAATCTCAGTAGGACGATCCTAACCATATGATCCGAAGACATTTTCTGAACGTTGATTTGCTCGTTTGTGTTCTTGGTGGTCCATCTGAATGCCACTGCATCAGATGTTTATGGCTTGGCCAATCGACAATGAGATGTACCTTTCCTACGGCAGTGAGTCCGGGTCCCACTGATTTTGCAGCCATACATGTGTATGGAAATGCAAATATGATAAACAAGAAATGCGCAGTGCTGTAAAGAGTACCGGATCAGAGAAATGCTCACTTCAATGTTGTCTATGAAATTTCACAAAATCTATCCTTCCTGCGGTGGCTCCCTTGGTTCAACGTTGATGTACTGCAAAAGGTGGCCCGATTTTTAACCGGTTGATCCTTATGGTGTGGCCCACCTTTTCTGTGGATGAGATTGTCGATGTGAACATTTCTATCAGAAAAAAGGGGATTTGCGGCTGTAGGAGGTGTTGATGGACCAAGAATGCTGCCTGGATTCGTGATCCACCAAATCTCCACTTTATATGGATAGTCAATTAGGAAGAGGTGGGCCCTGCATGAGAATTGTACTCCTTCGATGATCATGGGTGGGGTCCATCTCTTGATCGGTTGCATTCAGGGTATGTTAAACGCAATACCACTCGACCCCACTGCAGATGGGAGCGTATTTTGGGTATAAATGCCAAAACTCCCACCAACAGACACTCAAATGTTAGAAATATCGATTTAAGGCCACCAATTAGGTTCTCAGTATCATCTCCTTGATGCCTATTTGGATGGATTGATCAAGAAGCGGGCCACACGTACAGAGGTTCTCAGCATGCATATGGAGAGCCGTACTCTTTATCTTTTCGCCTGGTGACTTGAATCTGTGGGGCCCATCGTGATGTATGTGTTTTGTCCACACCGTCCATCCATTTTGCTAGCTAATTTTAGGGATGAGCCCAGTAATGAGAGAAGTAACATAAAGTTTTATTAGGATGTCGCATGGTGTCATTTCATTAGCTGGCCACTCTGGACACTTGTTACTTGTTAGAGGGATGGCTAACTTTCAAAAGGCTGTTGGTTTGATTATGTTTTTCATTAGCCTGACCAAATCGGCTCTCAAAAAGGAGATTGGGTAGGAAACAGCCGTTGAAACCTCCTAAGCTAACCATGATGTTTATTTCCAACCTGTTCATAAGGTCATACGTACCTACACCCTGATCCATGGCTCAAGTGGTAGGCTGAGTGAACATACCTCGCTTCAACACTCAGGTCTTTGGTATCGATTCCCTAGTGGGGGTGGCTAACAGAGGCGTGTGTATTAACAGTGGGGTGTACTAACGAGGTAATGGAAAAAAGAAAAAGAAAAGAGGGTCATGCATACCTTGAAGAAAGGAAAACGCAAATCAGTTGGATCCAAAACTTTTGCACCCACCAAGAGTTTTCAACGGAAAGTTCGATCCCCTCTGTTTCTTTTAGTGTTGTCCACTTTAGCTTTGGGTCTGCTTCATTTTTTTCCTCATGCCCTCAATCCCCTCTGTTTCTTTTAGTGTTGTCCACTTTAGCTTTGGGTTTGCTTCATTTTTTACCTCATGCCCCAAAATCAGACAGCAAAATTGATGGACAGCATGGATGAAACACATACATTATGGTGCACCCCACAAAGTCAACAGGGGTCATGATGCAATCGGCTTCCCTTTGGGGCTACTAAAGGAACCAATGGATGTGGCTATTAGTGAGGCCCACAAGATTAGATGATCCAGTGATATGAATAGTTAATTTTGTGGACTTCATACTATGTTGGCCAATGCATCAAAATTATGATATGAAACTGGTTGTAGTTCAATCAAACATAAGGCTATATGTGTTGATGAATGTCTCGTATATAGTCAAATGTGTGTAATTAGGATAGTGTTGAGCGGTATCAAAGTCGTACTTGACTTGGGTTTGATTGAACACTTGCAAGCCCTAGGTACCAAATCAACCTAGACATATGAAGGTTTACCTGATTATTCCAACAACCGATTAGGTAATTTAGAAATAGAGAGTTAGTCCTTCTGAATGGATTTTTATTATTTATTTATTTATTTTTACTTGAGGACTTTTCTTTAAATGATGATTGTATGCCTTAGGTTTTGTCGATAATATATTAATGGATAATAATAAAAAAATGTTAAATCACCAATTTTTATTGATTTATAATAAAAACTAATACAATTAGTGCGAACATAAAAGATGTATATAATAAATAAAAGATAAATACTCACAATCCACTGCATGGACAAAACAATCAAGATAGGTGGTTAGAGAATATGACTAAAGCAGTCTTCTAAGTAAGGACTCAATTATTCGGGATCTAACAACAATCGGTCATGGATATTTACATAACTCATATGCATGCTACAGGAACAACACTAAATACTAATGATTTACGCTATGCTAAACTCTAAAGTTTATACAATGGGAGTTGGACATAAGTGGAAGAACCAATGCTAAAACTAAGATAAGACAATGTTGCACTGTAAGTTGTATGATGGCTTGGTTGGTAAGTTGGGGTTTTCATCATATCCTCCTATATAGATTGGGAAGCTGGTTTCATTAATAGCGTAGGATTCCCAAAGATTACAAGATCAGATTGTATCACAATTAGACTTGAATTCCTCGTTATATCCTTTGATTTCTTCTGTTTTGAGAAAAATTAACTTCATGTACCTTTATAATTTCCATGAAAGCATCAAAAGTTTTTCATTCAGGTTCTTTTATATGAGACAGTCTTCCCGAGTATATTCATCCTACAATGAATTTTCTATCTTGGCGGGTATAGTATGACCATGTGGGGCACACTACTTGACCACGTGTTGCTTATGTGGGGGACACATTACCTTCATCATGACACTAAAGACATATACGACTCTCAATCGTTTTGCCTTAGGTGATGTGCTACCAAAATGAAAGATATCCCTGACTCTTAAGTAGGATTTTCTCTTTCATTTGTATGTTGTTGAGCGGCAGCATCTTATTTGCCTACGTGGACCCACTAAGACAGGTGTTTACAAAACCTATCCCAATGCATGGTTTTTAACGGTATTTATTTAGAACTAAAAATAAAATAGTAATAATAATAATAATGGACTGCATACAACTAAAATTCAAAGATTGGGATCACTGGGGAATCGTGATTTTATGGGATCATAGACAAGATTGGGATCACTGGGGAATCGTGATTTTATGGGATCATAGACGGTTCGAATATCAGACAATCTCTTAATGTGGGGCCCTAGCGGCGGTAGCACACGCTGGTTCCTGTAAGTCGCGACGGAGGCAAAACAAACTCCCTTTCTCATATCCCTGGCGCGGGTTTTGTAGGGGGAGACAGGATATCATGGCACAGCCCCTATCCCTCACAGCAGCAGCAAAAACCCTAACTACTCTCTGCGACGCCCCAAACCCTTATTCCCATGCGAATGCAAAACCCCATGGCTTCTTCTCTTCGAAGCCTCTTCATTCTCTCCAATCTCGATCTTCATCTTCCTTGCCTCTCCCCAAGAAGTTATTCCTAGGGTTTCCGCTCCAATGCTCCTACAGCGGGGCTTCACTGTCGTCATCAACGTCGCCTTTCGATTACGAGCACGAGAGGGTGGTGTACCCTAGGCCTTCGGAGATCCCATGGAGTAAGGAGCTCTGCAACTCGGTGCAGCTCATCGGGATTGTCGGCACCCCCATCCAGATCAAACACCTCAGCAGCGGAAAGGTCCTTGCCTGGTCCCGCCTTGCTGTGAAGAAATCCGCCACCGACACTGTCTGGTGAGTGGGGCCCACCGCCAACCCTCCTTCGGATGCCTGTGGCTTTTTAAGTTGCGACTTTCAGGTGTAAGTCGTTTACATGTATCCTGTTTGGATGTTTCTGGGTAACCTGTGAAGTGGTTACAGTTAAGAACGTGTGTATTCACAGCAAACAGAGCTTGGAGTAAGGAATTGCTTCACAAAAGTGGGCCTACAGATTCAAAATACCTGTAATGTGGAGCAGGTACTTACTATAAGCAACAAGCAAATTAATAATAATAACAATCAGTCCAAACATAGACTTTAATAACCATGGTCCAAAACAAACCATAAATACATCCATAAAAGTAGTTATTGGAGGATCATCTTCTCCATCCATGTATCTTTAGGCTAGGGTCAACTTTAAGAAACACTGCCGCTAAATGCGGCCTCCCACTGGAATGTACGCTTAATCAATTAGGCCCATGGGTGAGAGATTAATAATATCCAATGGTCCTATTTAAAAAACATGTGCAACTTGATTAATCAATCCATAGATTTGTTTAGGACCCTAAGAGGGCATCATTTGACCAATTGGATCTCTCATCCCATGCACATCATCATGCGCGCCAAATCTTGGTGCGTGTGCATCAACCATTGCACATTACCTGAGTATCCAAAAGAGTTGAAACTTTGATACACCGGCATAGTGCGATGATGATATGCAGGAACTTACTAATTACTTAGATATTGCACACGTGGCATACATGCAGCCAGATTAAACCGTCCCAATTATGGTAACTGATGTATATATCATGAAATGAAAATGAATCTTATTTGATTATCTCACTGTCGGATTCATGGACATTTATTGGACAGTTAAAACTAAAGAAATCCAACGGTCTTATTTCTACAAACAAGGGTCCTTGAAACAAAGGCTAGGATTGTTTGATCTTGGCCCTGTGATTTGGCGACAATTAGCTGCACAATCTTGTTGGTTTTACTTGTCTTAATAAACGTCACATGCAATTTTTGAGTGCTTGCATATCAATTGTCATCTGCAGCCTGAGCATCATATACCGTATAAAGGGTTATACGCACCATATGCGTGAGACCGTAAGATCCAAGGCTCCATGGGGTCCACCGTGATGTTTGCTTGAAAGTCATTCCATCCATCAGTTTTGCCAGCTCATGTTAGGATGAGACACCAAAAATGAGGCAGATCCAAGACCCAAGTGGGCCTTACCATTCTAAACAGTGGGGAATAAACGCCGATCATTGAAACCTTCCTGTGGCCCACAGCCGTTTTATTTCTAATCAAAACCGTCTGTAAGGTGATTCTCACCAGGATGAAAGGATAACACAAATATCAGCCCCACTAAAAACTTTTGTGGGCCCCAATAGGGTTTTGATGGTGGGCATTCAATCTCCACTGTTTCTTTTGGTGTGACCCAGTTGAGTCTTGGATCAACCTCAGTTGTTGGGTTAACATCCTAAATGATCTTGCAGGACTGATAGATAGAGTGGATGTGTGATACATTATCGTGGGCCCCACACCTCTTTGGTCACCTTTGCAAATTCAAAAAGTCCGACCATTGGCAGGTGAGTCAGTTACTTGTTAGTGAAAACACAGCTCCTCCCTGTGTTTTCAAATGTAATTTTCAGCTGTGACTTACAGGTTGTAACTCACAGGTGTAATTCACATGCAAACACGACATGTAAGTTACAGGGAAGTCACTTACAACTAATGTAAGTTGCAGGCATCCAAATGACCCGTTGCGTTCCTCATTAGCTTCGGAAATGAATCTCTCCATTTAAAAAATAAATAAATTTTGATGCCTGCTGCATCCAGTGGAGGGCCCGAAAATGGCTGGTGGATCTTGTTGTGGAGTTACAGTGCTGGAAAAGATACCACCTATTGATGGCCTGCAAATCGGATAGTTAGAGATAAATGTAGCCAACTGTCCATACACAACAAAAGAATAGTGAGCCGCTTGACTGCTGGTATTGCTTGTTGGAGGAGATTTTGGCCCAAGGACTATCCAAGCTGGGGCCTACCAGATGAATCTGGATCACCAAAAGTTTGGATCCACTAGCTCCTTGATGGCCCAAATGAAGAAAACTGGGAATTCAACCAGGAATCATATAGTGAGTAATTATAGATCCTAAGGCTCATGGTCACATAACTGTGTCCCATGGTTCTGCATTCCAAGTAGTTGATCAAATGGACCCCACCATAAATGGGGTTTACCTCGAAGTCTCCCTGATTGTGATCCTAATCTTTGTTTAGTGGCCTACAAGAGATGGATAAGGAACACACGCACAACAAAACATTGTGCTACATTACATGGAGAATTGAGTCCACTGATCAGTGGCTAGCTGCTTCTGATCTGGGAGATTTTTGGCGCATTCCCCATCCTTCCTCATCCACGATGGGGCTAATAAGATCAATTGTCTGTATCATCAAACCATGGGCCCAACATGTATAGATCCTGCTCAGAAAACTCTACTTCTGCCAGGTCTCAAGGCCCTATCTATTTGAACTCTATTAAGTTGAAAAGTTTTGGGACTTTTTGGCCCTTGAATGGGAAGTATATTCTCGTACAAAAGAACCACTGACAATGGCCAGCATTATTGCCATATCAGCCATTGCAATTGTCTCCCTTTCACCTTCATGTTATCACCAAAAAGTCAGATAAAGTTCTGATGTGGCTGTAACCAATTCTACATCAGCATGGTTTTATATCACAGTATATCGTCCATGAATGCACCAAATAACCCCTTTTTATTGGTTGTTCCATCCTGATTAGCAAAACTATCAGTTACCATACAAAAATAAGTTCAAGAATTGCTGTTATTTCATTTGATTGCCATCCTAAAACAAGACTTTGGGATGCTCTGCAGGATCAATTTAACATTTTGGGATGAATTGGCACATGTTGCTTTTCAGCATGTGGAGAAGGGTCAGCAAATATATGTCTCTGGCAGACTTGTGTCAGACACTGTTGAAGGGGATGATGAGAAGCGCCAGACCTACTACAAGGTTCTGTTGATGCCAAGACTTCAAAGTCTGTATTGCGTGAATATCATGTTTTGAAAATGGGCAAGGGATTGGCAGGTGTTTCAAAAGAAAAAAGATTCAATGTCTGAAATGTCCATTATTTTGATTGTTTTAACATTTTATTAGTTGATATTGTTTTCTCTCTTTCGTTTTTTTATTTTATTTTTATTTGTTATAACTTTTTTGAAAGATAAGATAATTGTAACTTGTTCTTTGTTATAACCTTTTTTATCTTTCAAAAAGATGTATTTTTTTAAGGAAAAAAGTGTCAGCCCATTCTTGTGCTACATAATTTAATACTTTGGGGTCATACAGTTATTATCGGTGTTTTAGTCGTTGGTTGATATTGTGCTGCTTGTCAATCATCCATATTCATTTCATCTCAAAGGGATTCTGAATATCTTAACATTCATTTCAGGTAGTTGTTCAGCAACTGAATTTTGTGGAAAGGACTTACTCACCAGTGTCCTTATATGAGCCAGAGACAAATTCTGTGACATCAGGCATCTCTTGTTTTTTATTGTGAACTTAGTATGATTTGAAAGGGATAATTTCCCACATTTTGTTCATGGTAGTTAGTTCTTCTGTTGTGGTATTGCAGGTGGGAAGGCTGGAAATTTTTCTCGAAATCACGTAGGTTCAACGGAAGAGCTGTGGCAAGCCTTCTTTGCTAATCCAGTTGACTGGTGGGATAATAGAAAGAACAAGGTAGTTTATTCTCCTTGTAAAATTAACAAGTGTTTTTTTTTTTTTGTATGAATAACACTCCGAACTGTTTTTAGGGACAGAAAAGAACATTAAAACAGAATTTTCTCACTGAGAAACTAGAAAACATCACTAATAGAACATCCGCTGTATCTACAAGGATCATACAAATATTTATCTCTTATCAATGATAAGGAGAGAGTCCTTAGCTGCCCCACATGTTGCATCCATGGTTCTGAATATTGATATCGGGAAGCATATCGGCTCAGCCAAAAAACAATATGATATGGGCATCGCGTATCAATATCGGTCTATATTGGTCCATATCGGCCTACGTCGGTCAAAATAAAATTTTAAGCCAAAGAATTAAGGAAAATATCAATATAAAAAGAGAATAATAAAATATTCAATACTATATATATATATATATATATATATATATATATATATATATATATATATATATATATATATATATAGTATTTTGGACATGCAATGATGGTGTATCGGACCATTCTTTGATAAGAACGTTGTTTGTCAATTTGATTTGTTGAAAGTCAACTAAATGGGCCCTAATTGAGCACAAATCCAGAATGATTTGGTGAATTAGGGCTTATTACCTTTTCTTCATTTTTTTTTAATATTTTTTTTTGAGAAGTAAGCCTATTACATTGAAATACAAAAAAAGAAGATAAAAGGTGGAAAGTGCATTTTCTTGGTCAAATCTTTTCACGAGATGATTACTACTAGTGAGACCCCAAGGGAGCAAGAGTTTTTTCATGCTTTCTGGTTATACGGAGTGTCTCCCAAAGTTGATTCTTTTCTTTGGTTAGTGGGATGAAATTTGGTATTAACCATAGATAATCTATATAAACGAGCCATGATTCTTCCAAACATCTGCCTCTTATGTATGGAGAATGGGGAGTTGGTTGATCATCTCTCTCTCCATTGCCCATTTGTGCGTCACATCTAGTCCTCCTTCCTAGCTTCTTTCAAAGTGGCTTGGGTGATGTCTCACTCGGTGGAAGACATGTTTCGGGCATGGCATGATGGCCCCCTTCCTAAGAAATTGTTGCTAGTGTAGAGGCTTATATTGCCAACAATTTTCTGGAATACTTGACGGGAACGTAATCGTCATTGTTTTCTCAACCAGAAAAAATCGGGATCATTTTGTATGGAATTCCAAAAGGGAGATTTTAGAATGGGTGTATGGGTTTCAACATGTAGATGTTGAAGAAGTGATAGCTTTGTTTGGATTGTAAAGGGTTGGTATTCATATATAGGGTCGGTATTCATATATGGAGGGCTGCTGTCTAAGGCTTTATTTTTTTTTGCGGGTTTAAATTGTTGTCTGCCAGCCTTCAATAAATTAAGATGCATTTAATCTTCAAAAAAAAAAAAAGTGCAAGTTTACCCTTCTTTCCAAAATTTTCCATAATGGTCCCACTTCACTTTGATTTGTCAAATGTCATTCAAATCATTTGTTTTGATCCCAAAGTAAGTCTAGGTCCTGCCTAAAATCGGTTTTTAAGCTCACTCGATGGTTCAAATGAAAGAATAATAATAATAAAAATAATAAATAAAAGGGCGAGATATGGGTGGAATTTTGATTTTTTTTATTTATTATTTTTTTTTTCAAATTTGGGCTTTTATGGGCTTATCGACTGTATTGGTGCCGATACAGGCCGATACAAGTCAATTTTTTTGCATCGAGCCGATACGGCCTCATATCACGTATCTTCTCATGTTGATACAGATACACTATGGCCGTATCAGCTGATATGACACCAATATTCAGAACCATGGTGGCATTTGATAAGCTTCGGGATTATTTATTTATTTATTTATTTTTATTTTTTTTTGAAGGATGATAAACTTTATCAAGGCTAGAAGCGGAAAAAATACAAAAAATACAAAAAAAGGAAAGAAAAAGAAAGCAAAAACTAGTCCAACGACTTAGAAAACTTAAAAGACGTGAAAAACAAAACAAAAAGATCCACACAACTGGCAACAAACCCACACCCACAACTAGGGAACCCACTCTATGAGATCAAATGGACCTGACTAAGGACCCCATTGGCAGAGCCCCTAACATTCCAGAATTAACGACTATTTCTCTCACTCCAAAGAGACCAAAGGACAGCTAGTAGTGATGCATTCCATCTAGGTTTTCCCAACCTATTGCTACCTTTAGCATGCCACGAACGGAATAACCCCTTAATCGAGCCCAACATCACCCATATCACATTGGAACATCTACGGGCCTAATAAACTCTCCCTGAGGCTGGCCTTTTGGGATGAATTGTCTAAAGTTGGGTCTATTTGGCAGCTACCCTAGTTTATTGGTGAGATTTCGACCTAGTCAAGTTTGTGCATGAGAAATACAAATGGGCAAATCTCTAGTAATACGAGGGGTTTTTCCACCTGGGTTCAACGTTAGGAGTTGGTTGATCTGCCTTTGGGTGGGGTGGTCAGGTATACTTGGTCTAATGGTCAATCTAACCTGGCTATATCCAAGCTTGACCGGTTCCTTGTGTCACAATTGTGGATATCTTCGTTCCCCTCCATCAGGTAACAAGGTTTTCCAAAATCCACGTCTAGCCATTTCCCCATTGTGTTGGAAGTGATTGAGGACTCCTGGGGGCCAAAGCCTTTTCAGTTCGAGTGGGCATGGTTGCAAGTGGATGGGTTTGTCGGAACTGATCTTGGAGTGGTGGAACTCTATGATTGTCCGAGGCTCAACAACATTTAGACTTTATCACAAACTTAACAGGTATGAAGAACCAACTGAAGATATGGAGAAAAAGGGTTTATGATTTGAGAGCATTGGACACGGATAGTTTGCTCTCGGCTATTCAACTCTTAGATGCTAAAGATGAAAAAGGCCCCTTGACTGATGTTGAGGCAACAAAGAGGAAAAAGCTTTGTTCATATTACAGTAAAAGACTGCATGAGGAAGAGATTAAGTGGAGGCAGAGGTCGAGATCCCTCTAGTTAAAAGAAGGGGATTGAAGCACAAAGTCTTTTCATAGCATTGCCAATGCTTGGGCTAGGTGCAATAGAATGTCATCTCTTTGGGTTGATGGCAAGTGGGTAGAGAAAAAGGATCAGATTTTTGCAGCAACAATTAAGTTCTTGTCAGGCTTCTAAGGATGATGAGATTCAATCCACCCTGGACAATTTAGAATTTTCTTAGATTGAGCTAGAAGAAGTTAGCAATATCGAGCAATTGGTGTCAAAGAAGGAGGTTAAAGACGTTTTTTTTACTTGGGTCACGATAAAGCCCCAAGTCCTGATGGATTCCCAATTGCATTTTTTCAAGTATTTTAGGAGACTATCAAGGGCGGATGTGATGGCTTTCATGTCCGAATTTCTTGAGTTAGGTGAATTACCGAACGAAATGGGCAGCTTTTTTATTATCCTTATCCCTAAATTGAGGGGCCTTCTTCACTCGAAGACTTTCATCTAATCAACCTTATTAATGAGCCATACAAAATTGTTGCTAAACCAAAGTTTGAGGTTGGTCCTCTCCAAGGTGATTTCCCCTCAGCAAATGGCTTTTGTTGCCAATAGGCAAATTATTTATTGCTCTCTTTTGGCCCAAGAATGTATTAACTCTTTCCGAAGGGCTGGTTTGAGAGGCATAAATTGTAAGCTTGACCTTCAAAAAGCCTACAACCATGTCTACTGGGATTTTTTAGACTAAATGTTGGCCAGGTTAGGTTTTGGGAATAGGCTTTCATTTAGGGGATGGTAAGAGGATTAGATTTTGGGATGATTGGTGGGTGGGAGATGTGAGGTTGGGTGAGAGGTTTCCATCTTTATCAAGGCTAGCTAGGTAAGAGGGTGAGGTGGTGAGTAATTGTTATTCAATAAGAGAGGAGGAGGTCACATGGATGTGTATTTTTAGAAGGTATCTTTTGGATGAGGATCTTGAAGAGTTGGTACTATTGCTTGAGATGTTATCAAAGTTTTCTCTACTTTTATCAGAAGTGGATTCCTTGAGATGGTTCAAGTCCAAAACATAATCTTTCTCAATTAGATCATTCTGTTGGTTTTTGAGTGTCAGCCGAAAATTCTGAGATGGCAACAATGGCTTTCCTCTGGCATTACGATGCTCCTTTGAAGGTGGCGGCTTTTGGTTAGCTAGTAGGAAGGAACAAAGTGCTAACGATAGACAATCTTTGTAAGCGGAACATGTATCTCCCAAATGTTTGCTTGATGTGGTTCAAAGATGCGGAATCTATAGATCACTTATCATTCATTGTGTATTTGCTAGGGAGGTGTGGGGTCTTCTTCTCCAATTTTTTTTATTTTTTTTTTGGGGGTTCTATGGGTGTTCCTAAAGACGATTGAGGAATTTCTCATTGCTTGGCACGACAGAGGGATACAGAAAGAAGGGAAAAAGGAGTGATGATTAAGTTTATTTGCGACTCTTTGGGCTTTATGGTGGGAAAGAAACCAACGCTGCATCAGCAACAAAATGAGTGGACAGGTGCAAATTTTCAATAGGGCAATTCTTAATATGAAGGATTGGGTGGAAGCACAGATTTTTCAATCTTGTCTTCTTGTTCCTTCAAGGGAGCTTTTTCTGGTAGTTGTTGTATTTTTTTATATTTGTATATTTGCATGCTTTGGCTTTGGCCTTTTTATAATATATCATCATTGTTCGAAAAAAAAAAAAAAGAGTTAGGTTTTGGGGTTAGGTGGCGTGGATGGATACGTGCCTGTGTGTCTTCTGTCCATCTGTCTATCCTTTTAAATGTGTCCCCTTTTCGTTATTTCCAAGTATGCAGGGTCTCCATCAAGGGGACTCTCTCTCCGTGTTCCTAATCATTATTGTTTCTGAGGCTCTTAGCCGTTCATTAGGGGGCAATCTGTGGGTTTATTTAGGGCTTCCGAGTCTCTAATGGTGCTTCTCGAATTTCTCATCTTCAATTTGTAGATGACACTTTGGTCTTTTGCGAAGCAGAGGAAGACAAGGTTGCTAACCTTCGTAAGATTTTCCAATTCTTTGAATTAGTTTTTGGGTTGAAAGTTAATCTGGCCAAAATTGAGCTTTTGTGGGTCAATTTGGAAGGTAGGGAAGTTGCTTGTCTCGCAAGGTTGATGGGTTGTAAGGCTGGTTCATTTCCTACAACTTACTTTGGTCTCCCTCTCTATCTTGGTAAACCAACCACCTACCTTTGGGACATAGTCATCCATCGAGAGGATGGAGCGTAAACTGGCTCCTTGGAAGGGGAAACTACTTTCTTTGGGGGCAGAATTACCTTGATTAAGTCTTCCCTTTCTAACCTACCCGTCTATTTTATGTCCATATTTTGGTGCCATAAGTTCGTTCTTCAAAGTATTGATAAGCTGCATTGCAATTTTCTTTGGCAAGGGGAAAATCAGCAAAACAATTTCCACCTTCTTAGGTGGGATGAGGTGGGGGGTGCTGGTATAAATAATTTGGAGGATGTTAACTCCATGCTTTTGGGCAAATGGGCTTGGCAGTTCGTGGTGGAGAACAACCTTTTGAGAAAGGTTATTGTGGAGAAATATTGTGTCTCTAGGTTGAGTAGATGGACCAAGGAATCATCATTGTATAGGGCTTCATTTGGGTAGCAGTCTATCTCCAATATGGCTCTCAAGGTCCTTCCTGAGATTGGCTTCAGTAGGTTGTGGAGACAAAGTGAAGTTTTGGGATGATGCCTGGCTAGGGGGTTCCACCCTTAGATCTCGGTTTCCCATTAGTGCTGGTCTTTGCTCGAACCAAGCTTTATCGGTTGCAGAATGCTATTCCTCCCTTGGAAATGGTGGTTCATGGGCTTTCCCTCGTAGTAGGAACTTACTGGATGTTGAAATTGATGAGTTGGCCAGGTTGCTAGCTCTCTTGGATGGAGTTCAACTAGCTCCAAATTTGTCGGACACCTCATTCCGGATTAAAGACAAATCAGGTATCTTCATGGTTAAATCTTTCCTCAAGGTCATTCATGGGTCCGAATTTGAAGTGCACTGCTCCTTTACAGGCCCAATATGGTTATATTGGGCTCCACCAAAAGTGACGGCCTTTTCATGCTAAGCTAGCAGAAACAAAATTCTTACCATGGATAACCTCCTCAAGTGTGGATGATCTTGCCTAATGTCTGTATTCTATGCAAGAAGAGCGAAGAATCAATGGATCACCTTTTTATCCACTGTTTGTTTGTGTCAGGGGTGTGGGATAACATCCTCTCATCTTTTACAGTTTGTTGGGCCATGCCGTCCTCTATATGGGATCTCTTTCTTTCTTGGCATGGGGGCAGCCCTTCTCCCGCAGACAAATGGAAGTGGTGAATTGGTTTGCTGGTTGTTTTTTGTATATCATAGGAAAGGAATGAAAGGTGCTTTAGGGATAATAGCCATTCCTCAGTTTATATTGTAAATAATGTGTTTTCTCTATTGAGGGAATGGGATCCCTGACTCGAGGTCAGGTTGTTGTGTCTTTGGCTTTTCTATTTGTCCTGTTTTTTTGCTTTTTGGTTTCCACCCTCTTCGGGTTCTTTAATAAAGTTCATCCTTCAAAAAAAGAAAGGAAAGAAAGAGAAAGATCAAAAGAAAAGGAGAGGATTCAAGAGAGAAAAGTATCGGATCAACGATGCTCGATGCTCCTGTACCATGTAGAATCGCAGGGAGAAAATTGGAGAAGAGAAGAAGAGAGATGGGAGAAAAGGAATGGAGATGGAGAGAGCAACTAAAGAGCTCTCACTCCCCCACCCCTTGTTTTTTTCAAAAAAAAAAAAAGAAAAAAAGAAAAAAGAAGAGGAAACAACAATTTATTCAAAAGAACTGCAAAGCAGAAAAGAACACGAAGCTAAGGAAAAGAAAAGGACATTAATTGCAACGTTAGTCGCTTCCTCATGAGGTACCCAACCCAACAACAAATCAGTGATCTTCCATATCAGGGCGTTCACAGAAGAGCATCTATCCCTTAAGCATCGGTCGTTTCGTTCTTTCCAGATGATCCAAAAAACTACCATAATGGGCAACCACTAGGTTATTTTCCCACCTTTTGACCCATCACCACCATGCCAAGCCCATAGGAGAGCATCCGCCGACTCCAACATCACCATTGCCAAGTGCATAATAGAGAAGAACTCCCAAATTGTCCGGGCAACGGGACAATGAATAAACAAATGACAAATAGACTTTGCGTCCTTCATGCACATCAAACATATGTCGGGCAGAATTAGGGATCTATGCTGCAAATTATCAATCGTCAAGATTCTTCTTCTCCCCACTAGCCAAACAAAAACTGCCATTCTAGGAGGGGCCCCATAAAACCAGTGGTGAAAAGGATGATGCAGCCCTGTGGAGGGATTTGTGGAGCTTATCTCAGTGGACTGAGAATCTCCCAGAGGTATGGAGCTCTCCAAATCTAGCTATCAGCTTCCGATGATGGGACCAAGAGCTTCAGCAATTCCAGAAGAGTGATAAAATCAGATGTCTCAGCATAATTCATGTTCCTTCGACAAAGGGGTCTCCACACAATCGCGTTACCCACAATCGAGTAACAGCTGGCCACTGAGATATGCCAGTCCGAGGCAAGAAGAGCCAATCTAGGAAAGCCTCCTGAAGAGCCACATCTCCACACCAAACATGCTCTTAGACCCCTTGTTTTTTTATATTAGGGCTAACAATAATAATGCTTACTTACAAAATTGCCCCTCTTAATCTCTTATAAAACTAAGGTCCATGGGCCTAAAACTTGACCCAAAACATATGGAACCCAAGCATAAGAAGTAGACCTCCCAAAGGGGACCACTCATCACATGTGACACGTGTGGATCCCACATGTGGTCCACACATGCTAAAGATAAGGACAAATAACAGCATCTAAGGATTTTGTAACTGTCTTCTTCTCCTTGAGTGCCCACTCCTATCATGTTGGCCACATTGTCCAGGTTTTTCGTCAACCGTGGTGAATCCTCAGGATTACCAACTTCCCACAAAATCAGAGATTACCTCAAAAACTGAAACCAACACTGATTCAACTTTTACATCATAAACCCCCATAGGGCACACCTCCTGCCTGCCCTCAGTCCTTGGGACAAGATGCCTTCAACAATCCTGTTTCAGAACAGACATCACAATAAACGCTTGTTTCTTTTGTTGCTTCACCTGAGAGGAATCCCTCTATCATAGGATCAACAGTCGCATCTCCTTGCTCTTTCTATCCAGACTCTTCTCCAGACCATCTTCCGTTGAGATTATTCACTGGTTGCAGCATCCGGTGACGTTTGCTCTTGTAGCATTCTGAATCTGGAGCAATCTCAGCAATTAATGAGCTCATCTGTAGAATCATGCTTAGATCAGTCCCCTTGACATTGGAGATAGAATTTACCTAGAAGTGCTCACTCATTTCCACAAAGTGGACAAAGGATCTGGCAATAGTTGATGCAGACCAGCCATACCTGTTAATTCCTCGAAACCGGAAAAGTAGATAGAGGCAAAGATGCAAAACGACCTGTAGGAATACAATACCAATTTCAGGGGTATTAGGATCCTTGCCTATCTGAGTTAAAAACATTTGAACAGTACTAATTTTATTAGAGAGAAGGCCAAGCCTTAAAGAATTACAAAAGAATGTAAGGAGTCCACAGAGAAGCCAAATTACAGATTCACCCAACTATCAGGAAAATTATCAATCGCCCATTCTATTACATGAAATTTTGCCTTAGAAAACACCTCTCCCCTTCTAATTTCTAAAACATCTATTATTCCTCCCTAACCATAAAAACCATAATCTGGCCATTAAACAAGGCGCCTAACTTTCTTTCCAATTTTTCCAATGTTGTCACAATGCTATGCGAAGAAGAATTGATCAATAAACCTTGGCAAAACCCATGCTATACTGAACAAGTTGAAAAAGCTATTCCAAACCCTTCAAGCAAGAGGACAATGAATGAAAAAATGGTTCACCGATTCCTCATCTTGATAGCACAATAAACAAATATTTGGGGAAATCATCTTTCTCTTATGAAGATTATTAACCGCGAGCACCTTGTTCCTTCCCACTAACCATGTGAAGGCAATCACCTTTGTAGGAGCACCATACCTACATATAAAAGCTGTCTGAGTGCCCCCATCATTACTATTGCTGCCATAAATCATGTTATGGAAAGTCTTTAACTGAAAATAAGCCGGAATTCTTAGATAACCACAGCATTGAATCCCTTTCTGATACCACAGGATGCACCTTGGATAGTAATTCAAATAGAGAAGCCAGCTTCTCAATCCCATCCTCTTATAAATTCTTTGTACACGGTGGAGACCACAGCTTGCTCACCCTGAAAGCTATAACAATCTGCAACAAATATATTTCATCAAAAAATGGGTGACATTACCTAACCATATGCAAAGTAGCAGACACCTTTGCAACTATCCCAGCCCCAGGTCCCATGTTTCATCTTATCATGGTGGAGATCCTCGAAGACCGCCTGAGGTGGAGACAGCTGTCCCGCAAAAAAGCAGTGGATTTGGAAATGAGTGAAATCTGTCTGCTTCATTTCTCCTCCTATGTTACCCAGCCCCTTTCTTGCATCCACCTCGACTTCAAAATGGCAATAGAATAACCTCAAACTCCTGTTATCTTTGCCACGTGTAAATCCTTCAGTACCATGGTTTCTGTTGGTGATACGAAGCTTGCACCATCTCGGTTCTGTCTTGCACAAAGACCAATGTTGATTACCTTGAGACTGTCATCTACTGCCTTGAGATCCCCTATTCAAGAAATGATGAAGTGAATCCACCACTTGGATCCCACCAAGGGGTTCAATATAAACAAACATTGGGATTGACAAACCCCCACATCCAGTTCTATTGCCTGACCGATCATGGCATCCACATTCAGTAAAATCTTCAACCTCGCAAAAACCAGATATCATCTCTGATAGTGCCTTGTCGATTTCTAGTACTTCACCATAACAGGAGGCAGTCTCAGTAATCACTGAATCTATCCATGCATGAATCAGAATCTGGCGAATCCATAGACCACTGTTGGCGAGCACATCCAAAGGGCACCAAATATCAACTTTGGATATCGATAAAGCTTGAAGCGTGATAGCATCTATGAGAAAAGCCTCTTACCTGTAGTGAAAAGCGATCAGGAGTTATGCAAGCAATTGAAACCTTCTCCTTACCAAAGGAAGATGTCCTTAGTGTGTCATTGAGCTGATAAATCACTATGGAGTTATGAACCTTCACCCATAGCAGCCTAGAGGTTGACTGCCCTGAATTACTGGGGGTGCTTATGATATCATTAAACGATCTGTTACTCTATAGCCTAATTCCCTTACCGTTCCCAGAAATCGCAGTATGTGAGTTAATCTGAATATTGTTTACTCTGGGGTTCATCTCTCAATTCACTCACATAGTCACATTAATAACTCCCATAATCTCCCATTCATCACTTGTATTGCCTTGCAAGCTTCAACCAGGTACCAGAATCTTACAAATGCAAATCTTTTGCTCCTGATGGTGATTATCCTTCGCGATGAAAAGTTGCCATTGCCCCAACTGGGCAAAGACCTCCCCTCAAATCAGAAGAGAGATGGAAGACGTTTCTCACAAAGTGGTCTCTCCCGCTAGACCTGTATGTTGGTCTTTTTATCCATCAGCTTGATGGATGTTGTTTCTTCCCTTCTTTTATAATAGATTTTTGTTGCCCATCAACAGCAATCTACACACACAATCCCTTTTAGGTGTACTGCTCACATTATCTGGACTGATCTGGCCTCATGATATCCTATTTTCTGTGTCCCTGCATGTTGAGATGGATGAGTGGTAACACAAGGATAGAATTAGGAATACCACAATGAGGAAAAGTAGATAAAGTTGGTTTGGTCATGTACAATGGAAACCAAGAACTGTGCTGGTTAGGCATGAGTTGTACAAGTTGAAGGCTCTAAAAGTGCCAGGGGAAGGCCCAAAAGGATGTGGTTGGAGGTAGTAAGAAAAGACTTAATGACCTTTGGTCTAACTGTTGGCCCATTGGCCCTTGATAGAGTGGAATGGCAGAATAAGGTTTCATGTAGCTGATTCCAATTAGTTGGCATAATGTTTAGATGATGATGATGATTTTCTGTGTCCCTGCAAGGCATAAAAAAAAAAAAACACCTGTGATTTATGCCATGCCCTTGCAGTGATATAATGTACCATTTGGATTTGCTCTCTCACTATTTCAACAGCTGAAGAAAATTACCTCCGTGATTTCCCTGTAATCAGTATTCCTTGAATTAATATGCAATTACAGCATATGTAAGCTAGATGTGGACACCAGTGTTAGACGTGGATCTCGGAAAACCCAACAAGCTGACACATTTTTGCACATGTATGGAAAAGTATATCGTTATAAAATTATAGACACAAGCTGCGTAAAAATTATATCTACATAACTAGAAATGCATTTGATTAAGTATAACAATAGTGTATAAATAATGCTGAAATGATACAGTAAAGGATAAATTGAGTCCTCAATGGCCATGTTGGCATGTCTGACACATGTCTCATGTATTGCAGTTTTAATGGGGCATCTTTTACATAGATGACAGCTAAGTAGAGTGCCCCTTTGGTTCTTATTTGTCTATCCATTGCTGATTTTTCACTTGGTATTAGAACAAGTGATGCATGTTCTTATTTATTTATGAAAAGGTGGATATGTTTTCTTGTTTGATGGTCAAGGTTGCTCTGAAATTTGCAGCGGAACTCGAAATATCCAGATTTCAAGCACAAGCATACTGGGGAGGCTTTATGGATTGAAGGAAAATACAATCCGCATTGGGTGAAGTCTCAACTGGCAATACTGGACTCAAGGATGGAATCTCTTCATGCTAATGAAGCAAGCAAGTCTGTGGCTTTCATGTCTAGTGATGATTTTGCACCTTTCTAATGGTTGCCTCTGCAGTGTAACATGCTAAATGTTCAGGTCATATGATATCTTTCCTGGTCGACCAGGTTCTTTTTGAGAGGTCATGGCTCTGGTTTTTGTTGTCAGAGCCTTATGGGTGGTGTTGTTTGTACAGTCTGGATTCTAAATTTGCATTGGTCCAAGAACCTAAAGTTGCTGATCCTTTTTTTCTTTTTCTTTTTTGTTCTAGAAAATTTAATGTTTTGAACAAGTTATGCAGGTGTTATGATCCGTAGGTTATCTTTTGGATGATAAATTATAGAATGCCTTATATGTACTTAAAATGATGGAAGCGAAAGGAAGCACTGGTTTTCTTTTCTTTTCTTTCCCTTTTCATTTTAACGAGTGATAAGATATTTGGATCATCACTGGAAAGTTGCGAGTTTTCTTAAATCTATTGAAAAGTTTTGCATTGAAAAATCTTGGGTATTTCTTTTTATTTTTCCAAGAAAATAAGATAAACTGAATTCATGAGATGGCTGTTCTGATCTTTCATGAGACAATTTTACATGTTCTTGGAACCCAAAACACCATGTTTTTTGCAATTTGCTTGATACTAGTACATTTAGTTTTCCCCTTTTGAGTGTTAACAAATGTCAGTCTGTGGTTTTTCTTTCTTCGTGGGTAGGTCAGTCTCTGGACTTTGGTTTTATAAAGAGTAATTTGGTCATCCCACCCATATTCAATGCACTTTTCAGAAGTTTCAAAGCTACCAATGTTTTCAGAATTTTAAAAGCTGATTTTGCATCATTCCTGGGTTTGTTTTAAATATCTGCTCTGTTTGAGTATCTTCTGGGGTTCTTTCTATGATCCGTTGTAGTCGTCGCAGCTGTTCTTTCATTCCTGCTGCTTTATGCAGCAGCAGGAGCAGCTGGGACCCAACCGTTTCACTTGTCCTCAAACACCCGACTCTTGTTCTGCTTGAGAAGTACAGAAGTAGGGCACACTTCAAGCAGATTTTGGCTCAAATGATGAGGATTCATCTTGTCACTGAGACATTTCCCATGAGTAGGCTCCTCTTCTCTTCTACTTCACACCTTGAAAGTTTAGACATGGCCATCCTACTCTTCGATCACTATACTCCTCAACCCAATCTGTACATTTACAATATCATGATCTGTGCGTCGTCTTTCTCACCTGTTGACTCTATTGCTCTCTTCAAATCCATGCTCCAGTCGTGCATCTATCCAGATAAACAGACCCTCCTATATCTCCTCAAGGCCGCCAAATGCTTATCAGTGGGGCTGCAGATTCATGCCCATGCCATAATTACAGGCTTCTCATCACATGTCTATCTGCAGAATTCCCTCATCAAGATGTATGCAGAAAATGGGCGGATGGATCTTGCTCATCAGGTGTTTCAACAGATGATTGAACAAGATGCTGTCTCGTGGAATATCATGATTTCTGGTCACACCAAGAATGGGGGCAGCTTGCAAGCGCTAGAATTCTTCCGCAAGATGGGAGTTTCAGGACTCAAACCAGACGAGTTTACCGCAGTGAGTCTTTTCACAGCTTGTGGACAGCTGGGAGATGCATGCCAAGGAAAGTCAGTTCATGCATGGATTGAAAAGAGGAAATGCATTGCTTTGAATTTGATTGTGGGCAATGCTCTTTTGGATATGTATGTGAAACTTGAGGAGTTAGAGCTAGCTCGGAGGGTTTTTGACAGAGCTGAAGTGAGGGATTGCATTTCATGGAATACTATGATTGCAGGATATGCCAAAGTCGGAGAACTGGAATTTGCCTGCAAGCTTTTTAATGAAATGCCTAGCAGGGATCTGGTTTCTTGGAATTCTCTGATTGCTGGATATGCCCAGAAGGGCGATTGTAGAGCTGTGATGAAATTATTCAGGGACATGCTTGTTGAGAATATTAGACCTGATAAGGTGACAATTGTTGGCTTGGTTTCCACTGCTGCAGAGATGGGAGCTCTTCATCAAGGCAGATGGGTCCATGGCTGGCTGGTTAAAAACCAGACGAAACTGGATGCCTTTCTGGGGTCTGCGCTGATAGATATGTACAGCAAGTGTGGGAGTATCGAAAGAGCATTCATGGTTTTTGAGAGAATTTCTGAAAGAGATGTTATGGTGTGGACAGCCATGATTGCTGGACTTGCATTCCATGGTTATGGAAACAAAGCTTTGGAATTGTTCAGGGAGATGCAGGAAGGTTTGACACCAAATGCAGTGACGCTTCTTGCTATTCTTACTGCTTGTAGTCACAGTGGGATGGTGGATCAGGGGCATGCAATCTTTTACAGTATGAAGCAAATTTCTGGTGTCGAACCAGGAATTGAGCACTATGGGTGTCTGGTTGATCTTCTAGGGCGAGCAGGGAGGCTAGCCGAGGCAAGAGATGTGATCGAGAAGATGCCTATGAAACCAAGTAGGACAATCTGGGGGGCAGTGTTGAGTGCTTGTAAAGCTCATGGAAATGTCAGGCTTGCAGAGATTGCTTTAATGGAGTTGCTGAAATTGGAGCCTGAGAAAGAGGGCGGTTATGTTCTGTTGTCTAATGTATATTCTGCCTGTGGGAAGTGGAGCTCTTCTGACAATATCAGAGGAATCATGGAAAGCAGGGGAGTGAAGAAGAGGGCTGGTAGCAGTAGTGTGGTTGTTGATGGAGTTGCTCATGAGTTTGTGGCAGCAGACAAGCGCCACTCGAGATGTGTAGAGATCTACTGCATATTGAAAAGTTTAAACAGAGAGATGAGGTCAGGTGCTGATATTTCTTTGAAGTTCCAGCAACAGTTGCTAGATCCATATCTGGGCTGAGGTTTGAAACTTCCTTTCTGATTACTGTGATGTTACTCGCACATAGAATTGCAGAGGTAGGGTAGATTTTCTAGCGTGGTAGTTTCATAGCTTCATAGGTTTAAAATAAACACGGATATAACACTAGGTTACTGTGTTGCTATCCATGTATTGGTGGGCCTGCAATATACTGCTTGAAACTGTGATAAAATTTTCTGTGCTTCCAAGAGCAGTATGCAGGTGATTTGCCTTTCCTGAACCATGTTATACATATTTTGATTGAGAATGCCAAGCTGCTTCGCTTTCCCTTAAGAAAGTACTGTAAATATTAGCATGTGATAAATGGGATCCTTTCTCTGGAGATATACAACAAATAATAGCGTCTTGTTGTTTTTTCTTCTCTCAGAGCATATCATGTTTTTATTACGAAGTTGAAAATCTAGACATTTTCTTGTTCCAAATGGCTTCCTGTCCAATCGATTATAAAAATGGGTACACTCTGTGATCCACTAAGTTAATTTTGTGTTGCTATACATGTATTGGTGGGCCCACAGTATGCTACATTGTACTCGGAAATACTTTGCCTTTCTTGAACAATGTCATGTTTATTTTAATTTAATATGTCAAGCTTCTTTGCTTTTATTAGGAAAGTACTGTAAGTCTTGGCATATGATAAATGGATTCTTCTCCAGAAATGCTGAACTGGAATCTTTTGGTTGTAATCCCAAAGCATATCATGGTTTTGTTGTGAAATTGAAAATGTTGACATTTTCTTATTCCACATGGCTTTCCATCAAATCAGCTAAAAAACAAAAATCTAGTTTCAATGATATCTTCCTCTTCTTGAGAATTAAAAGACAAGCATAATGAAAACATGCAATCTGCAAGGAACAAAGTTTGCAGCAGTTCTTACTCCAGATTGCTCCAAGCCTTCATTTAAAAGAATCCAGCTTTTATTTATACAATCTGCATCGATTTATTTCCACAGACATGATCACACACTAGTTGTACATCAACTAGTTGGCATGTGGGGCCCACCATGGTCTTTGTATGGCATCTTGCCCATCCAGCAAGGTTGTGCCATCATGAAAATGGGATGCCCCAAAGATAAGGTAGATTCAACTCTCAGGTAGGGCACACCATGGAAAACCATGAACCACCACCCAAAAAACTCCACATTCATGTGAGGCATCCCATTTTCATGGTTGGATTGACCTGATTTTTGGGACATTCTATTTTCATGGTGGGACAACCTTGCTGAACAGGTCAGATGCCATAGAAACACCATGGTGGGCCACACACACCAACTAGATGGATGTACAACTAGTTATGTGAGCATCTCTCGTGTTTCCATTACATGGGCATTATAATGAAGTCTCTGTTCCAACATACACAACCACTGGAATGTTCTTAAGATTTACACCGTCAGTTGGTCAGGGAAAGCCTTGCTACTGATCAGCTCCATTGTCTCCATCTCTGGCTTTGGGAAGCAGTACTGGATCCTGCGCCAATGCATTTGTCAAAATGAGTCGTATCCTCAGAACTGAACTCTCCATGGTGTGACCTCGGAATTTGATCACCAAAATTTCTCTTTCCCATTCAAAGCTCATGCCAAGCTGTGACAGAGAGTTTTATTTGCTGGAATAAAGATGGGTTTACACAGATGACTCAATTTGGGAGTCATGGAAGCTGCCTGTTACAGTCCCAGACGAGCATGGAGAGATCTTTATTTGCTGGAATACAGTTATAGGTGGCTGTACAAATTAAGGAGATTATATAGAAGCATCTCTTTGCGTCGGCAGATGCGCCGTGTTACAGATGATGGCTGCTTATGGCATGCTGAGAATTTTCATGGGCAGGTAAATGGGGCCAGATGTGAGTCAGGTTTTCAAAACTTGTATTTGTTCAGGAAGTGCTCATACCGTTTACCAACTTAGGAGAGAAGATGGTCTCTCTAGGTTTGCCATATAGAGAAGATGGGAGTCGGATGGATGGGTTTGAACTTTGAACATACTGTAACAGAGGTTTGTCAGATTGAACAGCATCATTGGCTCATGTTGCAAGGAGGCTGTGGAGCTACTCTGGTAGCATGGGATAGGTCGAAGAAGATATATTTGCTAGATGTGGTTGTTTTTCGCAGGCATAGTTGGTGAAAGTAGCATATTTGTGGTAAAGGCTCTGTACTGGTTTTAGTCTGAAACTGGAGCAGGATGCTGCATCTACAGAAGAGTTATCTGTCGAACCTAGTAGTTGGCTTTGAAGTAACTTAAAAGAGATGGGTAATAATAGCTTTGCTAAGAAGGCAACCTTGCACTTGAGATTTGAAGGCTCATGGGATGGTCTTTGTGGGTATAAAAATCATTGGTGATTATTGTAGGACGCCATGATCCTGAGAAAAGCATAAGTGGGGCCTACCTTATTTTCGGGCCAGGGTGTTCCGGTGGGACATACTTGATGATGAATGCTTCCAATTTGACACGTGTGCCATGAAGGATCGTCAATGCTATGCAAGTTTTGACTTGAGATTGGATGGACAAAAGCACACTCTGCAGTAAACTAGGAAAAGGAAGAGGGATAGGACCGTGGAACAGAAGGATGGAAGTCTGTGTTGCAACTGAAGGCCGTGGTGATGAAGATGCGGGGAAAAGCTGGCAGTGAAAGAGATGGTGCCTCATCACTGATGTTGGATTTCCCTTTGGTTTTTATTTTTCATTCGAATTTGTTCAATCTCCATTGATCCTTTGCCTCAGCCAAGTATATAACCTGAACCAGAATTCAGGGGCTAGAAAAATGCATGAATCAGTCGGTGGTTTGAAACGACTAAATCATACTATATAAATGGAGATGAGAAGGGTTTTTAAGCAATGGAAGGCCATTTAGGCAACTACATTAAATCTGTCTTAAACCCACACTAAAAGGGGCGTGGCTTCGGAGGATCCACCGAGGTGGGTGGGACCCCTGACTGTGGGGCCCACTGTTATGTATGCGACTGCATCCATGCCGTCCATCTGTATTGAAAGCTCAATTTAGGGCATGTTCCAAAAAAATGAAGTAGATCCAAGTCTCAGATGGACCATGGTAGAGGAAACGGTGGCAATCTACCATTAAAAGCTCATAGCATTCAAATAAAAGCTTTTCTTAGTGCCTGTTTGGATGCCCGTGAGTTCTTTTTAGTTGTAAGTGTAACTTACTTGTAAGTCACTTACACTTACAGGTGAAAGTTACAAGTGACTTGTTTGGATTTAAGTTGTAAGTCACTTACAAATAAGTTAGTTTTTCTATTTGGATAACCTGTAAGTTATTTAGAGTTAAAAAATTATATATTCGCATCCAACAGAACTTAGATTAGGAAATTGCTTCAAAATATCATGATCATCTAAAAATGCATGGGATCAAATATATAATTTTACTAAGCCTATCAAGATGAATATTTAAGCTAATTCTTATACCAAACTAATTATCAAGTGGGCCATAAAAGTGGATGAAATACATACCATTAAGTATAAATGGTCCATATATAACAAAATCAGAATTATCATTATCGTCCAATTTTTAGAATTCAAATATATGAAAACAATTAAATAAAAATTAAAACATATTTGCATTAAAAGAATCCAAGCGAGCATTTTAGGATAAGATTTGTGCGGCCCACCTTAATATATTAATAAATAAATGCATAAAAAGAATCTATATGCGGCCCACCTTAATATATTAATAAATAAATGCATAAAAAGAATCCATCTTAGGTAGACCACACCATTAGAAATAGGCAAACAGCCCATGGGTTCATTAAACTAGTCACTACTGTTTATGTGGTGGGGTTCACATGAGATTTGGATAATCCTAAAATGAGTATACACTCGTTCTGTTTTTACTCGAAAAAAAAACATTTGAATTTTTTAAGGTAAATTGACAGTTTGTTCTCAAACCACACCAGCAACACAGTAAGTAGCATACGATGTAGGTGCACCCACCTTCTAGTGATCCAGATCATATTTCTGGTGCACTATGAATGGATCATGAATAAAGGTAACCTCCATCAAACAAACCAGCCATCTAATGAGTGTACATTGCACCATTGTATATATACCACTAGACATGTCTTACTTTAAACCATCCACATAGTTTATTATTAAAATGGATGAGTAGGGTGGATCAAATACATAAATCACGGTGGATCCCACAGAGTTTACTCAGTACCCGATCCCCTACCATCAAAATACCATCAAAATGCTTAGCCGCACGGGCACGAGTTTTTGTGAGAACTTTTAGAGAACTCATAATAAGCTATGTTAGTCAAATCTGAATGGTCTACGTGATGAAGCGTCCCATGAAACCCACAGGGCTCAATTTTTACATTGATCCAAAACTTTCGTGGGCCATGTCAAAAGAAAACAATTTTCCCCTTTGATTTTCATATCACTTTTCTATGGCCCACCGGAGTTTTAGATCAGAGTGAAAATTAGTCCCTAGGGGTTTAATGGGATGTTTCATCACATGAACCGTTCGGATTAGAGTCCCATGACACGTGTGGAAAGGATCGCATGTGCACAGGTGATCATGTCGTATGAGTAACACCTAATCCACTCCCATTTTCAAAGCAGAAAAGGAAACATTGTGATCAAACCCTACCGTTTTGGGGAAGAGTAGAGAGGGAGGGCGGTCATTGCAGAGGAAGGGTGGTCGTTGTAGAGAGAGAGAGAGAGAGAGGGTGGTCGTTGGAGACGGAGAGAGATTGTAGAGATGGAGGGCGGTCGTTGTAGACGGAGAGAGGTTGCAGAGAGGAAGAGCGAGAGATTGTAGAGAAGGATAGTGCGTTTCTCCATCTTTCCCTCTTTTTAAAAATCCGACTGTTGAGCCTGTAAGTGACTTACAGGGAAGTGACTTCTCACCCCCGTCGTCTTGCAGTTTTTTGGTAGATTTACCCGGAGGTCACTTACGGGTTATAAGTTACTTACAAGTGAATTTTCTCCCCCAAACACCACCTGTAAATGACTTCCCTGTGAGTCACTTCCCACTTACCCAACTTACAGGCATCCAAATAGACCCTTAAGGTAGTTGTTATCATTTAAAATAAATGAATAAAATTGCAACTACTCTACAATCAATGGCTATTTATTGGATGACTAAAATTATAGAGGACTGGGCTTGATAATTTTAGTAAAAAATTCAAATAAAAGCTTTTCTTAAAATAGTTGCTACCATTTAAAAAATAATAATAATAAATAAAAACTGCAAATACTCTACAATCAATGGCTATTTATTGGATGACTAAAATTATGGAGGAATGGGCAACCAAACGTGGGATCCACCTTTGAAGTGGATCGTTCATCATGTGGGGCCTACCTTTGATGTCCATTGATTGGCCCACCTTTGATCGACATATATACGTGTGTGTGAGCAAAGACCAAAGTTGGGATTACAGTTTTTGGATCCCAGGCCACATACAATTATCCAAACCATTGATTTGCGGCATTCATAGTTGATGGTTGTTGAGGAAGATTTCTAGACTCGGTAAATATCTCACCAATAGAAATTAAGGAAATGATCCATATTAAAAGGAAAAATATGTTAAACGATCAAAGGGCTCAATATTCCAGCTGGGTTTCCTTTTTTTTTCTTTTTTAAATTCTCTCGGATATATTTTTTTTAAATTCGCTCGGATGTTTACAGAAATGACCCACAGATCCATCAGCTACAGTCCTGATATACATACCAATACCATGTTCTATAACGGTACCTTACATGGCCATCACTGGCCCTGCTTTTGTTTCGCCTGATTTTCTTCCTGCCTCTGGGGCTTAACTGCATGCATTTCATTTTAGCGTCATGATTTATACTCTTCGGAATATCAGACCTGTGCCCATGGTAATTAAGTGGAAATCACATCAACTCGATGATCACAACCGTCCGTTTTGCAGAAGCATTGAGAAGCTTTTAAAAAAAACACAAAAACAAAAAGATCTGCCCCTGGAAAAAATGCTAATTCTTACATTGGGTCAGAGTGGGGGTGGGGTTCTTTTTTGTTTTTTTCCTTTCATCTTGTTCCTGGGGACACAGAAACGACATTTTCAAGCAGTGGGGAGCATCAAAGGCCATTTTCCATAGAGCTGTGTACAACCATCCTCCAGCATCCACGCCCCTTTTTTTTTCCTTTTCCTTTTACAGAGTTTCTTCAAAATCAACTGTACAAAAGCAAAAAACCCTACCACCCTATTTTACAGTAGTCAAAAAGGAAAAATTAAGAGGGGAAAAAGAAAAAAAAAAAAAACAGAAGAAGAAAAAACAAGGAAAGAAAAGGAAAGGGAAGAAGAGCTTCCTCCCTCCCAATCTCTACAATACACCTCTCCAGCCATCTCCTTTACCATCCCTTGAAAATACAGTCCACTCTCATGGTTTTATCCCCCTCCCAAGTATCCAATTGGTAGCTCCCCCCTCCCTTATGTCAGACCAAAACCCTTCAGCAGAAAATAAATAAATTGATAACAGGCACTGGTGAACAACACACCTGCTCTTCAGGAACTCTCTTACTGACAGTTGAGCAGCCCAATCATTTGAATCGCTTTGATAAATGAGCACAATCCAAGCAGCCCAATCATTTGAATCGCTTTGATAAATGAGCACAATCCAATTCATTCTCTTGCCACCAATTTCAGACCATTAGTTTGTAATTGTTTACCAGATGATTCAAGATTCCACAGCAGTGAGTGTTCAGGTTGCAGCTGAACCTGCAGCAACAGAACCATCCCTCAGCTGCTGCAATGAAATCTGCAGCGCTTTTTGCAGGGTGTCAGCAACGAATCTCAACCTCCCCTGGCTACCATCCCCTACAGAACTCCCAGACCCATAAACTGCTCTAGCCACCCTCTGTTTGCACTTCTCCCAATCTTCCACCCGTGACCAGCAAGCTCGGCCTCCATGGCTACCCTCCATCCCAACAAGAGATATATGAGTACTTTCACCAAAAGAGTATCTCAATCTGACGGAAACACAGTAAGGCAACCATGCGGCACCTCCAGCTGCATTTATATGGGGTATGTGAGCAGGATCAAGAACAAAAGTGAGGCCAAAATCAACTGCATTGCGTGGACGATCATAGTGGATGTTGCTTTTTGATGTGCAGGGGTTATCAGAATTCTCGTCTGTATTATACCCAGCATGATTCTCCAGGCAAAGCTCAATGCGTGGCCTCTGGGCAGGGGCCATGTCGGCACCTTGTGGCTGTGACAATCCTTTCTTCCAAGCTATCAGCCTCAGGAATTCTCTGAGGACTGAAATGGGTAGGGTGAGAAGGGTGATGAAGGATGCCACGCGAGAGGCGTCATAAGGTTCTGATGCAACACGACGGCTGAAGTAGTCGCATATCTCGGATATTTCAGTGGGGGCCAGTTCATCCTGAGCATTAGCTTGGTTTTGCTGCTGTTGTTGCTGCTGCTGCTGATGGAATCGCTTCACGCTCAGGACTTGGAGAAGAAGTTGCACTCTGTGAACACTTACAGCAAAAACATAGCCCCTGCAGCAAGGTTCATGGTTAGATCCAAAGAAATAAAGATCTTTGTGAGGAGAGTGATTATATAATGAATTCTTAAATCTATTACTATACATTGGCCATGGTTTTCCATTACAAAATCATACAAGCATTGTACAAGCAGATAGAATACAGTCATTCGAGTAAAACTATAAAAGCAATGGAGGGGCACCCGTTGTGTAAGATCATACACAAGTATTGTGCGAGAGTGATGCATAACATGTATCCCACATGTACGATACAGCGAGCAATATAGTACTTCGTAACAATCACAGGTGACTAAAGCAGCCATCATATATACACAATGTTTTAAATATCGACGATATCGGCCAATATATCCCACGATATATCTTGTATCCCACATGTACGATACAGCGAGCATTTTCAATTTCCGATCCCCTTTTTTTTTGTTGAAATTATGTTAAATCAGTATCAAATGGTTACAAATTTGTTGGTTCTTCCATGTTTTGCATAAAAAATCATGATTGGAGCTTTGATTTCAATATCCATTGGTTCTTCATGTTCTCCATGTTTTTTTTTTCTCAAAATTTTCCTTCAACCAGCTGTCAATTGAGACTAACTTAGAAGTATTTAGGAGTATTTGATGAAATAATCATCACATACACTCTAATTTTGAAATTTACGTGTAGGTGGTCTTGTTTGGGGAAATTTCAATTTCTCCGAAATTATTTGCAATGTTGCACTCCAAACATGAAATCAAGCATGTATAAGGACTGATCTACTGATTTGTCAAGTCCTTGTCAATTTTCGAAAAGTAAAAATCATTTTTTAATTAAAATTATTAATTTTAAAAAAATTCCCTTCAACCAGCTGCCAATTGAGACTAATTTTGAAGTATTTATGAGTGTTTGATGAAATGATCATCACATACACTCTAAATATTATGCATTCAATATTAGTTCAATTAGACAACGCATAACTCAGGACCCTATACAAAGGAAACCTATTATGTGCACTTTTCTTTGAGATGTTATGATTTAAAAGTGTGTATTAAGGTCTTTTCTAACAATCCCTGATTTTTCATTGAAAAATTCAACCATTTTCCCAATGTTTCCTCATGTTTCCCAAAAAGTGTGATAAATTACCTGATACAAACGATATATCCGTGCAACAACTGATACGTATCTGTAACCCAAGGATGTGATACGTAATGCGATACTGATATTTCTAACACTGTATATACATACAATTCCAAGGTGGATGGATTGCCAGCTGCCAATGCCTTGCTCACACGAAAAAGTTTCCTACTAAAAATGATAACTATACAAAAATGCAAAACATGTTACATTGAACAACAATACCATGCCTAAGAAAAAGGATGTTAAAAAATAATTACAAAAATCCCATTTGTAAGGGCAGAACCAGAAACAAAAAACAAGAAGAAAGCAAAAAATGACAGAAGGATTTCTACCTCTTAAGAAGAGAATAAGTTGTAGTTTATAAATAAATAAAAACAGCGAGATATCATAAAATATGGGATACAAATAGACGTCTCAGCTAACCAGTTTGATAGAATGCAAAAACATAATGATAAAAGAGAAAAGAAAGAATAGGACATGTCATGAGCCGAGACATTCACCTAAACTGTAGTTCTAGTATCCATAGAATCAAACCAATAAATAAATTATGCATTCCAAACTGAAACCACAAGAAACTATTACTGGATAAAGTGGGTCTAGATCCATCTTATCTTGTGGGCTAAAGTTAATTTCGTCATCCCAGAATATTCATTTTCACTGGTCAAAAAGGCTTCAAAAACACAGCCAAGTTTGGGGTTTGGTTCTTAAGGTAAGATTTGGATGGATATCGTAATGATTTGTCATTTAGACTGAGTTTTGAAACATTGATTAGGACTTGGGTTTGGATCAGTTATTTAAGCAAGAATTGGTAGATAATTGGTAATAATTTGTTATGGGATCCAACTTTAACTCGGAAGAATTTTCGAGAAGATTTCTGTGGCAGCTAAGAATTGGTAAGTCCTTAGGTTGTAAGTCATGTTTAATCAGCACTTCAAGTCAAAGATTGAGCGGAAGTGATCAAGGTAGACAAGTTTTAATATTTTCACAGTATGACACAAAGGGTCGACATCGACAGGCTGAACACATGATCCCATTTTCCATTTGGTTGATTTATTTTTGTATTTTTCCCTAGCATGTAGCAGGATTTTCGTTCTTTTGATCAATTTATCTTTGTTTATTCTCTCTGGCCATTATTTTTCTTTCTTATCATGAATTTCATATAGCATAAATAAAAGAAAAGTACTCAAAACATCCCAAAAAATCAACAAGCGCAATGTGAGTGTGCGGAATCATCTCTAATGATAAAATTGGAGGATCTAAGTCTTACCCTACAAAGAACCGCAATGCTGGCTGTTCATTGTCCAGATTTAAGAGCGCCCCTTCGTTTTCCTTTAGAATCGATCCAAGTATCTCCTTCAGAAGACCAGGTAACTGTGCAAATAGCCATAGTACACCAAGGTACTTGAGTATACCTCGCAATACCTTCTTAAGAGCAGCAAGGGGAACCCATCCGCCACCATAGCCTCCATCATCCCCAAGCCCAATGAAGGCTGTATTCAAGTCTCCTCTAACATGAACAGGGACACCTGCACCTTGTGGTGCGCGTATAGGTAGTCCAGAACCTACAGCAGTTAAACTTGAAGATGCCAACATAGCATTGCTCACTCGGCTCAAATTACCTCCCTGGTTGCCGCCCATTGATGTAGGTCGAGATATTCCAGCAGTACCTGTTAGGTTTAGCCGATTCCCATTGGGCACAGGAGGTTGTGAACCTAAACTTGGGTTTGGAATGCTTGAATTCACAGGCCCAACAGTTGGGGCACCAACAGTAAAGTTAGGTTCCAGAGCATTCAATCCTTGGGCAACATGCTCCATAATGAAAGGGCGAAATTGTGGGCATGGCAATGAGCCCCCACCTTCAGGTTCCTTCTTGGCTGGTGTTGCTGGCTGTAACCAAACCTGATCTCCAGCAAAGCAGCGCATATCAACAGCAAAGTTTTTCCGATAGATGATGCGTATCCAATAGGGACCACGTAGAACAACCGAAACATCGATAGGCAACAGTGAGCTAGGAACAATTCCCGGCCCACCTCTTCCAGCAACAGATAACATGGCAACACTTTGAAGACTATGATTCCCAAGAGGACCCATAACAGCACCTGCAACTGGATTCCCAACAGGGGCAGCCGTGGTGGGCTGATTAGTGTTTGAGGTTGAACTGCTTGGCAACAGTCCCTGAGATGGCGGTACAAAACCATTTTGCTTGGGGGCAGGGTTGAGACCTGCTGTTACACCATGGATGCCAGGAGAAGCAGGACCAGTCATCCGTGCAGGGCGTATTGCACCAGCAAGAGCTAGCAAAGGTCCTGCAGTCAGGCGAATGCAATCCAAAAGCGATGCCACCTCAGCTCCATTAATGAAATCTTCCAAAAACTGCAGCAAACAGATAATGTTATGCATGATGATGGAAGGATCAAACAATAAACAATTGACAATTTATTTTTTGTTTTTTTAAAATGCAACTTCATGATAGTGAGGGATGCTGTTGGGACTGATATCAATCCAACACTTTTTTTCCTTTTTTTATCAGAACATGGATGGTGAGAGATGTTACTGGGAATAATATGAATACAACTTCGTGTGTATAGCACGTGCCGCATTTCAAAGTTCTTGTTATGTTTTATGCCTTGCAAATCACCCACGTTTTCACAGGCACTATCAATTGAACACTGGCAACAATTGTGCATGTGTAGCTGGCTCTGTTCGTGTGTCACTGTAACTCCAGTAAATCGTTTCGTGGGTAGGTATAATTTTCTTGAACTTTCTCCATCTGCCAGATTACTGAAGATTTCAAGTAAAAAGGAAAAAAATAAAAATGAAATTTAAAAAATTACACAAGAAAACTGATGGTGTCAAGATGCTGTTATTCATGTCAATCTTCATGCAACTACTCGCAACGTATAAAAATGCATAAACATGAATAATAAATACATAAGAGTCAGCATGGATAGCTGCCCCTCCAATTGGGCAAAATATTTCGTTTTCCCATATTGGTTGAGGGGCCAAGTCTCTCTCTCATAAGTTGGCTAAGGCAGGGGTTTCCTGTTCTTCTCTTTGTATTGGGAATTCTCTTCCCCTTTTTTAGTTATAAGTTTTTTTTTTTCAATTTTCTCATAAAGAAAAAAAGAAGAAGAAGAGTTAGCCGCATCAGATCTTTAAATAGAAAAATTAACATGTACACCATTAGATACCAGGGATGATTTTGTTTGTTATGGTGATTGAATGACCATACAAAGCACTTACTGGTAATAATGAGACCATCCACATCCCAAAAAGGAAATATCATACTAAGTTAAAGGTTAATATCCCAGAATGTCTAACATTAGAATTTTTATTTATTTAAAGCAGACACAAACCTTGGTGTGAGGCCAGAGTTGATCGGGAGAAACATGCATTGTGCAACCATCTTTACCTGCTTCCCACTCAACAACAAAACGTGCCATTATTGCAGGCATTGAGCCAAAACTAAACCACAAACTCATGAGACCAACTGCTTCAATCCTGAATGCTCTCCTCATCTGTTCAGATGTCTTATCCGCAACCTCAGTCACACCTTTTATTCCAGACTGTACCTTATTTTCTGAGTTTACTCCGCCATCTTCTAGTTTATCTTCAGCTCTTACACCAAGTAACTTCCTCATTCCAAGAGCAAATAAGCGTGCATTAGAAAGCCTCCTTAAATCTGCCACTAGCTTTTGTATACTATCATCCTCAACAGTCTTATAACTCAGAACAACACCTTCTGAATCATAACGGATATGAGAATCCACATCAGATGTGTTGGCAATACGGACACCATAACCCCATGGTGTACTGGAACTATCTTTCTGAAGGTCCCACAGGTCCCTAAAGTGTTGATCATTTACTTTGACATCCCAGTACATGCTTCCAGGTTTACCAAGCCTCAAGCAGATATGTTGCCATGAATCGTCTCTAGCAAATGGCAATCGGAACCACAAGTTTGAGGACGGGGTTCGCAAACCAACTTCTTCAACATAGGGAATATCAAGAGCATCCATTTGGCTGGTTAGCCGAGCATGTTTAATACAGAGAGAACAGTGCCTGACTACATGAAGAAAAGCAGCGACATATATACCGGAAGGAGCACGCCCATGGTTTGCTTCAGCCAAAATACTTCCATAGGTATATCCTTCGGTCTTAGATGTCACTACTGATGAACAGAGTGACTCTGAAGCAGCAGGGTGGCAGTTGGCTGATTCTGAGATTTTCCTTCTCTTTCGAGACTCTGTACTGGCTTCTACCCCTTGAAGCGATGGGATCAGCTTTAGTACATCTGAAAGAGAACGCTTCCGCGGATCTTTGTCATGTTTAGGAACAACATCACAACTTGGGCTATTAGAAATCCATGATTCTGGTGCAGGGCCTGAAAAAGATGATAGTACCCGTCAAAATTACTAAATTGCAATATATTCCCAAAAATTCAATACATGAACCCAGTTGAACCAATTTACTATTTTGAGCATGGGTCTTACATACGGGGGAAGTAGTCCACGGGCTAGATCCAGAAGTTTTGAGAGGTCCAACCATATTCCCTGTAGGTGGGCTTCGAAGCACATTTGCTTTCATGCCGGGTCCAACGACCCTAGGGCCAGCTCGGAGTGGAGATGACACTCGAGTTGGCCTACCCGCAGAAACTTTAGCAGCCAACTCTTTTGAAGTTTCCTTAAGCAATCTCACCTGATCTTCATCCATACCAGAACGAGGACCAACCTCAAACGAATGAGGAGGAGACTTATGAGAAGATAACTCCTGATCAGATTTTGAAGATCTGACTCTCTGAAGAGATGGGCTCCTTACTGGACTAGGAGAGAAAGAATTGACAGGGCCAGATTGAAGCAATGCCTTTATATTGTTTGATGGGTATGGAGAGCTATTTAAAGGGGGACCACCAGAAGAAATTTTTGTAATATTATTAACCTGAGAAAGTTGCGAACCCCCCTCCCACTTAAGAGAGGTCAGTCCACTTTTTATCCCTTGAAGATTGATTGGAACAGAACCTAAGTGAGAAAGAGAAGATATGTTAAAGGACGAGGAGAGGTGGTTTTGCATGGGAAAAGGAGGAGCTGATGCTCCTTTCTCAAGCTCAAAAACTTTATCAACCACAGATGAGAAAATTGACTGTGGAAATCCAGCCATCTGCAGAGAAGCTTCCTGACCAATCTCAGAAAGAAGACCATGTTCTGGAGTCTGATTAGGACCCCCAACACTTGGTAAAGAAGAAACTAGTTTTTCCCAGTCGAGAAGGCTCAAATTCAATTCATCCTCAACCAATTGCATCTGACCAACATCGATTTTATTGAAACGTATTATGTGATTGGAGACACCAACTGAAGGGGATCGTCCACATGGATCTGGCTGGGTCTCCAGCAGTTTAAAGAGCGGCTTAAAATCTTTATCAAGTTGCATTAGCAAATAATAAGAGCTCCCACACTGTGGAAACCCCATAAGCAACGAATCCGATCCATTCAAGATTGTCTTGGGCATCTTCACTGCAGCCAATCCCTGTTCATAAACCTGGACAGTCAAAAGCATGAATATTATATACCACACGGACAAAGGTGCCATGTGACATATTTGGTATTTAAAATCACAGGAACATCAAATGTGTAGATAAACACACATCAAGCATTTTTGCCAAGGCAATAGCCAGAATCTTATTTAATGGAAGTGTTTAGTCAAATAACTGCACAAGATGACCAAAATATATGTTAATAGGGAGAAATTGCAACCAGAATTGGTAAAGGAGATACAGGTGCAATGACAAAATGACAACGATGCATGGAAGGACCTCCTGTAGAGATAAATTATGTCATACATTTCATTATCATCATCATCATACATTTAAGAAAAGAAAATCTCATGGCGCATAACAGGCATTTGGTACAGGAAAACTAGTATGATCAGCCACTGGACTGCAATTATTCTCCACATATCAAGGATTGACAAGCTGCCAGGTTTGTCTTTTAAGGACTCAAGATATGAAGCGTACACAACATAGCGTACACAAATAATGTAAATCCCCAGTAGCATACAAAAATAGCATAAATCCCCTGCATGTGACACAGCTACATAGTGTGTAGCATATGTAGTGTACTCTAATCTTTTCTTTCTTTCTTTTTTATAAAGGCTTTGTTAAACCGTCAGTTTCAATTTTTTTATTGAAAACGGTGGTGACCCATTCTTCTAACATGCGGCAACGACATTGAGTTATCCAGACCGTCAAAATCGTGCCCCATTGTAGATGGAGAATATTTCTACTTCTAACCATATCAGACAATCTTAACCATTTAATAATGGGCCTCCATGTGTATGGTTGCGGACTTGTGCAATATCATAAATGGTGTACAAGTCACACTTTACAGTAACTTCAAATTTAACTCTGAAAACAAGATGCTTAAAAAAAAAAAGAAAAAAAAAAAAAAAAAAAGCAGCAACGGGATTGTATTAAAAAACGAGGGAAAAAAAAACGAGGGACTGCTGAGATAGCAGAAGCAAAAGAAGAAAAAGAGCAGAAGCAAACTAAGAACCTAAAAAGAGAAAGTTACAATCTTTAAGAGAGGGCACGACAGAGGCCCATTCGATAAGCAGTTGCTTAGCTCTTGAACTGACAGTTTGAGCGGAAGCCTGCACATTGTTAAAACATCGATCATTGCGCTCCTTCCAAACCGCCCACCAAATTGCCATGATAGCCATTTTCCAGCATTTGGAAATGGTTTTGCCCAATTTGAACCCGTGCCAATAAGCAAGAAGAGAAGATGCAGATGCCAGCATAACACCGCTGACGCTGAATCTAGATAGAAAATCCAATCGGATCTCAGAAACAAAAGGACAATGCACAAGCGAGTGGTCGACCGATTCATTAGAAGCCATGCAACAAAGGCAGATGTTGGAGAGCTGCATTCCCCTCTTCATAAGATTGTCGATCGTTAAAATACGGTTCCTGGAGGCCAGCCATGTGAAACAGATGTACTTAGGAGCAAGGTATTTCCAGATAAATGAGGAGACCGGCTCGGTGGATCGTGGGGGTCGGAGGATAGAAGAGTATAAGGATTTGACTGTGAATTGAGAGAATTTTTCCTTGGTCCAAATAAATTGATCCCGATCAATGAGGGAAGGGGAAGCCGTGCAAAGACAGAGTAGGAGATCAGCGAAAATGAGAATCTCCCAGTCTTGAAGATTTCTGCGGCAGCTGATGTCCCAGACAATGCCATGTTCAGAACGAGAGAAGAAACTATTGATGGGCTTGTCCTTCCAACCAGCAAGACGGTAAATAGAGGGGAAGTGATCTTTCAAGGAACTATCCCCAATCCAACGGTCTTCCCAAAAATGAATAGCCGAACCATCTCCCAGCTGAAAAGCAATGTTTTCCATCACCAACTTTTTGGATCGGAGGATTCCTTTCCACAGACAAGAAGCTTTGTAAGCTGTAGAGTCTCGAGTCCACCAGCCTCCCGGGGAGGTCCCATATTTTCCTTTTATGACTCTGTTCCACAGAGCATCCGATTCTGATCTCAAACGCTAGGTCCACTTGCCTAAAAGGGCCTTGTTCATAACCCTCAGATTTTTGACACTTGCGCTGGCCTCTTTAAAGTGAGTACAGACCTCCTGCCAGTCGAGAAGGTGGAATTTGTTACGATTTTCCTTACCAGTCCACAGAAAATTTTTCCTAAGGTTGTCGATCCTACTCCAGATGGCAAGGGGGCAAGGGAATAGGTACATGAAGTAGATGGGGATATTTGATAAAAACAGCTTTAATGAGCATGAGTCTACCCCCTATAGACAAATATCGACATTTCCAAGTAGCTAGAGATTTTTGAAACTTCTCTACCACCTTGTCCCACTTGGAAAAGAAAGGGGGGGGGGGGGGGGGGGGGGGGGGGGGGGGGGGGCAATGACCAGCGGTAAACCCACGAAGAAGGTCGGCAACGAAGCAGTGTAGCAGCCGACAATTCGGGCGAAAGAAAAGAGCTCCTGGTCGGCAATGTGGATCTCGAAAATTTTTGATTTTGCCATATTAATTCTTAGACCCGAGACGGCCTCAAAACAATGCAAAGTGGTGAGAAGATTCACAATGGCTTCAGCCCCAGCTTCAACAATAATCAACGTATCATCGGCAAATTGAATGTGAGTGATCGGAAGAGGGACCCCTAGCATCGAAATACCTTTGAACAAACCAGCGCTCTAACCCTTTAAAAGCATTTGGTAAAGGGCTTCAAAAATGAGGAGAAAGAGAAAGGGCGATAGGGGATCACCTTGGCGCAGGCCCCTCGAGGTTGAGAAGAAGCCCTTTAGGGCACCATTAAAGAGAACTGAGAAATGGGGGGATTCAACGCAGGCCTTCATCCACATTCTTCATTTATGGCCAAAGGCCATACGGGTGAGAATGTAATAAAGGAAATTCCAATCCACATGATCATAGGCTTTTTCGATGTCGAGCTTGCAGAAGACAGATTTTATCTTTGAAGAATGGCAGGTGTGGAGGATTTCGTTGGCGATGAGCGCAGCATCCACGATCCGTCTTCCTTAATAAAAGCATGTTGATGCTTGGAGATGAGCAGGTCCATGACGGAAGCGAGATGATGAGGATTTTGGCCACGATTTTGTAGAGGCTACCAATAAGACTGATTAGCCCAAATTCAAAGAAGGACTTGGCCCCTGGCGTCTTAGGAATGAGAGCGATAAAGGAAGTACCTATGCCCTTTGAGAGTTTTCCCCTTGCATGGAACTCATTAAGAAAAGCGACCACATCAGATTGAACTGTCCCAGAAGGAATGGAAGAAGCACATGGGGAATCCGTCAGGCCCTGGAGATTTGTCTCCATCCATGGTGGCGATGGCAGCTTTGATCTCGTCAATCGAGAAGGGAGACTCCAGCCTATCAGCTTCAGGAGAAGGAAGAGAATGGAAGAGGATTCCATCTAAACGAGGCCTAGACCAGCCTTCAGAAGAAAGAAGAGCTTAGAAATGGGAGACGGCGGCTTCCGAAATTTCATCTTTGTCGTCAATCAAGCTGCCTTCCACAGAAATGTTGTAGATAACCTTAGCTCAGGCACGCAAATTGGCAATTTTGTGAAAAAAATTAGAATTCTTATCGCCCTCGGCTATCCTCTTGGTCCTCGATTTCACCTTCCATGAGATATCATCTTCCAAAGATTTGGATGAGAGGGACTGAATGATCTGGATTTGTCTGGATAAAGCCTCAGTAGGAAAATCACGGCCCTCAAATTCGATATCGAGCGATTGCAACTCAGCTAATAGAGCATCAGTCTCGCAGTCTCTCTGCTTGAGATGATCAAGATTCCAGCTTTTTAATTTTTCCTTGAGCCAGCGTAGCTTGCACATTAACCGGTGCCCAGTGAAGCCTTCAGGCTGAAAAGAGGCCCACCAGTCCGTGACTTGCTGACGAAAACCTTCGATGAGCAGCCATGCTGGGTTGAATTTGAAGGTTTTGGGATCCCAATCTTCGACAATGATTGATAGGAGGATAGGACAGTGGTCGGAAGTCGATCTTGGGAGAGCCATTTGAATCGTATTCGGGAATTCATAAATCTAGTCCGCAGGTAGAAGGAATCTATCTAAACGCGACTGGATGGGGGATCTACGGCCATCGGTCCAGGTATACTTGGCTCCAGTGAGGGGCGGGTCCACCAATTCTTGGGTTTGAATCCATTCAGAGAATTGAAGCATGGCGCGAGAAGATCTCCTTGTACAAGAATGTTCGTCAGCAAAACGGGTAACATTAAAATCGCTCGCAAAGCAACAAGGACTTGAGAAAGATTGTCTGATGGCAATTAGCTCTTCCCAGAATAATGATCTAATGGAGTCATCAGTAGGACCATAAACGGAGACAAGAAGGCAACGACATGACAAATACTTATCTTGGAGAACGATTGCTTTAGAAAAGGCACCCGTCATCAAATATAGAAGATCCCACCTTGAGGATTTCCACGCTATTAGGATACCCCCAGAAGATCCCGACGCGTCTAAAGTGGCAAAATTAACGTCCTGAGCTCCCTAAATAGTCCAGAGAAGAGCAGGAGAGAAGACTGAAACTTTGGTTTCTTGGAGACAAATCACATCCTGATCCCTTCTAAAGATGGACCGTTTAATGAGGTTCCGCTTTTGCTTGGAGCCAATCCCCCTAACATTCCAAGACAAAACTATCATTGGGAAACCGAACTACCCCAAGTAACCTTCCTCCCACATCTAGCCGAAGACGTAGAGGGTATGGCTGGTGACGATTGGAATCTGAGAAGTTCCCTGTTGCAAGGAGAATGAGACAGTTGTTTTTTCGGGCCCTTAGGAGGAGGCAGAGGCCTACCTCTATTCAACATGAATTGAAACAGGGCCTTGTAATCTTCAATTCGGTTGCCAAAAGAGAGACCAAGGGAGCGAGCCAAGTTTCCGACAGCGTCCCGAATCCATTTTTTGTCTTGGATTTTCTTGTAGGTTTCCTCCTTACTTGCACCTTCCATCGATGCCTTGGAATCTTCTCCCTGTTGTTGGATGGGAAGGTCAGAACACATCTGAAGCGACTCTGCATCGATAATATCTGTATTAGTCTCGTCGCGAAAGAGCGTAAGGGGACCGAGGTCCGCCCAATATCTGGATGCAGAGTTGATACCCAATATCTGGATGCAGAGTTGATAGGAGTTGATGGGATTGAGGAATCAACTCTGGACTCTGAGATGTGAATATCTGACATATCTTCGCTGAGAATATCATCAGATGGGTTGGAGAGAGGAGGGAGGTATGATGCTGGAACTGGAGAATGGGCAGTGGAGGGACTAGCACGGGAGCCAACAGGTCTGGGAATCAGGCGAAGGGCAGGGAAAGGGTTGGGGTTGGAAGGGATAGGGTCGGAGAACTTCAAAGGGCCCCATTTCCGAGGGAAAAGGCGTAATCGGGTAGAGCACGGACCCGAGTCGAGAGGCCCGACTTCAACAAGGGATGTAAATCTGGAGTCAGACAGACGATCATCAGACACGGTTTCCTTACAGCCGTAGGATGAGCAGGTAAGCGACACGCATCGCAATCCCGAAGCGGTGGAGACGTCGCAATTAATACTACACGATCGAGGAAGGATGGAAGTGCCACATATCGCCATCGCATTCGCCTAGGTGGATAGAGGGTCTGCTAAACGAGGGGAAGGATTAGAGTCTTGGACGCATGTCGATCTCTAAGTTCCCTACATCCGGAGAAGGAGAAGAAGGGCCTTTCGAAAGAGGTTTTTAAAAACCCCCCTTTCAAAACCCCAAGTTGATGCAAGCACCCCACCACTCCAAATCCTTCTCTTCGATCCACAAAGCAATTCCAAATCCTTCTCTCCAATCCACAAAGCAATTCCAAATCCTTCTCTTCGATCCACAAAGCAATTGAAGGGGAGATTTTGGCCAATTGATCAACCCTAAAAAAAGGTCCATTTGTTGTATTTTCAAGATCATTGGAGCTAAAACGAATGAGAAAATCAATTTTTCCCCTTTGCACATCTGTGCGGCCACAAAGCTCAAAAATCCAGTTTTGTTGTTGATTGAATCTCTTTTCAAGATTGATAAAGGTAAGTTACCACCCCTTAATATTTGTTAAATGAGTTGTTTTTAATTTTAGAGGATGATTTATTGTTTCTTCCATGGAATTTTTTCAGTTTTTTTCTTGTTTTTTTTTTATATATATATATAAAAAAAAAAGCCATTTTAGGATGTTGGTTACTACGCATTGTTGTAGGATAAGGTTGTTATCATTCTTCTTCTTCTTCTTCTTTTTTCCTCTGTGCGGCCACAAAGCTCAAAAATCCAATTTTATTGTTGATAGAATCTCTTTTCAAGATTGATAAAGGTAATTTCCCACCCCTTAATATTTGTTAAATAAGTTGTTTTTCATTTCAAAGGATGATTTATTGTTTCTTCCATGGATTTTTTTCAGGTTTTTTTATTTTTTATATTCGTTTTAGGATGTTGGTTACTACGCAATGTTGTAGGATAAGGTTCTTATCATTTTATTTTTTTTATTTTTTATTTTTTTTTAGGGGGTGGGGGGGGTGTCTCCTTGGTCTGTGCATGGCACATTACTATGCATGTTGAAGGATAAGAGATTGCCATGCAATTTTTTTCCTTTTCCTTTTCTTCTTTTTTATTCAGTTTTTTTAGATGGCCTACTATGGTGTGTTTTTGTCATCTATTATGATTTATTGATTCGTGAGTTCGTGACTCATGAATTTTTTTATTTTTTAGTGAACTAAAAAGAGAAAGATGTCTAAAGGAAAAGAGAGATTTTACCTAGAAATATGTGGCCGATAATCCACTAGGGAAAGGTCATAGAAATTATGAGTTCTGTAGATTTTGTGGTCAAAGGTGTATGGGAGGCACGACTCACCTAAAGCATCACTTGGCCGGAACCCTCAATAGGATAAAGTCATGCCAAAAGTGATAGAAGAAGTCAAGGAGCAGCGTAGAAAGAGTTTGGGAGACTACCCTGATATGAAAGATAAAAGAAATGAGGTATTTCGAGAAATCGGGAGGGAGGGATCGACATATTATTCCGGTTCTAGTAGTGATAACATTAGTGTAGGTAATGATGTGTTTGTTGGTAGTGGATCTTCTAGTAACCAATTGGCAACAAGAGCAATGGGTCCTATGGACCAGTTTATTAGTAGTGAGCAACAACCAACTGCATCGAATTCAATGCAGATGAAGGAAGAGAGAAAAGAAGTGTGGCGTGATTGACAAATTATTATTATTATTATTCTTGGAATGCTTTGTCATTGAACCTGTGTAATAGCTCATACTTTTCAACATCGTGTAAGGCTATTGGAAAGGTTAGGCCGGGATTAAGCCATTATCCATGCATGAGATGAGAACATGGATACTAAAGGAGGAGATTGGCAATGTTGATAATGTAATGAAAGGATACATGGATTCTTGGAAAACTCATGGGTGTTCAATTATGTCTATTGGTTGGACAAATGTAATAATAGAAGCATAATCAACTTTTGATAAATACTCTGGCCGAACAATGTTTTACAAGTCTATTGATGCTTCCAATTCAGTAAAAGATAGAAGTTTGCTATTTAAATATCTTGATGAGACTCAAGAGACTGGGAAGAAAATGTGACTCAGGTTTTCGTGAATAATCATTCAAGCTATGTGAGTGTTGGGATGAAGCTGATGGATAAGAGAAAAAAGATATATTAGACTCTCATGTGCTGCACACCGCATATCTAATGTTGGAGGATACTGGAAAAATAAAAATGCATTCTGAAACACTTAAAACAACAAAACTAGTGACAAAGCCTATTTATGGGCATGGAATTGTACTAAGCATGATGAGAAGCTTCGGGAATAATAACAAACTTCTATAGCTAGCAGTGAAACACTTTGCAACACATACCTTACCCTCGGAAGTATTTACACGCAAAAGAAGGGTATTCAAGCCATGATCACATTGGAACAATGGTGTTTTGCTTGGGCTAAAAGAACGGAAGGAATTAAGATACAAGTCATTATAATGTTGATCCAAAGTTTTGGCCGCACATTGCCTTGTGTGTTAAGGGCACCAAACCTTTGGTAAGCAAATTTTGATCTTAAGGATATGTTTGTCTCCACAGCATTTGCATATGCAAATGCTTTGCACTATGAGCAGTTTCATATGCATCCACTTGTATACTAAAAGTTTTTCCTGTGTAAGTGATACATGTTTACATTTTGGTTTATTTTTAGCAATGGAAGCCCTAAAATACGTAGCGGTACATAAGTGTAAAAATCTATGTCAACCTAATTGTTGACCTAGCGACATCGTCAGCACACAACGTGGACATATTGGTTTCAGAATGTATCCCACCACACTTAATGGGCCCCACAAGTACACATCGAGAAGCGTGGAACCCACTATATGGAACTAGAAAATGAACTGAAGGTCCGATAACAAAGAAAATGGAAGATCCATATTGATTATACTAAAAAAAAGTCCAACCATTGATATGGATTGTACATTGTATGGGACCCACATTAATGGCCTATCAGTCTTAAATCACCTTGTTCGGATGATCCTAACCATCCGACCAACGGGTATGGAAATAGATTATCCATATAGATAATACTAGAAGGGTCCGATTATTGACCATCCATCATTTGGGACCCAACCTTGATGGCCCGTCCCTCTTAAATTACTTTAATCAAATGACCCAAACTATCCGACTAATGGCTATGGAAATAGATATTCCATATTGATTATACTCAAGAAGGTCTTATCATAGATATGGCCCATCCATTGTGTGAGGCCCACTCTTGATGGCCCATCCCTATCAAATCACTTTGCTCAAATGATCCTAACCATCCAATCGATGACTATGACAATGAATTATCCAAATTGAAATATACTAGAACAAGGTCTAACCATTGATATAGACCAATTATCATGCAGGTCCCGCACTTGACGGTCCATCTCTCTCGAATCACTTTGATCAAATGCTCCTAGCCATCCGATCAATGGATACAGAAATGATGACCCATATTGATTATACTAGAAAAGGTTTGATCAATGATACATTGATATGATCTGTTGGGAAGCACCCTCAATTGCCAAGCCCTCTCAAATCACTTTAATCGAATGATCCTAACCATCTGATTAGCAGTTGGGAAAATGGATGGTCCATATTGAGTATACAAGAAGAGTCGTAAACATTGACATGAATCATCCACCATACGGGGGCCAACTTCAATGGCTCCTCCCTCTCAAATCACTTTGGACGATCTCAACCACCCAATTGGTGGTTGAAAATGGTCGGTCCATTTTGACTATATTAGCGAGGTCAATTGATGTGGACCATACATCGTGTGGGGCGCACCGTGCTCAAACCACTTTGAATGGACCATTAGATCAAAGGTTGGAAAAATGGACACTCCATATAGAGTATACTAGAGAGGTGTATGCATTGATATGGACCGTCTATCACGTGTATTCCAGCTATTATTACTCATCCCTCTCATCACTTTGATTGGATGATCCTAACCATCAGGATGGTGCCCATTGAATAAACAAGAAAGGTGTAAGCGGTGATGAGGACTGATCATCATGTGGGGCCCACCTTCGATTGTCCATCCCTCTAAAATCACTTTGATTGGATTAGTTACAAGAACTTACAGGTAAAAAAGTTATGTCATAAGCAAGAGGCACATATGAGATGGTAAAATAGAGGGGTTCGTTTTGCATAGGAAAATGTTTCCTTATGGTGGGAGATGTGAAAATAAAAAAGGCATTTGAAGAGGAAAATTGGCCTATGTGAAAACATTTTCATTAGAAAATCGATGAACACACATGGGAGAATCTCTTTTACAT